>QNQO01000115.1:842500-1442500 GCA_003290165.1 Berberis thunbergii
TGACGCACACAAGAAGCTGCACAAGCAGCCATACATGCCATCTCATTTGGATTGTACTCCTTTTGTAGCCTTGGATCAACAAGAGAATCGTAGTTGCCATCTTCTAAAGCCCGTGTAAGCAAAGGCCTTGCCTGCAATTCAAAAAAACAGTTTCATTCGTCAAATTTCCATGACCTTCAAATATTTGATACCACATCTAAAAGGCGCCATGCCATTGTTTGAGATTTGTTCACACTTTTTTTCCTGGGTTTGAAGGAAGTTATTCATTACAATAACATTTAGGGTGTGTTCGGTTGCATGGAATCCTATGCCATGGAAATCCATGAGGGGACCCTTACATTTTAGGCTAAATTGATATATTACTCCACATCCACCATTTGGTTTTGTGATCAATGGTGTGTATGAAAGTCCCATGAACATGGGAATCACATGCCTTGGGGGGCCAAGAAGTGGGATTCCCATGTTTATGAGACTTCCATTCCCACCATTGATCACAAAATCAAATGGTGGTCAAATGGTAAATGTGGAGTGATATATCAATTTAACCTAAAATATAGTGGTCCCCTCATGAATTTTCATGGCATAGAATTCCATGCAACCAAACACACCCTTAGTGCTTTAGGACATGAGGACTATTTGAGTAATATTTAGTGCTTCACAGGACATGAGGACTATTTGAGTAATATTTAGTGCTTCAGGACATGACATGACTATTTGAGTGACCCACTTTTGAAGTATAATAGTTACAGATGAAAGAGGCGATTGCAGGAGACCCACTTTTGAAGTATAATAGTTACAGATGAAAGAGAGTGATTTGGTGCTGCAAGATTACTTACCCAGTCTACCAAGCAATCATCAATGTAGGTATGAGATGAATCTACAGGTCGTCGTCCAGTAATTAATTCTAAAAGCATGATTCCAAATGAAAATACGTCTGATTTATCTGTCAGTTTTCCGCTAGATGCATATTCTGGTGCAAGATACCTGTGGGAGCAAAGTGTAATTTAGTAAGTAGAACATTAAAAATGAATAGTAATTAAATTAGAAGCACAATCCACATGCTGATTATCATTCTATCACTGATTACATTGATTATCCAGTGATTAGACCAGCCGATATTGTTAGGTGTAAAATAACAGCCTAAAGGGTGTAGAAAAAAGTTCACTTGGAGCCCTCTCAATTTCAAATTATGTGCGAATGTATCACACCAACTAGTTGGGCCCGAGAATTTACTAAACATTTGAAAGGATTCTTGTTATGAATTTTGGTCCACTATCTAGATGTTCAAAATGATAGCACAAGGCTCATAAGATAAAACATGAGTTACCAGGAAAACAGAGAATTAATATTCATTCTTACCCAAAAGTTCCCATTACACGAGTTGAGACGTGTGTGTTAGTTTCAGATGATATCTTTGCTAGTCCAAAATCTGCAACCTGAATAGGATATCAAGCTTTTTAAATTAAAATTTGATACAATAACCAAATATGGTTAATAATAGCAAAAACGTCTACGATTGACTTTATACAGGGCTGCTTTTTATTTCACATACATTGGGAACAGCGAGAGCAACAAAGACTTTGAATCCTACCTTTGCCTCAAACTTGTAGTCAAGAAGAATATTAGATGCCTTGATATCCCGATGAATGGTTTTAGGATGGCCTGTCAAAATAGAAATCACTTCAATACGAATGAATCCATTGAGCGTACAACTACCAAATGATTTAGATTTATAGTTGACTTCAGTCATAAAAATTTATCATGGTTTAAAATCAGTGAACTCACAATCCTCATGTAGATATGCAAGTCCTTTTGCAGAGCCCAGAGCAATTCTCAATCTAGTGGACCAATCCATTGTTGGTCGCCCTTTACCTGCAAGATGTCGCATTCCTCTAATCAGATTTAGTTACCGAAAAAGGGTGAGCAAGAAGATAAAAAGAAAATTAAATAACTAAAAAATTTTGTGAATCATGAGAGCTCTAAATGTACAATACTGCTCTGCCAAATATAGACATCCAATAATAAGAAACATGATGTATATCCATTACTTGCGAACTCCATTCAATGTCCAAACTGATTGTTCTACGTTTGTTTAATAGGGGGAAAAAACTTATAAACCAGTGTTTGTTTTGGAATGTTATAAATCAACTTATTTTATAATGCTATTTACAAGCTGGAAGTATAACACAAACAAATAAGAAGTAATTGCTTGTATATAAGGACTTACCATGTAAGTGGAACTCTAGTGTGTTGTTTGGAACAAAGTCATAAACAAGCATTCTCTGAATTCCAGTAATGCAGTAACCGACCAAGGAAACAAGATGCTTATGATGAACTCGGCTAATAATCTCAACTTCTGCTTGAAACTCGCGCTCTCCTTGCCCACTTCCAGCTTTCAGCTGCTTGACTGCAACTTCTTTTCCATTAGGAAGCATTCCTCTATGGACATATCCAAAACCACCTTGTCCAAGAAGGTTGGCTTCTGAAAAGCCGTCTGTGGCCATTGCTAATTCCTCGTAAGTAAATGTGCTCTTTGAGAAACCCAAAGAATGTCCAGGAGATGGAGGCGGGAGAGGATTATCAGACCCTGAATAATTGGACCCAGAGCCTCCACTGCTGCTCATAAATGGTGGTGGAGGAGGTGGGGGCATCCGCTGTGGCGACTGTGGTGGACACGATGCAAAACCTGGTGGAGGATTGGGCTTTGGTGGCATTGAGACAATATGGTCTGAAGGTGGTTGAGAAGCATTATGCTGCCATGGTTGCTGTTGCATGCCATAATGCCCATCTAAAACATATCACAACAAACATAAATATGAATTGAGTTCTCTGGTACAAGCTACAAGCATTATACAAACTAGACATTCCATACCAACATTCTATGCAGTCTTAAATTTCTTTCCAAACATGAATTTCATGATTCAATTCTTTCAATAAGAGAAACTTAAATGAACTACTTTCTCATATGGCCATCAATTCTATGCCACATTATTCTCCAGAAGTGAACGCAAATCAATGCCGAGGTCAAACCAACTTAGTCTTAAATCCCTTTTCTTTTCAAAGATGCATTGGGCATTCTAATTACATCAAATGAATTGAGGAAAGCATCCAGCAACCAACTCAATACCATCAACGTAAAAATGATGAATTGATAATCATACAGGTTCAACATTTGCATGTATTCATGGTGATTAGAGGTGCAAAATCACAATGGGTAATCATGACTTCCTGTCAAACTCACTAAAAATCGATCTTTTGCAAACCTCAAAACAGATCAAACCCGAAACACAGAATGAACGCCCTAAAAATGGGATAAAAATGTCACCTTTGGGTCCGGCTGGTGGAGGACCATCGTAATCCATTGGCCCATAATGTCGTCTCCTCTTCTTCTTACACCAAATGAACAACAAACTCACCACAATCAGCACCGCCACCCCTCCAATCGCAATGCCCACAACCACTCCCGTCGATATCCCAGACCCAGATTGAGTCCTCGGTGCCGGTGGTGACGGTGCCGGTGGTGACGGTGGTGACGGTGGTGACGGTGCCGGTGGTGACGGTGCTGTTGGTGCCGGTATTGACGGTGCCGGTATTGACGGTGCCGGTATTGACGGTGACGGTATTGACGGTGACGGTATCGACGGTGACGGTATTGACGGTGACGGTGCCGGTATTGACGGTGACGGTGCCAGTGGTGACGGTGCCGGTGGTGACGCCATTTTGGATTTCCTCGCAGCAACAATATAACTAACTACTGATCTTTCAGTTCAGTGTGTCAGATTCTGGAAAGAGATTCGCCGGAAATTTATTCTCCAGGGGAGAGTCAAATAACGTTTATTTATCTCTGCTCTCTGTTGTGTCGTCAACTTTAAGAGAGAGAGAGAGAGGAATAAAATGAAACACCTTGTTTTTTCACATGAATTGGAATTGAGAAGGAAAACAAAAAGATTGGAGTTGGAGGAATTGGAGATTAAACAGAGTTTCTTTTAAATGAAGAGAATAGGAGGAGGAGGAGAGTGTCAAGACAACAGAGCAGGTGGGGCCCACACGATTGCTCCTGCCTTTGGGTTAGGGTTAAGTGGGTTTTGTTATCGGATGCATATTTTTGGTAGTTTGTTAACTTGTGTCTGGGAATTATAGTGGGGTGGAGTTTTATGGATATATGCATCATCAATGTGCCTAAATAGATTTTGGAGTGAGTACGAGTATCCAAATAACATCTATCAAATATTTGATATTCGTTTAAGTATGAAAATTAATGAAATACCCTTAAATTCTTTAAAAAAATAAAATAATAAAACCTAACCCTACCTCTCACTCTCCTCTCACTCACTCAGACTATCACTTTTATGCAGCTCTTCTTCTTCGATCTCTTTGATGATACCACTTCTGCAAGAGATTGTGTCGTTTGCTTGGAGACTTTCGCTCAAGGCCAAACATTTAGCTTCTTCCCCAACACCTCTCGATGGGTTTATTTCATCTTTTACATCCCCATCTTCCAATAGTGAACTCTTCTTTTTCTTCTTCTTCTTGCTCTTCCTCCAGTTTTCAATTCTCTATGCAACAGAACCACCTCGTTAAACGACTTCGAAGCTCGCTTAAGAAACACTGAAATTGCTTGTGGAGCTCCATTTTTCGTAGAAACGAATTCGTTGAGAATCAAAACAACTTTGTTAAGATAGACTGGCTTCAGCGTCGATTTGATTAGAGATCCATAAATTGTTCTCATCCTCTCTCGTAATAGAGGAGAGGAAGACAAAAAAGATGAAATTTAAAGATGGGATTTTTTCACTCACTAAGCTTTGTGCAAAAGAAGCAGAAGCCCCACAGATGGATCGGGATGATAATAAATTCCTCTTTCAATTAGATGGAAATGGAGAAGAGATCATAACCAGATGGATGCGATAGATAGATCTAAGGTTGGGTTGGGTTTCTAACAAGGAGATATATTGGTTTCGAGAAGGAGATGAGGTAAAAAAGAGTGACTCGGTCTCCCCTCTCTTCTTTCTCATTCATTTTGGTGCAAATGAAAGGAAAATATTGGTCAAAATGACAGACAAAAAGAGGGTTTCAGTTTGAGTTTCTGCAACGCTAAATGAAGAAAAAGAAGAAGGGGTTCATGTGTTGTTCAACACTTATTCTAGAGAGCCAGACCCACAATGCCAGGCTCGCGCCAAGCCTGCCCATTACCATCCATCATCCTAGAGATGAATCCATTTTCAGCATCTCTAGGATGATGGATGGTGATGGGGCGACCTGACGCGTGTCTGGTTCTTTAGAAAGGTTCGTAGTTCAAATTGAGAGCGACTATGTGACCCCACCATTTATGTATTCCCAAAACAACTAGCAGAAATTGACTCTCTTTGGATCTGGAAACCCTAATGGAGTCAATATTTGTTGAGAAGAGTAAATTTTTTTAAAACAGATATTTGGGGCAGGGCGGGGCGGATATCTGCCAACCCGTCCAAAGCGGGGATGGTTTTTGAAAAATTTGTTTAAACGGATATTGGGGGCGAATTTAGGGATCTGCGATTCCTAGCGGGGTGAGGATGAATTTGCCTAAATCTACCCCGTTGTCGTCCCTACTCGTGTCTTAACTTTTAACACCCTTCATCTCCTTCAAGAAACACAACATATTTTCGAAGTGATGGTGGCATTCTTAAGCCTAGAAGGTTTGCCCAACCAACCAGTAGCATTAAATGCTCAAACAAAAACAACACCGAGTTCGAAGTTATAGTAGACTAATAGCAAACATGTAGCCTCAACTCTCAAATTGCTCAAATGCCTAGATTGAGTTAGGTAATCAAGTCGTTTTCAAATTGGTTATCAAATCTAAGCACCTATCATAAGCAAAGAACACACTATTTTTTTTTAGCAATCAACACTAAGTGCTAGTAGTTGGTGCTGATTAAATTGTTTTGAATTCAAAACGACAAAACCTATTAAAAATATATGGTTGTAATTAGAAGTAAAAACAAATACCGGTTAAATTGAACCACTTCTATTCAAAAACAGCAAAGTTGTGATGAAAAAAACAAATGCCAACTAAGCAATTTGCTAATTCAGAACCAGACACAGACACAGACACAGACACGACATCAAAGTTGCCCAATGCCGATGTTGTTCAAGTTGACTGATCATGTTTTTATCAAATTTCTTGAGACTCTTGGACAAATCTGAACTAAGTTAGACTTTGGGTTAAACCCGCCTAAGTAGTCATGAAAGTGGCTCACGTTTGATAACTTTGTACATTATGGCTCTCACAATCTCCAAAAGTGAAAGAAAACTCAGAGTGTCTCCCTTAATTATGCCTTAATTAAAGAGATAATTAGTTGTTAATTTAAAATAATCTTCAGCAGTCACTTTAGATAAATATCTTCATTTAGCAAACTTTGAGGATTTAAATCATGAAATTAGATTGTGTAGAGTTTCAACTTTAGAAAGTCTACTTCTTTTAAGACATGATTGTTTGATGAGCTAATTGAACTCGAGCAAAATGATTGTTGATAGTTTGACACATCAGTCGATGATACACTTCAGTCGTTAGAAGCTTATACTTATAATGATTATTATAGTGTACATGGTGCAAAATATACAAAAATTAGGTTATTACTTATGGGAATAACCATTGAAATCATATTCCAAGAACAAAATTAGGTACAAGCTTCCTATCTGATTCAATTTTAGTTTGAATCTAGCTGTTGCTCCAAGTAAAAGACACAACTAAACTAGATGCAATGCAACAACTAAGTCCATCGAGATGTGCAACTTTGGTTACAAAAATGTGCAACTCTAATTGACAACTGATATTATTAAACAATTGTTAACCAAATGTCATCTGCTTTGTCATCATACTAGCGTATTACTCGTGCAGTTGACATTCCACATGTTTACTACTAATTATCGTATACTGGACACCCACATCACTATCTCCACCATTGTCCTCAGTCAGCTTCATAAAAATATCATATTTTAGAATATTAACTTTTTAGAGTAAAATTCGATTAAAATTATAATCAATTGATTGACCGGAGTCTTTGTTTCAATGTTCAATAAAAATGTTTGTTCGTTTCTTTGAAAAATATAATACTTAGGCATGAAAATCTTAAAATACTTACATGTTTTTAAAATAAAAATACATATTTTGAAATTTTAAGTGTTTGTATTTGTCATTGGTTTTGTTCGAAAAATCTTCAAAATTGCATTTCAATAATATTATTATAATTTATAATATTATTTAGATACATTTTTTTAATTATACTAATATTAATTTCAACTTATTTTAAATTTGATTAATTAAAAACTTTGGGAGTTTAAAAAAATAAGTATTAATAATTATTTTCATCATTGTTTAAATATATCTTCCAATTTTTATATCATTATTTACATAATTACTTTTTTTAATTATACTATTATTTAAATTAGTATTAAATAATTACTATTAATAATTTTATCATTACTTAAATTAGAATTAATAATTATTTTTGTTTGAATTAATAATAATTTGTTTTTAATTATACTATTAATATTTTTTAATTAATTATTTATCATTATTTAATTTTAAGTGCTTGTATTGGTCATTGGTTTTGTTGGAAAGATCTTCAAAATTGCATTTCAATAATATTATTTTCAATTTTACTATTATTTAGATAATTTTTTAATTATACTAATATTAATTTCAACTTAATTTAAATTTGACTAATTAAAATTTTGGGAGTTAATAAAAATATTAATAATTATTTTTTATCATTATTTAAATATATCTTCCACTTTTTTATATCATTATTTAGATAATTATTTTTTTAATTATACTATTATTAAATTAGTATTAAATAATTAATATTAATAGTTTTATCATTATTTAAATTAGAATTAATAATTACTTTTGTTTGAACTAAGATTAATTTTTTAATTATACTATTAATACTTTTTTAATTATTTATTTATCATTATTTAAATTAGTATTAATAATTACTTTTTTAATTATACTATTATTTAAATACTTTTATTTTTAATTTAAAAAAGTAAACATTGGAAATATTTTATTCTTATATGAGATATATGGGATGGTTAACTTTTCCTAAATTTAGGGGGAAGTTGAAGGTGGAGCTATTATAAATGATTGTTTAGTGGGGTGATGGGAGAGTTGATTTTCTCTATGAAATTTCTAGAATAACTTTTTGGCTATTTTAAATGATGATTGGAGATGCTCTTAGAAATAGAGGTAGGACAGGGTTTTCTTGGACCAGGATGACAAAAGTGGGAGACTAAAGCACATGCACTCATAACCTCTATTCTTCCATTTCCTTGACTTAGAAAAAATAATATCTCTACTATTCCCTCTACTTTGACTTAGAAAAATTGCAACTCAAACCATACAATACTCCAACTATTAATAGACTTTACATCCCAATTTGAGTAAGTTTGACACATTTTTGGAGTTTAGACTACAAAATTGTATCAATGAAAGAGATATGAGACAATTATGCATTTATGCTCCATAACTTTTCCTTATATATAGATTTTTTTTTCTTTTAGTTAAAAAAATTACCAAATTGATGGATGTAGCTTCAGGAAAGATGATGGTTAGCGTGAAGTGTTTAAGTAATAAAATAGAAACAATAATATGTATAGTTAGAGCATTTTCAATGGTAAAAGTCAAAATGGGGGATGAATCATCCTCCAATTTAACCAAAAATTAAATTTAGGAGTTTTATATTTCTTCACCACTTCAATCACATCTTTTATTTTAACTTTTATCATTATTTTAATATATCTTCAACTTTTCTATACAAATTTAATTTCAATTATACTATTATTAATTTCAACTTAATATAATTATATTAGTTCCAATTATATTATTATATATATTATTATTAATTTCAACTTAAATTTATAATAATATTATTTTCAATTATACATTATTTAGATACTTTTTTAATTATACTATTATTAATTTCAACTTAATTTAAATTTGACTAATTAAAAATATTGGGAGTTTTAAAATTAAGTATTAATAATTATTATTTTTATCATTATTTAAATATATCTTTCACTTTTTTATATCATTATTTAGAGAATTAATTTTTTATTATACTATTATTTAAATTAGTATTAATAATTACTATGAATAATTTTATCATTATTTAAATTTGAATTAATAATTACTTTTGTTTAAATTAATATTAAATTGTTTTTTATGATGCTATTAATACTTTTTTAATTAATTATATATCATAGTATTAATAATTACCTTTTTAATTATACTATTATTTAAATATTTTTGTTTTTATTTATTATTTATTTTTAATTTAAAAAATTAAATATTGAAAATATTTTATTATGAGATATAGGGGATGGTTAACTTCTATCTAAATTTAGGGGCAAGTTGAAGGTAAAGCTATTATAGATGATTGTTTAGTGGGGTGATTAAAACAAGGATTTTCTCTATAAAACCCCTAAAATAACTTTTTGACTATTTTAGGGGATGATTAGAGATGCTCTTAAAAATAGACAATGATGGGAGGTAGGACAAGGTTAACCTGGACCAGGATGACAAGTGTGGGAGACTTAAGCACATGCACTCATAACCTCTATTCATCCATTTCATTGACTTAGAAAAAATAATATCTCTATTCTTCCCTTTACTTGACTTGGAAAAAATGAAATTCAAACCATACAGTACTCCAACTATTAATAGACTTTACATCCCAATTTGAGTAAGTTTGACACATCTTATAACAATTGGAGTTTAGACTACAAAATTGCATTAAGGAAAGAGATATGAGACACTTGTGCATTTAGTGTGAGGTGTTTAAATAATAAAGTAGAAACAATAATATGTATAGTTAGAGCATCTCCAATGGTATCCCCATTTTAACTTAAAGCTAATTTAGGGGTTCTCTAGTTTTTTGCCACTCTAACCACATTCCATATTTTAACTTTTTTCATAATTATTTTAATATATCTTCAATTTTTCTATACCAATTATACTATTATTAATTTCAACTTAATATAATTATATTAGTTTCAATTATATTATTATAATATTATTATTAATTTCAACTTAAATATATAATAATATTATTTTCAATTATACTATTATTTAGATATTTTTTTAATTATGCTATTATTAATTTTAACTTAATTTAAATTTGAAAAATTAAAATTTTTAGGAGTTTTTAAATAAATAAGTATTAATAATTATTTTTTAACATTACTTAAATATATCTTCCACTTTTTTATATCATTATTTAGATAATTAATTTTTTAATTATACTATTATTTAAATTAGTATTAATAATTACTATTAATAATTTTTTCATTATTTAAATTAAAATTAATAATTATTTTTTTAAAATTAATATTAATTTGTTTTTAATTATACTATTAATAATTTTTAATTAATTATTATCATTATTTAAATTAGTATTGATAAATTTTTTTAATTATACTATTATTTAAATACTTTTAATTTTATTTTTATTTTTGATTTATTTTTAATTTAAAAAATTAATTATTGAAAAAAAATTTATTTTATATGAGATATAGAGAATTGTCAACTTCACCCTAAATTTTGGGAAAGTTGAAGGCGCACCTATTATAGGGAATTGTTTAGGGGGGGTGACTGGAGAGAGGATTTTCTCTATAAAATCTCTAAAATAATTTTTTTGCTATTTTAGGGGAATGATTGCCATTGGAGACGCTCTTTGAAATAGACAGGGATTGGGAGGTAGGATAGGGTTAACATGGACTAAGAAGACGAGTGGGAGACTAAAGCACATGCTATCTTAACCTCTATTCTTCTCATTCCTTGACTTAGAAAAAATAATATCTCTATTCTTTCCTTTCCTTGACTTAGAAAAATTGCAATTCAAACCATACAATACTCCAACTATTATATGGTGAAGTCGTGTAGCTGGAGCAGAGCAGATGATCTCTACACAAAAATTCATTTTATCTTCTTAACCAGAGAGAGGTTTATGATCTTGTAATTGATTACACAATTGTCATGGTGGAGACGAAGGTAGTCTCTATCAGTGTTCTAAAAATCGGTCTAGGTGGCGACGCTAGAAGGTGAAAAACCGCCCAGATTAATGGTTGGGCGGGCTGTCTGGGTGGTTCTGGGCGGTTCTGGGCAGTCTGGGCGGGGTCTAGGAGGCCTAGGCGGTCTGGGCGATTTTTATTTTTTTTAATTTTTTAAAATTTTTTAATATGGCTGATTGTGTTCTTATTTTATTTTATTTCCTACGTTTTAGAAATAAACTATTTAATTATTTTTTATTCAATATATGTCTAAATGTAGCAAATGATGATTACTTAATGGAATTCTCAAATGATCTGTCGGTACCAATTTTACTAATGTAGATTTTATTAAACATAACTGAGGTTATTAATGCAATTTGAAGAAAAATAAAAGAGTACACATTCAAATTTATATAAAGTACCCATCATGACCAACTTTAGTCATTTGAGTTTTAGTAAATTTTGTTCACGATTGGTAATTTTTCATATTTTTAAATTTTGCATATGTATATTGGCATTAAATTGGATGTAATTGATAATGTATTATGCTTAACTTTTGTAAATTATTAAAGTAATAATACAAAACCTAAGACCGCCTAGGCCCCTGGGCGCTAGGCACCTGCTCGCCGCCCGCCCAACGCCTAGCGATTTTTAGAACACTGGTCTCTATGTTTGGGTTGTTTTTAATGGTGTGGATTAAGGAGGTTAGGTCTTCCCCAATTAATGAAAAGATTATGACTGGAGTCTACATCCTAATTATAAGTCATTTCTTCCCTTCTTTCTTATTATTATTATTATTATTATTACTATTATTATTTTAAATTTATTTGGCTTTTAAACACAATGCATGTTTGATGAACACAACTGTGTCTATATCTCCATTTGACATGGAAGAATGAATAGTAATATTATGCGCCTAAGAAATTATAGTAATAGATGATGATTAAATGAATTTTATTATTAAACTCAAGCTTACAATAATTTTTAGGTACACTGAACCAAAGAAGAATGTGAAACTAGTCAAACATGCATCCACAGTCTCCATATAGATACAAAAAAAAGTTTTGCACATATTCACTTTCAACAAATACACTGATAACATAATAGTTTTTCTTTGTTATTTCCCTACCTGCACATGTCGACATGTATAGAAAATAAACAACCATCACAATTGGAAATTTTGTAAAACAACTAGCAATCAATATCAAATAATCAAACCCTAATTTAAATAACCAAGAAGAAAGTGAGTGGCTTATCAAAAATAGCTTACTAGATGCAACATCTGTTTTGGTTTTCGAACTATGGTTGGATTTCCTTTCACACATCATAATTCTTATCACTTGAATTTTTTTAATTTTCCTTCTACTTACGACCAAACTATTGAGAAAAAACTAAATGAAAAAACGAAACTGAGAATTAAAATATGATGAAAAAGAATAATAATAAAGGGACAATTGACATTGCTCTAAGTTTATATAGCTATATCTTAACAACTTTGTATTCTAATACTGCTCTTGAAAATCTCGTTTTTTATGTGTAACTGTACTAAAAATCGTCTCATGACAAATATAGAACATTTTACCGTGTGGTTGATTATGGTCCACAAATCAATTTATAAACAACTTTAATTACCTCCTATGAGCCCAGAATCATGTAAAAATTATTGAAATTTACTCAACAAAATAAATTGATTGCATATGATTTTTATTGATTTGGAGAAAGCTTACGATAGAATCTGCAGGGAGATAATTTGGTGGATGCTTAAAATGGAGAAAATGTCTCAATGTTATATCGATATCATTAAGGATATGTATGAAAAAGCTATAACAAGTGTTCGCTCAGTGGGTGAGATGTCTAGTGAATTTTCAGTGTCAGTAGGACTATATCAAGGGTCGGCTTTAAGTCCATACCTTTTTGCTTTTGTCATGGATGAGTTAACGAAACATCTGCAAGAAGATGTACCTTGGTGCATTCTATTTGCAAATGATATTGTCTTAATTGACGAGACTAGGTTAGAAATTAATTAGGTGGCAGGAGGCTTTAGAGAGTAAGGGTTTTAGAATTAGTTGCTTGAAGACGAAGTATCTAGTGTGTAATTTTGGTTCTGAATCACGGCGGAGGAGTAATGCAATTGAGATCAAGGCGTGGAGGTTCCAGAATGTGAGGCTTTTCGATATCTAAGATCTATAATTCAAAAGAACGAGGCTATTAGAAAAGATGTAGACCATATGATTAAAGCTGGTTGGCTGAAATGGAGAATGATGTCAGGAGTATTATGTGATAGAATGATGCCTACAAGGCTAAAAGGGAAATGTTATAAGACTATTATTCGACCAACCATGCTATATGGTTCAGAATGTTGGGTTATTACGGGACAACATATGCATAGGATGACAGTAGAAAAAATGCGCATGTTAAGGTGGATGTGTGGTAAAACTCGTAAGGATAAAATTAAGAATGAAATAATTAGGAGATACTTAGATGTACGCCTATAGAGGACAAAATTAGAGAAAAACATTTAACTTGGTTTGGTCATGTGCATAGGAGACTAAACACGACACCAATTAAAAAATGCCTAGATTGTCAAGTTAATGGAGGGTATAGGTAGAGGGGACAACCGTTGAAAATTTGGATGAAAGCGGTGAATAAAGAGATCATTGAGCTTAGATTAGGCGAGGATATGTGAGAAACCACATTACCTAGAGAACAAAAATTCATATAGCCGACCATGAAAATATCAGAAATAAGTTTTGATGACGATGATTTTATTTATACGTTACAAAAAAATAATATTCTGTGTAAGAGAAACTCATCAATATTTAGAAACTAAATTTTCAATTCAAAATTTTTTAATTCAGGTCTAATAGGAAATTTGGAGGTCATGCCTCCGACTTGCTAGTGTTAGGCCCAATGATGCAACTTAGGCCCAATGAAAACTTAACTTATCAGTCACGCCTTGGGATTTAGAGATTTTTTTTTTTAATTTTATTTATTTTAAGTCCCTTAACCCTTTCCACTCCTAATGCTGTCAGCTGAGTTCAACTCTGTGACCTAGTGATACCACCATCTGACACTGCTCAACCACTGAGCTATCACACCTTGACAGATTTAAAGAGCTTAAAACACCCTTCTTCAAGTTAAAAGCTCTATTTTCACTCTGGTTGATGTATTTTAAAGGTATGAAGTCTTATACTAGAAAGTAAATAAAAGTGTTGCCAAGACTATTTTTGGAATTTAATTAGGCACTACAGGATTCTATATAATTGTTTTCGAAGGATGCTAATACAATGTTCGCTAATTAATTTTTTTGTGCAAATTTGTAGAGCTGATAGATAATGCAGTACTATTATGATAAAATAGAGATTTAAGAGCGGATAGCTAATGCTTTTCCTAATAGGGTACACGATAGTACCATGGCAGAGTGTCTTGCAGCTGAAGCATCTATTTTTCCCATTCAAGCCCGCAATTAGAAGACATGTTTTTTGTTGGGGGACTTTGGAGCTCTTCATTATATATTGCAGACTGATCTAGATGACGATAAGGTTATCACCGGAGAGTCATAGGCAAACTTTTGTTGGATGTGGCGTCCGATTATCTGTAATATATATATATATATATATATATATATTTGAATTCTGAATGGATATGTAAGTTTATTCATTGGGACCTCAACTGTGAGGCTCACGAATTGGCTACTATGACCGGACAACATTATTTTAATTAGGCTATTTAATTAAAATGCATCATACTTCATCAATAATAATAATAGTAGTAGTAGTAGTAGTAATGTGGCTTTAAAGGGGTAGTTGATTTTGTGTAATTGGGCTTTTTAAATTAGCATGTGTTTAGGAGTTTGAGACCATGATTGATGGTCTGTTACGATTGGAGTCTACTTCCCTGTGAGGGCATTTCTTCCCCTCTCTTTCTTTCTCTTTTTATGATTTTTTAATACAAAATAAGAATTTCATTAAACCTTAAAGAGGAATTCTAAATGTCGGGGAAATGGGCGAGGAAACGGATGTGGTAGGGTGTGAACCGTCCATTCTGCTCGGAATTCGTACATAAAAAACAATGGCATGCATCTCGAGTGGGATAGACGGTTCCCACCCCGCCACATCCATTTCTGCTCGTTTCCTCGGCATTTAGAATTTCTCAACCTTAAATAAGAGTTTCAGCTCTGCAAGACTATCTAATAATCAGTTATCAAGTATTCACAACCACCATAAACAGAAGCCACAATTGGATGGGCAATAAAGTTTAAGCTACTAGGAACATGTATTCAATATTTGCAGTATAATCAAAAGCAACTAAAGAAACTCTAAAACTCTGCCAAATAATTCTGCCAAATAATTCATTGGCAACATGAAAGATGTTCCTAGTCTCCATCCGTTGTTCTGACCAAGGATTGTGATTTTGTTTTTCGAGTTAATTTTGGTCTTCTGATTTTAATAAATATTTCGATGTGTAAAGAAAAAACGTAAAAATTTCGAGAATACATAAAATATATATAATAAATTTGAGAGTATATGAAATACGTAAATAAAAAAAAAAAAAAATCATTAGAAATGGTAACAAACATTATTGATAATTATTAGGTGACGAGTTGGGTAAACAACTCAATGCTCTTTACCTTACCATACCATAATATATCATACCCAAAAAAATACATCCCACTAATATATCTTTACCATACCTTACCATCCAAAAAAGAACATGCCTTTCATTTAAAAGCGTTTCCATTGCTACAACACTGAATTTGATATATTGAAGTTTCGGGTGATTCCTAGTTTTTTACCAAGTGCTATTGCGGGTTAATTTATCGTAGAGGGATTAGGTTTCGACAACTTAAACTAGATTTCTCATACTAGATATATGTGTTAGTTTTTGTTTTCCTTGCACTTCAAGGACTAGCTTGCACATTGATTATGTGTTTTTTTGCTATTCCATTTATATTTTAGAAATGTCAATACATGTCTTCCGCTTGTTACTGTTACAAGCAACTTGAAGTGCAAGGACTCATAAACTACATATGCACAAAAATTACAACATACAATTCAACCAACAGCCTATAAGCTCAAGTTTCCTCAGTTGTGCTCATTTTTAATGGAATGAAGAATTCCACAGAAATAAATTTACCGCAGACCTAGGTAAAATGCAATGAATTGATCGGGCTGGTTATGTCAAGGCCATTTAGCTAAAATCCTCTCAAACACTAAGTCGCTTCATACAGTATAGCTGTTGTGGGAACCAAAAAAGCTTCACTTGTGGCTGTGTTCCACTTCTCATCATTGTACAAAATTCCTTGTAGTTGATCCTCCCATCCTGCAGTTCACCAAAATTTAGTATCGGCTCATAGAATTTATTTGAGGGATATTCAGAATATGAATTCAGGAACAATTACGATTACAACTGAGTTTGTCGTTATGAGATTCTTCAATTTTTCGTTAATTATTTGATCTATTATGATTGTATATTTTGATTGATTCGGAAAATGAAAATCACAATTCTTAAACTACCAGTGAGACAGTTTATGTTGATTAGATTATAAATTAGTCATCACTTTGAGGTTATGCAACAAATTAAGAAAGAATGAGCAATGGACAATTAGCAACTTAACGGAGATGGGAGATGAAGAGAGACCAGATTAGAAGCCAATTTTACCGTTTAACACTCACAATATTCTAGTAATTTCTGTTTGGTACTCATCACGTGCTTGCCACGTGAGGGTATTTCAAGAATTTGCAAATAATTAATGGATTCTAGTAGTCAAAGTAGTTGACTTAATGTCAACACTTAAAATGGGGGGTAGATGGAATAAACAAAATTAATGACACCCAAATAAGATTTTACCTGAATTAATGGGAGCTAAAAGGTAAATAAATATATATATATACATTTGTATTTTTTCAATTGTTGATGTTCAAAACAGTTTTTGAGGGGCATAGAACAAGAGAGCAACAACAAAGTTGTGGGGGAAAAAAGATTTGCTTCGGTTTTGATCAAATAACCTTTGTTTTGCTTAAGTTGAAAAAATTGGGAGAGGGAATTGTGAGAAAGATAGGGGCATAAATTGCAAGGAAAAAAACAAATTTATTTACTGTTTTCATCATGAGAGCGTACATTTTTTTTTTGTTAAAGGCCATGGGCCATAATCATAAAATAAAGCTAATAGCTATTACAATCAAGTCTGCTGACTTTTGACGCTGAGTGGTGAGCCTTATCATTAAGGTCTCTAGCTATTACAATCAAGTCTGCTGACTTTTGACAATTAATTTTTTAATTATATTATTATTTAAATTAGTATTAATAACTACTATTAATAATTTTATCATTATTTAAATTAGAATTAATAATTATTTTTGTTTAAATTAATATTAATTTGTTTTTAATTAGACTATTAATAATTTTTTAATTAATTATTTATCATTATTTAAATTAGTATTAATAATTATTTTTTAATTATACTATTATTTAAATATATATATATATTTAGTTTAATTTGTTTTTAATTTAAAAAATTAAATATTGGAAATATTTTATTCTTATATGAGATATAAGGGATGATTAACTACCCCCTAAATCTAGGTGGAAAGGGGGAAGTTGAAGGTGGAGTTATTATAGAGGATTGTTTAGTGGGGTGATTGGAGAGTTGATTTTCTCTATAAAACCCCTAAAATAATTTTTTGCCTGTTTTAGGGAATGATTGGAGATGTTGTTAGAAATTGACAGGGATGGGAGGTAGGATAGGGTTAGCCTGGACCAGGATGACAAGAATGGGAAACTAAAACACATGTACTCGTGACCTCTATTCTTCCATTTCCTTGACTTAGAAAAAATAATATCTCTATTTTTCCCTTTCACTGACTTAGAAAAATCGCAAATCAAACCATACAATAATACTTCAAGTATTAATAGACTTTACATCCCAATTTGAATAAGTTTGACACATCTTATAACGATTGGAGTTTAGACTACAAAATTGTACCAATGAAAGAGGTATGAGACAGTTATGCATTTATGCCCCATAACCTTTCCCTATTTTTTTCTTTTAGATAAAAACAATTACCAAATCGATGGATGTAGCCTAAGGAAAGATGATGGTTAGATTGAAATGTTTAAGCAATAAAATAGAAATAATAATATGTATAGTTAGAGCATCTCCAATGGTAAAAGTTAAAATGGGGACGGTTCATCCCCATTTTAACTTAAAACTAAATTTAGGAGTCCCCTATTTCTTTACCACTCCAACCACATCCCCTATTTTAATATTTTTATCATTATTTTAATATATCTTCAATTTCTATATACCAATTTAATTTCAATTATACTATTATTAATTATATTAGTTTCAATTATATTATTATAATATTATTAAATATTTATTATTATTAATTTCAACTTAAATTTATAATAATATTATTTTCAATTATGCTATTATTTAGATATTTTTTAATTATAATATTATTAATTTCAACTTAATTTAAATTTGACTATTTAAAATTTTTGGGAGTTTAAAAAAAATAAGTATAATTATTTTTTATCATTATTTAACTATATCTTCCACTTTTTTATATCATTATTTAGATAAATACTTTTTTAGATAAATACTATTATTTAAATTAGTATTAATAAGTTTATCATTATTTAAATTAGAATTAATAATTACTTTTGTTTAAATTAATATTAAATTATTTTTAATTATACTATTAATATTTTTTAATTATTTATTTATCATTATTTAAATTATTATTAATAACTACTTTTTTAATTATACTATTATTTAAATACTTTTGTTTTTATTTTTATCTATTTTTAATTTAAAAAATTAAATATTAAAAATATTTTATTCTTATATGAGATATAGGGGATGGTAAACTTTTTCCTGAATTTAGGGAGAAGTTGAAGATGGAGCTATTTTAGATAATTGTTTATGGGGGTGATTGGAGCGAGGATTTTTTTCAATGAAATCCCTAAAATAAATTTTTGGCTATTTTAGGGGATGATTGGAAATGCTCTTAGAAATAGACAAGAATGAGAGGTAGGATAGGGTTAGCCTGAACTAGGATGACAAGAGTGGGAGACTAAAGCACATGCACTCATAACCTCAATTCTTCCATTTCCTTGACTTAGAAAAATCGGAATTCAAATCATACAATACTCCAACCTAGGGGTGGGCATTTAGGACCGAAAACCCGAACCGAACCGACAACTGGACCGATCAGGTCGGTTCGGATCGATTTTTATTTATTAAAAAAGTTTTGGTTGTAAAAGCTCAGCCCGGCCCAAAGTTTCTGGTTCGGGTCTCGGTTTCCATTTCTGAAGCCCGTCGGATAACCGGTCCGACCCAGTTTAAATAGTTTAACTTTAAATATGTTAAATAAGATTGAGGATTCAAAATTGAGGGAACCCATCGACCGCCGCCTCCCTCTCCTCTCCCTCTCACAACGAAGCCGCTCTCCCCTTTCCTCTCCCACTCACAGCGAAGTCTCCTCTCCCACTCACAGCGAAGTCGCTCTCCCCTCTCTTCTCCCTCTCACAACGAAGCCCTCTCACAGCGAAGCCACCTCCCTTTCCTCTCCCTCTCACAGCGAAGCATCGACCGAACGAACGCCGCCTCCCTCTCCTCTCCCTCTCACAGCGAAGCATCGACCATCCCTCTCACAGCGAAGCATCGACCGAATGAACGTCGCCTCCCTCTCCTCTCCCTCTCACAACGAAGCATCGACCGAACGAGATCGACCTCCCTTCCTCATCTGATCTCGGATCTGATCTTGATCAAATCTTTGTCTCGGATCTGATCTTGATCATAATCTGATATTTGATCTTGATCATAATCTAATCTTTGATCAGATCTTGATCAGATCAGATCAGATTGTCTGTAAGGTTGAACAAGATCACGATCGTATGTAAGGTCGAAGTCGAAGATCAAGATTTTTTTATTTTATTTTTTGTAATTTGTTGTATTGTTTTTTTTTGTAATTTTTTGATATAATTTTTGTATATGATGAATGAAAATTTTTTTATACTGTAGATGTGTTTTTTTGCTTTGTGTATAATTTTTGTATAGGACCGAGACCGGCCCAAAATCGGCTCGTAAATCGGTTAACCGGGACCTCGATTACCCGGTCAATTCAGTTCGGTTTCGGTTCTTATAAACACGGCCCTGAATTTTTCGGGCCGATTTTCGATTTTTAGTTTTTGGGCCGGTTATCCGTACTTGCCCAGCCCTAGTAGCTATTGTTCTGTAACATTTATCAAAATTTGTAATAATTATCAAACTCTACTTTTCCACCAAACCCCAACACCTCAAAAACCAAACCCATAACTTTACCAAATCCCACTAAGGCTCCGCTTGGTATACAGTAAATTACAGCGATTACATAAACTTAGGTGTTTGATTGACTTTATGAAAAACCGTTATTAGAATTTAAATTCAGAACCTCTCCATCTCCTAGTTACAAAATTCTGCAAAACTTTGCGGGACAAAATCTCCTGCATTACTTTGCAAAACTCTCATCATCTCATCTTACTCAAATTTTATTCTTAAATCCTTCATAAACACTCCAACCACCACCACCTTCAACGCTACCACCACCACCACCACCTTCACAACTACCACCATCACCACCACTATAGCATAATCACCACAACCACCACCACCTTCATTACTACCACTGTCGCAGCCACCACAACCATTACCACTACCACCATTATATTCACCTAACCACCATAGCTTAGCTACCACAACCACCACCATTTTTTAATCATCTTCATTGCCACCACCACCACCACCACTATCCCACCGCCACTACCACCATCACCACCACCTCTAAGATCACCAATACCATAACATACCACAACCACCACCAACTTCACTAATACCACCATAACTGTCCTCTCCGCCACCACTACCACCACCACAACTACCATACCACAACCACCATCACCACTACTATAACATGATCATCACGACCATACATCACCACCACTATAGCATAATCATCACAACCACCATCACTTTCACTACTGCCACTGCCGCAACCACCACAACCATCACCACCACCACCACCTTTATATTCATTGAATCACCATAGATTAGCCACCACAATCACCACTATTTTAAAATCACCGCCATTTCCACCACCACCACCATCGCCCACTTTCATAGTCATCATCAACACGACCACAATCACAACTACTGCCATTATCACCACCACCAACAATCACTTGTCTAATTGCATCAATTTTGTTTAATTATATCAAGTGCTCGTAAAGCAATGCATTGCAAACAAATGCAATGGAAACTAATGCATTTGCGTTAATTTGCAAAATGTATTATTTTACAGTGTACCAAGCGAAGCCTAAGTAACAAACAAAAACCACACTGATTTGTGCTTTCAGGAAACCAATTATGCACTCTCTAGTCTGGTCAGCAATGAATGAAGTGAGGGAAATTTCTAGGGTGTTACAAATGGGTCTTCGAAAAGTCAATGAAAAGTGGATTGTGGGCGATTATGGTTTCCGATTTAAATTGAAGTCGTGTTGGGGTAGCTGAAAACTGAAATAGGTGGTGGTGGAGCTAGGGTTGATTTAGCCGAGAGATGATGGTGGTGGGAGAGGGGGAAGGGAGAGAAAGGGTTCCGGTGGTGGCTGTTTTCTGAGAGAGAAGAAAACAGTGGGGAAAAAGAGAAAAAGAAGAAAAAAACTGGAAGGAGAGAGATGAGATCGAGAGGAAAAAAAAAGGTCATGAAAAGTTATTCTTAGGAGCACCCTAAGAGTTTTTCCACATGAAGCACAAATCACATGCGGATGTTTTGTTTTCTCGGCTGAATACCTGGTTATTGAGGAAAAGTTTTCTTTATCCATTGAAAAGCAGAAAATCAAACACACCCTTAAATTTGATCTTTTCCCTTTAATATCAAATGCATCTAATGCAACTGTAATTGGATTACCAACTACAGTTTTTAAATCCACAAAGAACACTATTTCGTGTCAGTTTACAAAAAAGTTATGAATATCACATGAAAACGTTAAGTAATTTTGTATGCGACAAGCCCTGGTGAAATCAAAAGGAATCAACACCATTTCACTAGATCAAGTGTTCCCTGTAAATAACCTGAACAACTGCTAATCCTGCTCGAGTTATGAACCTGAATGTTTTGCTTACTATGTCAACTGTCACTTCTATTAAAAACAAGCAAACAAACGCCTGCAAAGTTATCATTAAGCTATTCATGTCTTCGGGAGAAGAAAATGCAGGTTTCTCGAGAAAACTCCATCAAGTCATCAGTGTAGAATAACCAGCAACACAAAATAGGGAGTATTAAAACCAGTAAAGGCAGATTTTGACAAATACAGTCAGACGAGGTTTCAATACTAAGCATCCGTTGTCTGAAACAGAATTTCCACCTCAGCAATAACACTTCGAGCTTCATCAATCTCTGTGCCTTCCTTCTGATCGGCCTGCTCCAACTCCGCCTGAAATAGAATAAGATTCTTAACAAAATAGTGGGAATCTTGCAAAATTAGGTGTAGGAATTGTATTACTTTCATATTTTATAATGCTTGTGGCAAACTGATTCAAATATCTTAGATTATGGAATGAACAGAGTCTGAAGTCATTAGACATAGTATGGTGCTTGGCAGACTATAATATATGCATCATACAAAATCATAGCACATGCGACATTCAAAAAGGTTGAGGACACAATACCAGATATGCTTTGATATCAGCTAGTGAATTCTCCAGCCGCTTTCGGCAATCAGGAATCATCATCCTTGACTCAGCCAAAACATTCTCCTGATCAAAGAATTCATACAAAAACTAGTCAGAAACTAGAGCTTCATTATAGGGGTTGATGAAGTTATGAAGTACGCACCATAAAATACGTAGATGACAGAAGATATATCATTACTTGGTGAGCTTGGATAGTTAATGGCAATTACAACTATGAAAACATTCTTATATGATTGCCAGGATTATACATTCATTACAATTTCTATAATATGGCAAAACCTATGTAGTTAAAACGGATAACGGACCCATAACGGTCCAAGAGTGTTATAGGTTATAACGGAATATAACGATATATAACGAAATAGTTTTTAAATATAGTTTTAATACCCTCGCAAAATATTAATATATTATAGAGTCAAAAAAGTAAATCATGTTCATAACATTAAATTCAAAAACAAAAAAAACATTAATAAAAAAAATCTTCCATATGGAGTGAGATCACAACAGAGTGCGATTGACTCTTCGTCTTCTTTCCTTCTTCTCTAAATCTCTGTCAAACGGTGAGATTCAGTTCTCTGTCGATTAGGGATGACAAGCTCTGGTCTTTCTTTCCCACGAGTTTAGGATTCTAGTTCGATCGAGAATGAAATGGGTGATTTTTTATTATTAGAACAAAACGTTAAAACGACGTTATTGGCAAAAAAAAACGTTATTTCAATAACGGTCATATAACGCCGTTATATCGGAGTTGTGATACTATAACGTGATAAGACATAACGTAACGGCTCACCCCCGTTAAGCGTTATATTGGTGTTATAACGTTGTTTTAACTGCACAGGGCAAAACCATTTGTTTTTCCATCAACTGAATGATGCAACACAATTGCACAATTTGCATTGTTCAAGATTAACAAAGTGCTTTGAAACACAAATGTTCTCTACTTTTGAAGTGTTACAACTCTAACCTTGCAATAGAAATTTGCCCATCCAAGAACACTAGATCTTGAATGCGCTGCTTCCAGTAGGCATATTGAACTGCTATTGGGGTTTTCGATCTCTTACAAAGACCATTTTCCCAATACGCCTTTATAAGGTTTTATTGAAGCGATTAAATTTTCATGTGTCTATTAGTTAGAAGACATAATTTATTGACTAAACTGTTTGATGTGCATACCAGAATTGATAGAATATAAACTTAAAACTTTATTATACATGCATGAACTACAATTGATAGAATATGAACGTAGAACTTTAATATACATGCATGAACTGGACATTTGGAATATGTAATTGTCCAAGAGGACATTTTTGCTTACCATACATATCACACCCCAAAAATAGCCCATTCTAAGATACAAAATTCCATCACATATGATCTTCAGCTTATGAAAATGAAGGTTGTACTATCAAAAATAATGAAAATGAAGGTTGAGGATAGTGGAGTTCATGCTATGGAGTTCAAGAGTAAATATGGATTTTCTGAAGATCGAGAATAAGTTGATAGGGATTCATAAACTTGTAAAAAAAAGTATTGAGACCGTAGAGAGATCTCATTAGAGTGTATCTGGGAGAAGAACAAGCATTTTGGCAGGGAAAAGCATTACTAATGGCTGTGGAGGCAAACAGTACAAACTGTACAATCTCCACTTATAAATTCTGAGAAACAGGCCAGTTGTACGCACATAGATATGGTTTCACTGGGGCTCACTTTACCACATCCTCATCTTTCCGGTCAGTCAGAAGGTTGAGTTGATGTTGGCAACCTTATCTATAACTCTGTAAGCCAAGAAGCAGAAACTATTGATGATTACGGACAAAAAGCCAGCCCCAAGGGTAGCTTTGGCGCGAGTGCCTACTCATGTAACAGACATCAGATGTTACTCAGATGTGGTGCATAGGTCAGAGATGATGGAGGAAGACAGAGCTTGTACAAAATTCTCTACTTCGTACAAAATCATAGCTGAACTGGAAGGCAAGAGCATTTGGTCTATCACTAACGTTTCCACTGGTCAAAAGTAGCAATGCCGAACAAATGACTAGGTCTCGGAAAATTTTAAGATAGCAATAACGACGAGCAATCAGTCAGAGTCTAATAGCAGTGAATTCCAGGAAATCTTGAACAAAAGATGTGCAACAGGAGTCAATCTGTATTAAGGGGTGTGCAGTTCCTGTTGTTTTGACGAGAAACCTACTTCCAAACCCACATTTTGGTTTTATTTTTTCACCAACCGAAACCAACATGCTTATTTTTTGTTTTGTTTGGTTCTTTTCATCTCAGTTTGTTGGTTTTAATTGGTTGTCTCTATTCAACGCAGAAACATATTTGTTGAGATTATAGCTTAAATGAGAGAAATACCGAGTCAGTTAGGGAAATATGATGATTTAAGGGAAGAAACAGATTAAACAAACACCCTGAAATACCTTACAAATAACAAATAAAATAAAAACAACAATTCACATGAAGAATCAAATGGAACCACAATGCTTTGTTCTTCAATTCATCATTTCAATTGCTTACTCGATGATGTAAAAAAAACATGAAGGATTTGCTCTTCATTCCTCTTTTCTCCACTCTACTCTAATTTTAAGTCAAACCCATTTGATTAGGGCTATCTCTTTTTGTATTACTTTAGGTCTCCATAAAAAGAAAAATAGATATGGTGCCAAAGAACAAAACTGTTGGAGAAATTTTGGCCTGCATTGTAGTGACAAATGAGCAAGGAGCGCTGCAGCGGCGCCCGGCTGTAGTGTTAAATAGGCAAGGGTTCTCGCACCTTTCTGGACGGGGGAGAGTAAAGAAGCTAGTCCAGGTTAGAGCTAGAGATAGAATGATTAGATTAGTCTCTTGGAACATAGGAAACTTGATGAGAAAGACAATAGAATTAGTGGATGTCCTGCGTAGGAGGAAAGTAAACATAGTTTGTCTTCAAGAGACAAAATGGAAGGGGAACAAGGCTAAAGATTTAGGAGGAGAGTTCAAACTCTTCTATTCTGGTAAAGATGGCACTAGGAATGGGGTGGGAATAGTGATAGATAAAGTTTTTAAGGATGCAGTAGTCGACGTTAGGAGGTTTGGGGATAGAATCATAAGTATTAAATTAGCTTTAGAACTAGAGATAGTGCATGTTATTAGTGTGTATGCACCTCAAGTGGGTTTGGACGAGGAGAATAAGAAGGATTTTTGGGACTCTTTAGAGGAGTTAGTTCTTGGAATTCCCTCTTCCGATAGGGTTTTCCTAGGCGGGGATTTAAATGGCCATGTCGGTAAGGATAGAGTTGGGTATGAGAGGGTACATGGAGGTAAAGGCTTTGGGGATCGAAACACTGCGGGGATTTCTATTCTAGATTTTGCTTTAGCTCAGGATTTTGGGAGCGTAAATACTTTTTATAAGAAAAGATCACTTGGTGACCCTTGCGAGTGGGCATAATAGAAGTCAAATTGATTATTTTCTTGTGAAGAGACACGATTTAGGTAGGTGTAAAAATTGTAAGGTTATACCAGGAGAGTGTCTGACATCCCAACATAGGCTGTTAGTTCTCGATTTTTGTCTTAAGAGTAGGGGTCGTATTGCTATAGAACAGGTTAGACCGAGAATTAAGTGGTGGACCTTACAGGGAGATGTGTGCCAAAGATTTCGAAAGAGGATTTTAGGTGGCCAGTCAGTTTCAGAAGGCGAGGAGAATCTAGAACCAAAGGATAGGACTAGTAGCGCGGATCTTTTTGAACATTTGGCAAACCGAATAAGAAGATGTGCGAAGGAAGAGTTAGGACAGGCCAAAAGAGGAGGTTTCTATTGTAAGGAGACATGGTGGTGGAACGCGGATGTGCAACAAATCAATGCAGAAAAGAAAAGATGCTTTAAGGCGTGGCAAAAAGATAGGTGCCTAGAGTCTTATGAGCTTTATAAGCAGGCTAAGAAGTTGAGTAGTAGAGCAGTATGGAAAGCTAAGAAGAGAGCGTACGATGCTCTTTATAATAGGCTAGGTACGAAGGAAGGGGAGAAAGATATTTTCAAGATAGCGAAGGCTAGAGAACGAAAAACTAGGGACTTGAGTCATGTTAAGTGTGTTAAGCATGAGGATGGAAGAGTCTTAATGCAGGATAAAGCTATTTTAGATAGATGGAAGGATTACTTTTGGAACCTACTCAATGGAACACATGTAGGGGAGTTAAACTTGGAGGGGTATGCTTCACAGGAAGGGAGAGATCGTGTGTTCCATCGCAAAGTTAGTGCCACAGAAGTGAGAGAAACTTTAAAAAGAATGAAGACAGGGAAGGCCGTTGGACCGGATGATATACCAATTGAAGCATGAAAATGTCTGGGAGAAGTTGGGATTCAATGGCTAACTAAGCTCTTTAATAGGATTTTGGAAACTAGAAAAATGCCAGATTCATGCAGGCATAACATTGTGGTACCAATTTATAAGAACAAAGGGGATATCCAGAATTGCTCGAACTATAGAGGGATAAAGCTTATGAGTCATACGATGAAACTTTGGGAGAGGGTTATAGAACAAAGACTTAGGAGTTTAACCACGATTTCGGAGAATCAATTTGGATTTATGCCAGGTAGGTCTACTACGGAGGCCATCTTTCTGCTTAGGCAAACTGTAGAAAAATATCGAGAGGCACGTAAGAGTTTGCATATGGTTTTTATTGATCTGGAGAAAGCATATGATAGAGTCCCCAGGGAGTTAATTTGGTGGGTGCTTGAAAGGAAAAAAGTGTCTCAATGTTATGTCAATATCATTAAGGATATGTATGAAGGGGTTGTAACAAGTGTTCGCTCAGTAGGTGAGATGTCTAGTGAATTTCCCGTGACAGTAGAACTACATCAAGGGTCGGCGTTAACTCCATATCTCTTTGCTTTGGTCATGGATGAGTTGACGAGACATCTGCAAGAAGATGTACCTTGGTGCATGTTATTTGCAGATGATATTGTCTTAATGGATGAGACTAGTGCAGGTTTAGGTCAGAAATTAGTTAAGTGGTAGGAGGCTTTAGAGAGTAAAGGTTTTAGAATTAGCCGTTCGAAGACGAAGTATCTAGTGTGCAACTTTGGGTGTGAACCAAGAGGGAGAAGAAATGCAATTGAGATCGAAGGTGTCGAGGTCCCGGAGTGTGAGGCTTTTCGATATCTAGGGTCTATAATTCAAAAGAATGGGGCCATTGGAGCAGATGTAGACCACAGGATTAAAGCTGGTTGGTTGATATGGCGAATGGCATCAGGAGTATTGTGCGATAGAAGAATGCCTGCAAGGCTAAAAGGGAAATGCTATAAGACAATTGTTCGACCAGCCATGCTATACGGTTCAGAATGTTGGGCTACTACGGGACAACATACGCATATGATGGCAGTAGCAGAAATGCGTATGTTAAGGTGGATGTGTGGTAAAACTCGTAAGGATAAAATTAGAAATGAAAGAATTAGGAGATACTTAGGTGTAGCGCCCATAGAGGAAAAAATTAGAGAAAGACGTTTAACTTGGTTTGGTCATGTGCGGAGGAGACCAAACACGGCGCCAATTAGAAAATGTTTAGATTGGCAAGTTAATGGAGGGTGTAGATGGAAGGGACGACCGTTGAAAACTTGGATGAAGACGGTGAATGAAGATATCATTGAGCTTGGATTAGGTGAGGAAATGTGGGAAGATCGCATTGCTTGGAGAACCAAAATTCATGTAGCCGACCCCGAAAATCTCGGGAATGGGCTTTGATGATGATGATGATTGCAATGTCATTGGTAAGCAAGGTCAATGCATCCTATTTAAGAGAATTCAGGTCGGTTCAATTTTAAACCGTTTTCAAACTATTAAAAAAATAAAAAATAAAAAACTGAAAAAGTCTGATTAGTCTTCAATTTTGGTAACCGAAGCAAAATGACATACATCTAAAACTGACAAAGATCAGTTCATTTCAGTTTGGTCGAGTTTGTCAGTCAAGTCATTTTTGTTTTTGCACACCCTAATCTTTAGGGCCAAAGTTGGACTGAAACCTTCCAACTTTAACATCGTTAGTCAACCAAAGGAAGAGTCCAGTGATGACCAGGTTAAAAGAGCTAGATTATCTGCCATACTCTACCAATTGGAGCTGGGCAAATAAAGCTAATTGTAAGGTTACAACTCTAAAGCTCAATGTAAATCGCGTAGCAACCTGCCCTCAGGTTCTTCTAAAAGCAATGCACAAATACGAGGAATGTCAATATGAATTTTTAGATTTTGGTTGAGAGATGTCTATATAGATTTCCTGAGAGCAGTGAAGTGGCGCTCAACTCAGAACGGCCATTCTCTCAAAGAGTAAATGGAATGACAGAGCAGCTCAAGTACATTAAGAGAGTGCTGCACACCCAACCCACTGGGTTTGTGAATGGAATGATTGCAGAGATAAATACAGGGACTAAGATTAACAACATGCACTGGTCAACGTAGTTGGGGGAAAGTATCTACAATGATGGGATTCTTTTAGAGTTTGGTAAGATGGTTGAGTGTCAACCGTATGTTGGGCGCTGAGAAGCAACTCCTGGTGGAAGGAGAGGTTAGATACTCTGCTCATGCAAATTAAGATCCTCTCCATGAACACGAAGCCTTGGGTCAGACAGCATTGTAAACTTTGGTGAGTTTCATCAGGTACAATGATTCAGAATGCATATTAGCACATACATCGTGTTATTATTATCACCATTATTATTGTTACTTTGAAAGGTATACGAAAAATTTTAGTTTCTACAAAATCATTAAGAAGCCTATGCTGATGGAATTTTGATGTAAGCAGGTATTAGTAGAGTATTAGCTTAAGGGAGTTGTTACATGTACCCGACTATTTGACTCGGTTGCACCAACTCTTTGTTGCACAGATATTTTGGAATGTTTTGACTTTGTTGCACCAACCTAATGTATGTATCACCGACTTATCATTTTTATTAACAAAAATCATTTTATGGTGAAATTTACTATTTAAGAACGTTAATTGATTCTTGAATGAAAGAAAAAAAACCATTATCTATAAAACAAAATTTTGTCACCCATTATTTAAATTTCAATAATCATAGAGAAGCGGACCATAGCAATACAAATTAAAAATGTGAATCAATATACAAATTCAAATTTGTGACAATTGTTATATCATATTAAAAATGCAATTAAAATTTAAAAAAATACTACATCCAAGAATTTACATTAGAAATCCTTCGTACTAAGTCCTTAATCAACAACATGAGTAATTTTCTTACATTGGCATTTTATTTTAATGTAAACAAAATGTAATTGGGTAAACCAAACAATTTTAAAAAACTAGATTTAAAAATAAAGTTGGGGGCATTGAACCAAACAGTCTGGTACACATAGCAACTCACTAGCTTAGTGATATTTATTGTAATTGGATCTATTAATTAAACTCATAATAATAATTAAGAAATTATTTGCTAATTAAGGTCAGGGATATTACAAATAAGGAAAGAGATTGTTTATTGTTCTTTGATTGGTTGATTGAATGAAGGAACAGTTATTTACTTATTTGTTTTCCATTACAGTTTATTTTTGTTTTAGTTCAATTTATGCTTACGTATTTCGATTATTTTTAATTGTTTATTTCAATTTTTGTTTTAGTTGTATCAAATTCAGAAAAAGGAAACAGAGAGAGAGAGTCCAGTTTCCATACCTGCTGCTTAAGATCATAAGGGTCGGCTCCTCTTTCCTTCATGTCTGCAGTTTTGGCCGCTTCTCTCTCAACTTCTTTCTCATATGAATTGAGCTCTTTTAGAATGCGCTTGCAAGTACCTGTCTTGATTTTTAAATTTCTTAATGTTGCCATAATTCACCTACGACCAAAAAATAGAAGTTTCAATTCAATTCAGAAACTCGAAGAAACTGAAAATGTGTACCAAACCAAACATCATAATTGCTTGATAAAAATAAAATTTAAAGCATTTGAATGAAGCCATGGAAATGCTTGGAGTCCATTAGGGTTTCTTCAATGTGAGAGGAAACAGACATTTTACGAAAGCTTTGTTTCGGACGGCTGGACCGACGAAGCTCTCTAAGGCTTTATTACCAAGACCGAGTCACCGATCTATAGAAAGACCAAGTAGAGTGGAAGAAGCGCACCTGTTACACAGAGAGAGAGAGAGGGAGAGAGATGAAGCGACAGCGAGTAGCGTGAGTTCGACTTCCAGTGGGTGGGGTTGGATGGGGTGAAACACTTTAAGTAACCAAATGGAAAGTGACAGCTGGAAAGTTTATGTGCGCTACCGGAATGCTATAAATAGGGTTGTTCATGTTCCGTTCGGATTGGTTTCAAACCTAAAACCGAATTATAGCAATTGGTTTCACATAGATATAAGCTGAGCCAAACAGAATCGAAATAAAATTTAAATAAATTGAAAATCAAACCGAACCAGCAAAGCTATGCTAAACCGAATTGAACCAACAAAAACTATGTATTATCTATTAATTTTTATTATATATTTTAAATAAACATATTTATCAATTTGTTTGGTTTTCATGATTTTTCAACTTCACATTGAAAATCGAATCGATCGCTTCGGATTCAAAATGTAACAAACCAAACTAAAATCGAAATAAAACCAGACAAAATTATTCGGTTCGATCAATTTAGTTAATTCCTTCAATTTTTTTCATCAGTCCTAATATGAAGACGTTTGTTCCACTCTAGGGTTTGCTCAATGTAGAGCTCATTTCAAATCTACATTGATTTTTTTTTTTAATAATTCAACCTACATTGGTTTTTTTAAGCCTTCGGCAAAGTTGTTCTCGGCATCCATTCGCTTGAATTTGGTATTTGGTGGTCTTTTAGAAGATTTGGTCATTTGCATTTTGAAGGGAAAATACAAATGAACATTTTGTTATAATTATTGTTGATGCGTCCAAAAATCGTCCTCCTGTGAGTTTGACTTGCAAAACAATTATTAGACTGCCAATGACCAGTTTTTTAGTGGTCGAAGACACTCCGATGATTAAGTCAGTAACTATGTTGAAAGAAAGATGTCAATCTAGACAAAACTCAGTTAAAATTTCATACCTGTGTCGAATGTTCTCTTTACCTTTTATAATGGTCGTCGTTAACTCTCTACGTGACTTAAGTATGTGAGGTGCAATGGAAGGAGATAACAGTCTCATCCTTAATGGGAATGCATTTGTGGAGGTGTAACTCCCTCCGTGGCTCTTTTTTGGTGCAACTTTCCTCTTTTTTATGAGAGAACTCGTGTCGGGTCTGGACTCAGGCTCTGACTCGTTTGGACCTGGATTCGGGCCATGTTTACGTCTTCTTAGTGGTGGGCCATGTTTGGGCCTCTATAATTGGCCTCATTCTTCTTGGGCTTTATGAGCTAGCCCAATAGATTTGGCATTGTATTCTCGTGATGGGTCTTTATGCCATGTGTACGGCCGTAATAATCAGTTTATTTTGATGTATCATCAATTGTTTTGATAAACTTGTTCTTCAAATCCTCTATTTCCGTTTCTAATTTAATATAGAAAATTTATAATTTTAACATTCAAAGTCTACATTTGTTTTGGCATTTTAATGTGGCATCTAACGTGGGGATTTTTTCATTGGCTTGCATTTATTGGTCCTTTAAAGGTATATGCGAGTTTTGAATAAACAATAAGTGATCAATGAAAAGACATCACATCGAATGTCATATCTGATGCAGTCGCTTTGCTCCCTGCTTTGACCTTGACTTGCAAGCTTGCTGACCTACACAAGGAATGCACGTAAGCCACAGACCATCGTTGTGGTGGCCGATGACACTTTGAAGCTAAAGTTAGACAGAGATCTAAGGAAGATGTAATATTGTAAACAGTGAATTTGTAGCATACCTTAGCTTACCAAGCTCATGTTTTATTTATTACCGGAGTCCTGGTTCGACCAGGCCATCGATGGCGTAGTTTAGGGAAAATAATCTTCGTGGATATCCTTCTCTAATTAGGAATCGTGTTGTGAAGGGGAGTTTTCATGTTAGCCTTGTGCTCTTAGATACGTGGGAAATAATTCTCATTCCGAGAGTAGTCTGTAGATAGACGTCTCTATGTGTGACATATACTTTGGAATTTGCTTTCCAGTTGGAAGCAAATAGCTATTGTAATTCCCTGTCCGAAATTCATTCTCGAGATACTTGCCTTAGCAGGGGTTACGGTATTGAGGATGGTTGTGAGACACATAGGCTAAGCAGGCTGTAAGAATTCGGGTCTGTCTAGCAGACCGCATTAAATGGGCATAGAACAGCTTGGGGGCGGATTAGTGTTGGGCTGACGCTAGGGCCTATCATTCCTCGAGATTATCATGATACGTGTACGATGCAGAGGAGGGACCATTTTGGTGTATCATCAGCTATTCCCCAAAGTAAGTGGGGTATTTAGTTGGTCCACTGACTCTAAAAAGAAACTATACCGTCGTGATGATTGCACTCGAAGCATTGTCTCGAGCGACACATAGCATTAATGGATACATGATTGCTCAATGAGAAAAAATATGATTTGTCTTCTCTATAAATATTCACCATTTCAAGGAAGATTTTTCTTGTTCTTATCTGTGTTGTTTCTTCAAGCGATCATGTTGCTATAAAATTCGATTCGTTTTTTCTATTGATGGTAGATAATTTTTAACTTACTTCCAAGAATTTGTTGTCTTTTACTTGCCTAAAGCTTTTTTAGGATAGCCTGGTTGACAAAACTAAGTTAATCAGGCTTCAAAGTTTGTACCGTATTCCAGGGGATCTAAAAATCACTCATGCATTCGAAGATAGGGATCCAACTTCACCCCCTCAGGGGTATATAACATTGCATCGGGGCTCCGATTCGTGGTGCCTGATGACGTTTGGAGTTTCTTCCTTTCTCTTTGCATGCCTCCTGCTCAAATGGTTCTGAGCAGGTTCAAGATTCCGATTGTGATCCTTCTTAGGGCGCACGATGCTGGCCTTCGTTTGACCCCGACGATAATCTATCATATGACACCCGCTCGGTTGGATTCTAGGGATCTCTGCATACTGAATAGCTCTACTTGTTTGCGTCCAGTAGTGGATGACATTGAGCCCTTGGAAAGGTATTGTTTCTGGCTTCGGTGAATTCTTCGTACTTCAGGCTTGTCGTCGAGTCCTCAGATACTTTCAGTTTGACCTTCATAAGTTTCTTTGTTGCTGGCTTATTTTTCCATTCCCAGGCGTGACCTAATTTGATGTCATTTTTTTCTTAGGGAAGTTTGCAGTTCCGACTCTCACCGAGGAGGAAAGACGGATAAAAAGGAAGTTTATAAAACTCCCATTGATGTTTATTGAGGAGGTCGTAATGCTAAGTAATATTGTATGGAGCGGGTTGCTACAGGTTCGCCGGACAAAAGGGGTTGTTGGTTGTCGCTTGAGAAAGAAGAGCCGGGTTATGCCTAGCCTAACTAGGTTAGCAGAACTGGAAGCGAATGTGCCTCCCGTTGTTGTTCTAAAAAGAATGCAGTCCTCTGATCGTTTGATTTCTACTTCTGGGCTGTTGTGTTTTGCTCAGGCAGCAATTTCAGGAGATCGTCGTCTCTTGCTTGATGTTGCTATCCCACTGTTTACTCAGAGGGGAGTACATTGGGCCACGTGTTGACATTTCATGTCAACATGGGTCCGAGGCGGAGGTTTGCGCTCTTGAATCACATGGTTTTGTTGTGCTGCATCCCGAAACTTGTGAGCGAGTCCTTGCTTTGGAGAAGGCTTTCGCAGACGTGCAGGTGTCGTATTCAGATGCCTCTACCAGGTGGATTCCTTGACAGGTCGAATGTAGAAATTCGGTACTGCCTCGAACTTGGGAGCCGTGTGCCGCAATGTTTGCCTCTAAAGCAGAGTTTGTGGATATAAGGTCTCAAATATGGTTGATCGAATCTTATTTGGCCTCAACCAATGCTGAACTAGGGCCGACTCGGGCCGAGTTGGGGTACTGTGATGTTGTTGTGGACAAGTGGTCGTCTGATTAGAAGACCCAAGTTGTTGAGAGGAAGCGAGTGGAGATAGAATGGTCGTCGCACAATGGCAGCTGAAGTCTAAAGTCGCTAAGGGGCTTCACTGTGTTCGCGAGGCGAAACGCTTGATGTTGGAGGAGCGTTTGCACTATGATGCCTTCGTAGGCACAGTGGAATTTGACATTTCATGACGGAGGCCATTAATTTCCTCAGAGGTCATTCGGGGCAGATTATAGCTTCATGAGCTTATCAGAGACGAGCATCCCGACATCGACCTTGACTTTGGCCATTATAGGAGGACTGCTTTTGAAACCATCACTCGAGAGGAAGGTTCTGGCTCTGCTGGACAAGCTATTGAGGAAGTTGTTTCCCTTCTTCCTTCTTTAGAATAGTTGTAACGTCTTTCCCGGGAAAAACCAAATATTAATGAAAGCATTGTTTTGTCTTGTTTTTGTACTGTCATGTTTTCTTTAGAAGTTTTGCAGACCGTGAAATTAGTACTATCGGGCCCAGCTGCTGGCAGAACGCCCGCTTTTGTCAATTGAGTTATATCGAAACTGACTTCTTTTGGCTACTATTGTTCATAGGCGAATCGTTGTTGTCCACATATTGCAGACAGTGGGATGAAATGCTCTCAAAATTATTATTTTTCGGAAAGCGTTGGTCGCTTGGCGAGTCGTCTTCTTCGTGCGTAAGTGTGCCGACAAGAAATTAACTTTGTCAACTGTCATTGTCGGCGCACAGCGGACTAGGCATTGGGCAACCGAATTCGTCATCATCAATTGTGAACTAACTAAGCTTACCTGGTAAGTTCGGCGATCATTGTCTGTTAGAGAGCAATGATCCCTTGGCAAGTCATCGTCATCAAGCATGTGAGTGCTGACTAGACTCTCACTTCCTTGGCCGTTGTTGCCTGCGTGTAGCAGACTAGGCATTGGGAACCAGAAGCTGTCGCCATTAATCGCAAATTGACTAAGCTTACCTGGTAAGTTCGGCTATCATTGTCTGTTAGAAAGCAATGCTTCATTGGCGAGTCATCGTCATCAAGTGTGTGAGCACTTACTAAACTCCCACTTTCACGATCGTCATTGCTCACGAGCAGCGGACTAGTCATTGGGCACCAAAAGCCATCGTCATCAGTCGCGAACTGACTAAGCTTACCTAGTAAGTTCGACGATCATACCCACCGGCGGCATGCTCGCCTTTAAAAAAAATTGGCCATCATTGTCTGTTAGAGAGCAATGATACCTTGGCGACATGTGAGCACTGACTAGACTCTCAGTTCCTCGGCTGTCGTCACCCGCACGTAGCGGACTAGGCATTAGGCACCAGAAGCCATCGTCATCAGTCGTGAACTGACTAAGCTTAGTTGGTAAGTTCAGTGATCATAGTCTATTAGAGAGCAATGATTGCATGGTGAGTCGTTGTCATCAGGCATGTGAGCGTTGACTAGACTCCCACTTCCTTGGTCGTCGTCGTTCGTGCGCAGCGTAATAGGCGTTGGGTGTAATATTCGAGTCTGATCATAGCGGGGATGATCAAAGGTCGAGTTGGTCGTAACGAATGATAGTGGAAGTTTAGTAAAAACAAATATTTTTATTGATAATATTTTTTGAGATGTTCTACATTCCATGGTAGTTTAAGTCCGTCGCCGTTTAATCTTCCAACCAGTACATCCCCGGCTTGTTGACCTTGGTTACTCTGTAGGGTCCTTCCCAGTTCGGGTTTAGCTTTCCCGTGCCAACTTCTTTGGTCTTTTGTTGGATCTTCCTAAGTACACAGTCTCTTACCTTGAATTCACATGGATTGTCCTTCTTGTTGTAGTATTGTGTTATTCGTTGCCGGTAAGCAACTTTCTTGGTATAGGCTAGATCCCGCTTTTCTTCAAGGAGGTCTAGCCCAACATGCAAGGCTTCGTCATTACCATCTAGTCTGAACTTTTCGATTCGGAAGGTTGGCACTTCGAGTTCTACCAAAACATGGCTTCTGACCCGTATGCCAGGGCAAAGGGTGTTTCTCCGGTAGGGATTCTTTTAGTTGTTCGATATGCTCAGAGTATTCCCAGTAGCTCTAGAACCCATTTCCCTTTGGCTGCATCAAGCTTCCTTTCGATGACCTCCAGGATTGTTTGGTTGGTAACCTCTGTTTGGCCATTAGCTTGTGGGTGCCTTGGCGAGGAGAAATGGTGATTGATGCTTAAACTTTTTCCAAATTCTTTAACCTTGATACCCTCGAACTGAGTTCCATTGTCGCTGACCAATACTATGGGGATGCCAAATCTACAGAAGATGGTTGCCCATATGAATTTTATTTGGACCTGCCCTATCTTGGATAAGAGTTTGGCTTCAAACCACTTGGTGAAGTAGTTGATAGCAACAAGAAGGAACCTTTTACCGGCTGAAAGTGGGAGTGGTTCAATGATGTCCATTCCCCCACTACGCGAATGGCCACGAATTGTCATCGGTGTTAGTGGCTAGGCAGGCATGTTTGTGTATGGTGCGAACCTTTGACATTTGTTGCACTTACGGACGGTATCTTTGGCTACTCATTGCAGTGTCGGCAAATGGTATCCTAGATTTAAAGCTTTGTGGGTGAGGGTACTCCCCCCAGATGATTTTCGCATATACCGTCGTGGATCATTCCCATGACCTGACTTGCCTCCGGAGGTGACAGACATCAGAGTAGGGGTCCTACAACTGATCTCCTGTATTAGTTTAAGAAAGTGTACCTCGCTGCTATATTTTAAGTCAGCTTCGACCTTCTCGATCGGTAATGCTCTGGTTGTAATGTATTCGAGGATTGGAGTCATCCAATTTGGTAATGCGTCTGCACCACAGACATCTCTAGGTTTTTCTTCGCCAAGGCTTGATCGCTCTTGGTATTCATTGAAACCGCTTGAAACTTCAGCATAGGCTGAGGCTTCTCTGGCTAGCGCGTCAGCTCTTTTATTGTCGTCTCGAGGGCATTGTACGAGCTCCCACCTCTTAAACCCACTCATTCACTACACCAAAAACCCCCATTAGCAACGGTTCTATACCGTGGGTGTAACCCATTGCCACGGCTAAGAGCCGTGGGCTACAGAGGCGTCGCGAAATTATTTGTAACGGCTCAAAACCGTTGCTAAATGTTTAGCAACGGTTTTATGCTTGAGGAGGTGTGGTGATATTAAGCATTTAGCCACGGTTTTAAACCGTTGCAAGAACAATAGCAACGGTTTTTAGCCGTGGCAAGATTAGCCACGGTTTTAAGCCGTGATAAGGTGTGGACAATAGCAACGATTATAAACCGTGCCTAATTAAGTAGCAACGATTTTAAGCCGTGGCAAGGTAGCCACGGTTTTTAGCCGTTGTAATAGTTAGCCACGGTTTAAAACCGTGGCAAATTTTTTTTTTTTTTTTAATTTTTTTTAATTTTTTTTGCTATCAAATGACTTTGAGTCATTGAGTCAAAATCTATCAAATAATGGAGGCAAAGTAATGTAATTAATAAGAAAATGTATTACATTGTGTCAAATGAGTCAAAATCTATCAAATAATATCTCAAATACAATGATAATCAAGGAAATAGTCATCTGAAATGATAGTAGAAGAGCGAACAGAAGGAACATGGTCTTGGGTTGTGTCTTGAGTAAGAAATAACCGCCAAAGAAGTTGCCCAAAATGCTACCAGCAGCAAGACCCATGAATGCATAAGATTAGAGACTGGTCATTTTCCATTTTTGGCCATACTCAGCAATAAGAGCATCTTTTGCGACTTCTGTGATGGAAGCACCAAGGTTGCTAATTAGCATACATGTCATTAGCGCTGGAAGAGTTCGATTTGCAACTGGGATGAAAGCCAGTGTACCCCAAGATAGAAGCTGCAAAAGAACTGTCGATATTGATTTGTATCAGCAACTCACTCATTGTTAAGCAAATTTCGCCAATTCAAATTTCTGATATAATATAATTACAAACAATAATTAAATATCAATACCATTAAGCTTATATAAAAAAATAGCAATAATAATAGAGCAACATTCACAAATAAAAAATTTGACTGAAAACAAAAGTATAGTGAGCTTAGTGTGCCTCTTCATTTATTTGAATTCATCACCGTCCCATACTAACACTTTCAAACATGCCTAGATAGGACACTGATGCAAGAAACAAGAAACACCCTTTTTTTTCAAAAGAATAATGTGTTCTTCATACTAGTTTATAAAATGGAAGAACACGAATGCATGTTTTCTTGTGGTTACTAGAGATATTTGATATGTCTCCAAAGCTTCTTATATATATTTCAAATGATTCTCTTCTTCCAGAGATAATAGACTTACTTTGACGCCTTAACAAGGTCAAAAGTAACTTGTTCAGACAAATAAATGCCTTCAACAAAAGACTTGAATGACAGTGATATATACTCCACACAACAGTCAAATTACCTTGGACAGCTGATCCAGAATTGCATTATCCGCTGCTTGCTCTTTAGTTGTTTGTTCCAGTTCTTTACATCTTTCCAATATTGCTTCTCTGACCTGAAGAGATATAAAAAGAGGAAACTTTCCATCAAGAAACAAACAAAGCACAATATACGCTGTAGAACACTATAATACAACATTTATACAAAATGCCGTGAGTATTAAAAATCAATGTCTGCACATGTTTCTTGTGCCTTATGTCTAGAGTTCTGCTTCGAGTTTCAGTTGATGGCAGTCCACCTACTTTAATTAAATACAAAATGAAAAAACAGAGAAGGTTGTTGAATAAGAAATAGACTGTCACATCTAATTGTCTAACAAGTTTTAACAGTCTCAGGGATACACAAAGTTGCAAACAAACCTTTACTCTCTCCTGTTGGAATATTTTCCATTTCAGAGCCATCTTTACTAAGCTTCGCAATTGATATATCAAGTACTGCGACATCCCCAACCTATGAAGCTTCAAATATGTAAGTAGGAGAAATCTTTCCAAACTAAAGGTAGTACTAACAGATCAATGAAAGGGACTTCAGATATTTGAGAAAGAGAATAGGATAATTTCCTCTAACATCTTAATAAAGACAATGTCCATTTAGAGTACTTAGAATACCCAATAATAATTTTGTGCTAACAAATTTGAATTAACAGATAACATAAAGCTCAGGATCCACTTCCTTCCTTTTCCTAAACATGGAAATTTTTTTTGGAGATACTATATCATGAAAGAATTTGTACATATTCTCTTCATTTTCAAACACTTGTTAATTGTTTGCTAGGAAAAGGAAGGAAGTTACTGTATGATTCCTCAAGAAAGTAACTGTATCACTGAATACCTGGAGACCTCTGTCAGTCACAATTCTGAGTGCTCCGAGGTCTTTATGGCGACGCTTTACCTCGGCTTCACAAGCCTTTTCTGCGTTTATCTCGCTGTCTATCTCAACAATAACCTTCATATTTTTATACCCATTCTCAGGAATCCATTTAATCTCAGGTGACACGTCAACAAGTATCTCATATCTGAAAACAAACAGAACTAGTGAAAACAATGACTAGATGAACATGTAGATATTCATCCAAACAAGTGGGTTCATCCTTTCAGACATGCTCCCCTAGGAATTTAGGATGCTTCCGCAGAGTAATAATATGCAGATGACTAAAAAAATCAAAATCTTACAAACCTCAAATACCTGAAGAAAGCTTGATGAGTAGCATTATCGGATATGTAACACCACAAAATCTACAAATAAAACAAAGCTGAACCAAGGATATCAATTGACAGTTCATTGGCTGTAAATCTTATAATCACAAAATCCGCTGCGAATGCCATGGGTTTGCTTCAATATGTACATTAGAAAAATCTAAATTTATCTAAACATAAAGAAATAAATGTATGAAGTGAACTCTCACTCCTGCTGTAAGTTCTGAAGTTTCTCTTTCTCCTCCTCTTCGATTTTGTTTCGAATGTTGACCCTCTATCAAACAAATTCAATCAAATTAAAAACAAAGCCATGATCCAATAACAGACTAGAAAAAAAAATCCAAACTTTTGCTCACCTTTTCTACGTATTGTTCTCTGGTGACAAGTCCAACAGTTTCCTTCTTGAAAGCAGTTTCAAGAATCTAAAATCAAAGCATAACAGTTGAATCAATTAGAAACCCTAGAATGTAAAAAAAGAAAAGAAAAAAGAGAGAGAATGAGAAACCTCAGATGTGCCAGAGCCGAATTGGAGGAGCCCAGTCTGACTGCCAACAGAGGCAGATTTGTTCTTGAGCTCTTGGATTTTCTTCCTCCCCGCCTCTCTCTGCTTCAACCTTAGCTATGTATTTTAAAAAAAATTTAAAAAAATAAAAATTAGAAGGCCTAGAATCGCGGCATGGGTGCTTCAGTCGACTAAATTGTTTTAGAAGTATTGTTGAAGTTAAACAACATATAATAAAGAGAAGATTATGTTTTTAATGTGTTAATTTTACTTTGAGAATAAATGCACATTTGAGAATAATCAATAAGTGGAATTAATACGACCAGAATTACTAAAGAAGAAGACCAACAAATTGAGATGAGCATCCAAATAGGCAATTAGGTTTCACTTAAGTAAACAATAATTGGAAAGATAATACAATCTGAGATAGACTAATAATTAGAAAGCAAACAATTGGAACTGTAAATCTGTGATTGGTAACTGTCAAATTCCCAAAGAGAACTCAAATTGAAGATGTGGAATTCAGATCCATTTCCAGCTAACAGCTAAACCAATTAACCATGTTACAACAACAAAAAAAAAAAAAAAAAAACTCACGCCATGGAGGTGGACTGGTGATGCAATAAGCAATGTTAGGCAGCTGATCCTTGGCTGGATGCGGCTGCAACTCATCCTGTTTGGGTGCTGGAGCTGCTCCTCCTGCCATGATTTTTCCACTTCTTCTTCTTCTACTACTACTATTTCTTATACCCTTTCTCCTCTTCTACTGAAATACCCAATAACCAACACAGTACAACAAAACCCAGATCTCAGATACTTTACAACCCAAGAACAAAAGCTGAAAAGAAAAGAAAAAAATATGCTAACACGAGAGCATAACTATCATTTAGGATGGTAAATTACTTCGACAAAGCAATCATGGAAGAAGAGTCTAATTGTTGCAGGTGCAGAAATTGGTGCATTCATTAATGAGTTTCTGAGTAGTACGTAGCACTTGAGCTACATGTGCATAACACCAAGTTGCAATCATAACACGAAAAAAGTGATCAACTTCTTATTCAAAACCAAATTTTTTTTTCAGAACAATTAACAAACACCACCGAACTCCATCACTACATTCTAGCAGGCGTGTTTGTAAAAGTAGCATGCGAAAAATAGCACTCATCCTTTTTATTTGGTGCAAATATTCCTACTCTAGAAATGGAAGAAAACAAGGTGCTCACTCACTCATTCACACCACTCACAACTTTGATCAAGATCCCCTACAAATTATGCATCAAAGAACATGAGTAATCCTCTTGATATGAATACAGACTACCTACTATTTGGCTTCTTGTATTAGTCTTTGTTTCTAATTGTAACTATTGTAGTATTTTATATAAACCCGTCATATCAATAAAACAGTAACCTCAAAAATTCAAGAAAAAAGACATGAACCTGCAGAGTGAGCGATAGTGTCCCAAACGCTTGGAGTCCTTCCATCCTCAGCTGCTGCACCTTCAACCTTCATGTATTTGTACTTTCAGTCAGTAATGAAGAATAAATAACTAAAACCAATAATGAATTAATAACATAGATAAATACATAAATAATGGACCTGATAAGCAGAGGTACCAGACCAAAACACAAAACCAGGTGGGAAATCATTTCTGCTAAATTTGGGGTTGTTTAAGCCATGGGTTGCTTCTACTATTGTTAGCAGGGAAACCATTAACACTGTACAACCACATAACTTCATCTCTTCTTCTTCTCTCTCTCTCTCTCTCTCTGAACTTTGTCTCTTCTATTGCTATTAAGCCTTAACGATGTTGGTTGTGTCACTGTCTGAGCCATACACAGTCCTTTCACATATGGAATAATCTAATACAAGGCACCTTGCATGTGGTTCACAATAAAAATGACTATAAGATAGCTTAAAAACAACAAACATTGACTTAAATACAACCCTTGATGGTGCATTGAGATGTGCAAAGCCATTTTCTGAATAAAAAAAAGTGTTTTAAATACAGACTTGTGGCAATACATCTTGACACAGAATCAACAGTTGGGGTTGAGACCGTCCTCTACTTACGAAACTGAGAAATCCTGTTAGCAAGGATGGATGGTTTACACTAGCGGCACGCTTGCCTTTCAAAAAAAAAAAGGATGGATGGTTTCCTCGTCTTGTAGATCATTCTTACTAAGATTAAGTTCATTGTAACATTTGTAGCCTATTTTAATGAATAAATAATATTTTTACTGCTAACTTTTGACAATCTATCAAAAAATCAAACCATTTAGAAATAAGAACCATTTAACAGTTGTGCACAGATAAATGGGAGGTAAGTCCATCCACTATCGAAAAAATAGTGCATAGGATGAGAGGGCTTACTAGTATCCCTCCCCTATGGATTCATTGTTGAACCCAATTACATGCTTCAATCCTACATACATACATGGATCATGGATGCAGAGTTACAAAGTAATCTAGTTACTTGAATGGAGAAGTTTGGGAGAAGACTAACAAGTTCTGCATTGTAATGCTTTTTTCTCTTGAGAAATTTGGAGTGCCCATGCACAGAGAGGTTAGGATATCTCTTCAAATCCAGATCATTGAAGTCTATGAAGTAGAGACCATAGCTTGAATTGTAGCCATAAAGAATTCAAACACATCCAAAAAGGACCATGTAAAGTATCCTCTAACATCGGAGCCATTCCTTCCATACAGACATATTTCCATGATGCTGCTAGAGCTAATTAACTTTCAGGGACGAATCAAGATATGAACCCATTAAAAGTTTATGATACAAATAATAATTAAAAGCGAAAACTAGCATACCTTAGTGCATCTAGCAAACTTCCAATATAACCATCCAAATATTTCACTCTAGATGTGTCCCTCAAGGACGTGTTATGTAACGTCCTTTTACCTGACAAAGCAAGTCCAGTTGTTTCAATCATCCATTGATGCTACAAATAACGAAGGATGTTCTACTGCAAAAGATTATCACCAGGAACTATAAGCTGATAAGGTGGAATTACCCTCCTTTGTATACAAAACCACTACAAAGCCACAGTCACAATGGAAACATAAATTTTTCAGGACAAATTGCTTAGATCTTCTTTATCTTATGAACGAGATGTTTCCATACAGTGCAACATATTGGAAAGGACTATAGTTGCGACTGCTTATGAACGACATGTTGCCATATATTTCAGAGTTTGTCTTCAGATAATGGAAATGATTATCAAGTATACATGCTCAAATCATCCATAAAATTCAATAAAATTTGAGCAAAACAAAACAACATCCCAATAACCCAAATAGGGGAACAAACCAAATTATTGAGTCAAATTTCCAAACTAACACTAACCCATTACTTAAAATCACAAAACAAAACGAACCCAGATCTTAGATTAAGCAATCAACAAGCTAAGTAGAAGAAGAAACCTGAAGACAGTCTAGAGATATTAGAGTTTACCAGCTCTACGTTGGAAATCAAAATAATGTCTGTTTTTCTCTTCAAATGGTGCCTAACAGAAATATAAATGCAGTTGATTAGCGGAGAGAAAACAAAAGGTTAGAGTTAAAAAAGAAAAGAAAAAAAATGGGAAGTAAAAATTCCTCGAGTTTGTAGAACAGAAGAAGTTTACCACTCCTAGTTGAAGAGCTGATGCTTTTGTACCCAGGTTAGCCAGTCTTCTGCAAGGGTCAATTTCTTCCTCTGGTGGTTCTGTGAGGGACACCCTGATTGTATCACCCAGACCATCCTATAAACATTATAAAGTTCATTAATCACTGTGGTCAGACAATACTTCACCAGTCTTCTGCAAGTTATGAACTTACCATTCCTCTTGGAGAATCTCCATAATAGCTCATGATACGATCAGAAAGATCCATGTGAATCAGAAAGATCCATGAGAATCTCCATAATAGCTCATGATCTTGAAAACCTGGTGTCACACGACAGGATGTCAATAAAACCAACTCTTGCACAAAATGCTGATCCCTTAAGATCCATGTGAATCAGAAGGACTTATTGGGACTGTGATAGCTTAAGAAAATGAAAGCAATATGAATGTTAATCACCTTTCTAGCTCAGAAAGATACATTATTCAGGTTTATAATCTTATAAAGGTACTATGCTGATTTGGAAAGTTGTTCAACATTACAGAAATGAGACTAAAATCTGAGTTGATAGGGAGAATTGAATTACACCCAAGGCTGATGTTCAAGTTTTCAATGGGGAAGCTAGGGTATAAAATAAGCACTAAACAATTAATCACCAAAATATAAATACCTTCTATGTTTAGTGACAACATTAATCACCAAAATGATTCTAACATTGGGTTTTTTTTAATGAAAAGGCAACTGCCATAGGGCTCCTAACAGAAACACACTCCATAGGGAAAATATAAATAATTTAAAGAAGTGGCAATAGTTCCAAACAATCAGCAAATGCAAATTTCAAGTTTCAAAATATTATGAAACAGGGATTCAAAAGCAAGCTTAGACAAAACTAAAGAGTAACTTGCACATACCGTGATGTGAGCATGAAGGAGGGACTGACGCTGTTGATGCAAATCTTGTAAGATTGAAACACCCAACTCTTCTGTCTCCAACATAGTTCTTCTACTCTCCTTGATTCTGTCACTGGACTGATTTAATCTCTCTGTCGACATTAACAATCTTCCTTTTTGGTCGGCAGACACCTGTACCAGCCATCATTCAGTGCAAAAACATAGAACACACAGAAACAAAATAACGATCCTAATAATAACTATCTCAACACTTAACTGATAAAGATAAACTACTACAAAATGCAGGACTGGAGTTTCTTTTGATGTGACTGGAGATAAATTTCGCAGTATGAATCTAATGCGTTTCTTTTTATGCAGATCAACCTAAAGAAAACGAAAAAAACTCGTACACACAAAAAACATGACAAGAGCATAATGTTTGCTGTTGTTCTGCAGGAATACAAGATAGGAAATCGAGGATGTCAATGTATGTAGGCCCACTCCAAGCTTCAATAAGACCAGAATAGCAACTCTCTTTCCTTTACTTATTTCCCCTTTGTATTGGAAATAAAGGAAGATGTCCAACAAAGGACCAAACTGAGTTCTGCAGTTATATGTTCCCTTCGACTGCTTTTCATGAGACCTTAAAATGTTACTTCTCTATCCCAATATGAATAATCTTGGTGTTTCGACTATTCCTGGAAACTGGCTCAGCTTGACTTCAGTGCCGCCAAAGTTTCAAACACTCGAACCATTTGATAGGAAATGATTGCTTTGGAACAAGAATGCCAAAGCGAATGAGAAACAAGAACTTGGTTCAGGCAGATAACCAATATAGCAGTATGATAAATTGCTTATAAAAAAGACAAAACAAACATCCTTCCAAGCATGCTACTGCAACGTATTTTTCTTTCCTTATCTGGCTTTTTTTTTAGGTAAAATTTTCATTAGTTGCAAAAGGAGTCTCTACGAGAGAGAAGTTATGTTGACAAACAATGTCCCCCAATACTCGAAAAAAAGTGTTGAAAGCACTACTGGCCAACACAATGCCAAAGAATCACCAATGCCTAATAATAAACTTCATTTCTTCCAAGCCCTGCTACTGTAAAACACCCATCTCTGGCTTTTTATAGAGATGATCCAACATACAACATATGGAGTCAACTTCCACAACAATTTACCCACTGACTTTAGAAATCCCTTACAACTTTTAAGATCATCAACCATATTCTTGAAAAAGAGCTAAAGACGCCCCAAAATGCATAACAAAGCTTGAAATGACCTTACCAAGATGCAACAGATTTTTACCAACCAAAGCTGAAGCAATTTCTTATTTTCTAATTAAAAAGGTCTAAATTTCCATAGCTGAAATAAACAAAACATACAACCATACAACAGTGTAATCATTAAGCACTAAACAATTATTGGGGAAGCTAGGGTATATAAATAAGCACTAAACAATTAAGCACCAAAATAGTCATTGTTATCTAAATATATCAAGGATATAAGCACTAAACAAGAAGGTTATGACACTAAAAAGTGAATACCTAACATAAGTGGTAGAGAAATACTGAAAGCATGTCAGGTGTTGAAGCACACTTTGGATGATGATTCACATGGAAAGTTTTGTATGTGCAGAGAAAACCTAACCTGAAATACAAAACACAGATCATTCCTTATCAATTTTAACATCTAAATAACTTATAGACAATGGTGAAGTTTCTTCACTGATGACAAAACCAAACAATAACTATCCGATTTTTATCAAGCAAAAAACCCAATTTAAACTTTCTCCCTAATCGATTGAGATTCAAAGTAAAACCTTCAATGGGGGTGTAAAACCAGGCTTGCAAAACCAGGCTTCATCATCAACAATCTTCTTCGGGAGCGGAGAAATTGATCCATTCGGGGGAAATTGATCCATTCGGAGAAATTTTCTTCTTCTCCTCTTCAGAAATCGATCTGGAGAAAAGAAGAAAGTGAGTTCTAGGGTTTGGTTTGCTGAAAGAAGAGAAAAAATAAGAAGAAGAGATCAACAAAGAGATCTAAAGAATAAGGAGATCTAAAGACGAAGAAGGAGATCTTACCTTCTCTTCTTCTTCTTCTTCTTCTTCTTCTTCTTCTTCTATCGTCCTCTCCTTCATTCGTCCTTCTTCTTCCCTGCTTCGAGAGTCTGTTTCGTCCCTGCTTCTTCTTCCATCGTCCTCTCCTTCTTTCGTCCTTCTTCTTCTTCTTTTTCTTCTTCTTCTTCTTCCCTGTTTCGTCCTTCTTCTTCTCCTTCCCTGCTTCTCCTTCTGTCGTCCTTCTTCTTTCGAGAATCTGTTTTTCATCAAAAAAATTCGCCAAAGCGCGAAAATCTCCCTCCAAAGCGCGAAACCATTTTGGCGTGAAAGTTAAAAAAAATTTAGCTACGGTTTCAAACCGTTGGCAATTTTAGCCACGGTTATTAACCGTTGGCAGATTTAGCCACGGTTTAAAACCGTAGCAACCCTTTTGGTGTAGTGTTTTTTCCCACGGTTTTATTTTTTAGCCACGGTTTTAAACCGTTTGCCATTATAGCCACGGCTAAAAACCGTGGCTAATAAACCAACGGCTTAGAACCGTGGCCACCTCCTCGTGGCTAAACAAGCCTTTTGGTGTAGTGATTACACATTGTGCCTTTTCGCGGTAGGCTATCATACAGGATCCCTACTGTTGAAATCTCCTTTGACCTGGTTGACTACCAGTCTTGAATAGTTGTATGCCATTAGGTGATCTATTCCCATCCCCAAGGCTAGCTTCAGGACGGACATAGGGGTCTCATATTCAGCCTTGTCGTTTGAAACGGGAAAGCTAAATCTGATGGCTTTTCCAAGGGTAAACCGTTTGGAGAATGGTGTGTGATCCCGACTTCGGTTACTTTTCCCATCGATGATCCATCGCAGCACAAGGTCCATTCCTGGAAGCTTGAATCTGAGGTTTGGTGATCTGTCTTTGATTTTTTTCCACCGGTGAACTCAACGATGAAGTCTGCTAGTGCCTGGGCTTTGATGGTTGTTCTTGAGGCATAGCTTATGTCAAATTGTCTGAGTTCTACTGATCATTTTAGCATTCTGTCGGATAACTCAGGTTTATGCAGTACCAAGCGGAGCGGGTGCTTGGTTAGAACTGTTATAGAGTGGGCCTGAAAATAGGGCCTCAAATTCCTAGAGGATACAACCAGTGCCAGGGCTAACCTTTCCAGGTTTGGGCAATGTGCCTCCACTTTTACGAAGGTTTTGCTAGTGTTCAATTTCCTAGAGGATACAACCAGTGACAGGGCTAACTTTTCTAGGTCTGGGTAGTGTGCCTCCGCTTTCACGAAGGTTTTGCTAGCGTAATACATTGGTCTTTTGGTCCCTCAGTCATCTCGTATGAGGGTTGAGCTGACAGTGTGGTTGAAAACAAACAAGTATAGGTAGAGTGTTTCCCCTGTCGCTGGTTTTGAGATTAGTTCTGGACTCCCCATGTGTTCTTTCAGGCTTTGAATGGCTTGTTCGCACTCTTCATTCCATGAGAATTTTTTGTTTCCTCTTTGTATTTTAAAGAAAGAAAGAAAGAAAGACACATGTCGGATGATTTAGATTTAAACTTGTTGAGTACTGCTACCCTCTCAGTCAGGCTTTGAATGTCTCTGATGTTGGCGAGGGCTTTCATGTCGAAAATGGCCTGAATTTGTTTCGGGTCAGCCTCAGTTCCCCTCTTCTTTACTATATAGCCTAAGAATGTTCAATACTCAACTTCGAACATACATTAGTGGGTTGAGCTTCATCTGGCATTTCCTAAGCTGGTTGAATGCTTCAGTTAGGTTTCCTATGTTGTCAGGGTTGCGGAGGCTGTTGACTAGCATATCTTCGATGTAGACCTCCATGTTCCTACCAATATGTTCTTTAAACATTTGATTTACTTGTCAATGGTATATAGCACATGTGTTCTTTAAGCCGAACGACATCACCCTGTAATAGTATATCTCTCTTTTTGTTCTTAAAGAGGTGTTTTTTTTATCCGGTGGGTACATTAATATTTGATTATAGTCTGAGTAGGCGTCCATGAAGCTTCGTAGGTTGTGCCCGGATGTGGCGTCCATGATCTGACCAATGCGGGGAGCGGGAAGTTGTCATTCGGGCAGGCTTTGTTCATGTCCGTGTAGTCTACACATATTCTTAATTTCCCATTTTTTTTTTACCAAAATAGTGTTTGCCAACCAGTCTTGGTATCATGTTTCCTTAAACAATTCCGCATTGAGTAACCATTGCACCTCCTCATTTATGATCGTGTTTCTTTCGGGCGCATGGGTCTCTTCTTCTGCCGTATGGTTTTTCCTTGTGGGATCTACCTGTAGGTGATGAGTGATTATTACAGGTCGATTCCCACCATGTCACGCATGGACCAGGTGAAGACGTCCTGGTTCCATTCTAGCAGCTTCGTGAGTTTTTCGCCAAATCTCTGTTCAAGCGGGAACCTATCTGGATAACCCTGCTATTGAGAAGGTTGTCGAGGTAGACCATGATGGTTTCTTCCTCCATTTGACCAACGTTGGGCATGCCTCGGGGGCTTACAGAAGCCTCATTGTCTGGGATAGGTTGCTCTCCCCTGTTTCTCGGGTGAGATTGAGAGGCATCTTGGTCACGTGGCCAGTTGCTAATGAGAATCGCTTGGTAGCAGTGTCGTCATGCACTGACATTAACTGACGATCTCCTAGTTGTTTCTTATCAGATACTTGATGCACTGGTGTAAAGTAGATATTGCCGCTCCCATTTGGTGTATTTAGAGTCTCCCCATAACTACATTGTATGCTGAAGGCACATAGATCACTATGAACTCTTGAAACAGAGTTTTTTTAGTTGGCTTCTCTCCTGCTACTATTGTCAGTTGTATTTTTCCCACCGAAAAACTCTTTTCGCCGCTGAAATCGATCATTCAACGGTTATCGGGGGTTAATGTTTTTTCCTTTATTTGCATGTTGCGGAACATGCGGAGAAACATGACATTCAATGAGTTCTCAGTGTCCACCAAGGATCTCCTTACTTCCCAGCTTGCCAGAGAGATCGTTACTACCCAGGCATCATTATGTGCGAGTTGGATGCCCTGGAGGTCTTTGTTTGTAAAGGCTAGCGGCATGGAGTTATCATCCCTCTGGGTGTACGATGTTAATTGTTCGCCGCCTATTTCTTGGACCCTCATATCTCTGAGAACCCTTTTCTTGGACCTGTTTGATAGTTCAGACTCGGAGTGGGCTCCATGAAGAACGCATATTGCATCCGCCAATTCTCTTTTTTCCCCTCTGTCGGGGGATTTCTCCCTGGGCCCGACTTTACTCCTAAATGTTTGTTCTTACTCTAGGGCTATGTAGCTATGTGCTTTCCTCGCCAGGTCCGCCATGTTTGTTTGTAGGTCCAGGGTTAGGAAGTTATAGAACTTACCTTTCCCTAGACCGTCTATGAAGGTCGAGAAGGTCATCGTGTCGTTGCACACATTGACGGCAGTTAGATAACTGTTGAAGCGAATTAGGTACGCATTCAGCGTCTCGTCAGGCTTTTGTTTCATTGACTTGAGTGTCTTCATTGTCAACAAGATTTTTTGTATAAAAAATGATAATGGATCTGTTTCGAGGTTCGTCAGTGTTGTTGCTGCTCCGGGAGTGTAAGCTTGATGCTTTTGCATTGCTTGCACTGTCGAGAATAGTGAAGTAGCGCCAGGCTGAGTGTTCGACGCGTCCCCTCATTCTCCATTGTTGTGTGATCTGGTGGTCACCATTTCTTTGTATCCCGAAGAGAGATGATGCTAGTGAAAGGTTAGGAACTTTGTCGTTCCCATGGATGACGCCAAACAGATGCAATCATTTTTTGCTCCCTGCTTTGACGTTGACCTGCAAACCTACTGACCTACACAAGGAACGCACGTGAGCCATGAACCACCGTTGCGGTGGCCGATGACACTCCGATGCTAAAGTCAGATAGGGATCTGAGGAAGGTGTAATGCTGTAAATAGGGAATTTGTATCATACCTTAGCTTACCAACCTCATGTCTTATTTATGGTGCTAGAGTCCTTGTTTGACCAAGCCATCGATGGCGTAGTTTAGGGAAGAAGATCTTCGTGGAGATCATTTTCTAATTAGGAGTCGTGCTGTTGAGGGGAGTTTTCCTGTTAGCCTTGTGCTCCTAGATATGCGGGAGATAATTTTTTTTCCGAGAGTAGTCTGTAGATAGACGTCTCCATGTGTGACATATGCTCTGGAATCTGCTTCCTAGTTGGAAGTAAAGAGCTGTTGTAATTGCTCGTCTGAAGCTTGTCCTCGAGATACTTGCCTTAGCAGGGCTTACGGGTATTGAGGATGGCTGTGAGACACGTGGGATTAGTAGGCTTTAAGAATATGGGTCCGTCTGGTGGACCGCATTGGGCGGGCTTAGGACACTTGGGTTAGATCAGTGTTGGGTTGACGCTAGGGCCTATTATTCCTCGAAATCATCATGACAAATCTAAGGCGTAGAGAAGGGACCGTTTTCGTGTATCATCAATATCGTAATGTCAAAATAAATGTAGATTTTGAATGTCAGAGTAGAAGATATGTTTGTGTAATATTATTACTATTATTTTTTTAATAAATAGCATTAAACTTTGATAATGTACAAGTGCATACTTGATACTTAATTTAATAGATTTTGTACCATCTTTTTTATGAAGTCAACAACATAGCATAATCATATAACCCTTTGGAGCAGGCTTGGTTTTGATGGTAAACCAATAAGGTGACCGCCTAAGGCTTTCAATTTTTTTGACTAATTTTATGATCCCTTTTCGGAGAAGTTTGGAATTCCTTTTAGGGTTATTTAGACTAACTCATAGTTTTAATGTCGTAATTTAGCTTCCATCCCAATTTGTTCAAAAAATGGTTTACCTCCTCAAATTTTTTTCAACAGGAGCTCCATCTATTTTGACCATCAACTATAGCTACTCCCTCATGTCATTTATTCTTAATCCAATAACTACCCACCACGTGCATAGTACGTGATTCTAAATAAGGCTAAAAACAACTTCATCTCCCTATGTCTCTCATATTCTCCATGTGTAGGGATGGAAACGGGGCGGCTTGGGGTGGATTTGGACAAATCCATCCCCGCCCCGTTGAAGATCACGGATCCGCGAATCCGCCCCATATATTCGTTTACACAAAATTAAAAAAATCATATCCGATCTGGATGAATTGACGAACATCGACCCCACCTAAATATCCGTTAAAAAAAAGTCTTTTCAATACCACACCAGTAAAAAAAAATTATTCTTCTCAATATCAGTAACAGTAGTAACCCGGATTGGGGTTTTTTGTGTGCAACAACAATCAATGGAATGGAAGACCCTATTCCCAAATAATGTGAGATTTTGGAGAAAAAAGAGAAACCTTCCTGTTTGGCAGCAAAAATCTTTTGTTTGTTTTCTTTTATTTTCCATAAACAAAAAAAAAATCTCTTTCTCTCCATGCCAAAGCACCACCACCGCAAAATCTACAGATCTTTCCACCATAATGGACAGATTTGCACTCCTCACCCTCCTTTCGCTCCTCCTCCTCTGTCTCTTCACCACAACAAAGATCAATAAGCTTAAGATCGCCCTATCACCATACAGATCTTTTCTGATCTTGCTCGATCTTGCCTGACCTTGCTCAATCTTGCCTAATCTTACTTGATGTTGCTTGTTCTTGCCTGAACTTGATTGATTTTGCCTAATCTCATTCATATTTCAACAGAGAAAAGGGGAGAAAGGGTTGGAAGAAAAGAAAGGGAAGGTGGGATGTTGAAAAGAAATGAATGATCTTGCCTGTATTTTTAGCTTAAACGGCTTGAAAACCCACCAAATCAGTTGTCTTTGTGTGGAACCAACAAACTTTGAAGCTATCAACCACCTCTCTTTGAAGACCACCCATGCCCTGCCAGAGGCATTGGTATGAACGACCGAACACCGAGCATAAAGAATTTGGCTAAAAGAGGAGAAGCCAAAGACTTCTTTTTTTGCTCTTCTCTTGTTTTTGAGAAAAACTTGAGAGAAGTGAGAGTGAGTGGGAGAGAGACGTGAAAGGCATAATGAAATGTAGGTTTTTTTTTGCTTTTAAAGGGTCAAGGGTATTTTTGTAATATCAATACCTAAACGGATATTCATGGGATGGATATGGCTAAATCCGTATCCACCCCGAATCCGTTAAGCCACATCCAAAATCGCCCCAATCGGGGCGGATATTCGTTAACATCCGCTCCACTACCATCCCTATCCATGTGTCTTTTTCTTCTCCAAAAAAATACCCAAATCTCTTTTCTTCCTTGCAAATCATCACCCACCACCCTCTCTTCGAGATCCACTTCTGAAGAAAGCCACCACCATAACTACTCCACATCCACACCTTGCACATATCAACACCACCCATTAAGGCTTATTTATCCTGGACCAACACTCCCATCTCTCCTTCATTTGAATAGAGCCACCCCCATCCCTTTCGCATTCCCATTGAGGCCTTACACTCTGCCTTCAACGTTACCAATTCACAAAACACATGTCGAAAAACTGAACATCATTTCTGCCTTCTAAACCCCAAAATCCATCTAAAACTCAATTCTTGTTGTAGAAGCTTATGGATGTCCACTTCATGTTTTTGAGGTAGCACAATCTAAATCTTGTGGAGCTATGTGGCAGGCCAATATATTTTTGCATGTTTTGACCGGTAGATAGATCATTATCACTTAAGATAGAAACATACAGGTCATGTAATATAAATATGGGAACATTCCCACTTTAACAGATATGACAATAATGAAAGATTAATGATCATATGGTGTTTGATATGGAATAGTAAGAGCAGTTCTTAATGTCGAGGGAACGGGCGAGGAAACGGGCGAGGGTTGTGACGTGGCGGGGTGGGGACCATCCACCCTGCTCGAGATACGTGCATCAAAAATGGCGGCACACATCTCGAGCGGGGTGGACGGCTCCCACCCCGCCACATCACATCCCTCGCTGGTTTCCTCGCTGGTTCCCTCGACATTTAGAATTCCTGGGAATAGTAAATATAGTTATCGTGGGTAGTCATTGTATCAATGATCTTTATGATATATTAACTTTCAATTTCAACATGTTATAGGCTCTTGAGCGATTGGATATTATCATTTCGTTGATTTTGTAATTCCCTGCAATACCTGCGCATTGGATGTGAGTATTTCATAACTCAAAACTAATTTCATATTATTTACATGCATAAATAGACTTGTTTGGATTAGTATCATGAATTGAAGAAGTGTAAATGATTTATATAAAATGATTCCCATAATATACAGAATATATATTAGTGGACATTCACTAAACACTTTTTTCACATCTTGGATAGCAAAATGTGAATAGAAAACAAAACAAAATGTAATAGATCTAACAAAAGGTTAACATGTATTAGCTAAACTATTCGAAAAGTAAATAGTCTAAGATACATGCTAGTGTTTTGTGAAGTAAATTACCTTGTCTAGAGATTTTCTAGCCCTTGTCACCATTAACTAGCACAAAAAAATTTTTATCGAAGGAACCAGCATAGCTAATCTTCATTTCGATCGACATTTGATCATTTTATCCAGCACACGAATTCAATACTTACAAATATGTAGATACTTTTTCGGCATAAAACACAACAATGTCATCCTCTATGGTATTGAAATCAACAACTTCTGAGTAATTCATTATCCCATCAAAACAAGCCCTACACTAATTGTAGGTGCTCCAATTTCATGGGTTTGGTTGCTTTCTAGCTCCAGGATGTGTACATACAATGGTAAGTCAAATAGGGAATACCAACTTCTTAGTGGGTAGCCCAGCTGTTATCCAAGACTTATTCCATATCTTGTGCTTACTTTGCTCACAGAATCAAAATAAGGCTTCATGAGCACCTGTTTTGGAAGTAGTCCTTCCTATGGGGCTCTTAGTGAAATATTTGCATCCCTTATCTATGCCAGTGACTACAAGCAACTTCAACCCAAACTAAAACACAATAATGCTGAAGTGAAAAAAAAAATTACAAAGAGAAAGAGAAATTAAGTAATAAAATTAGTGAAATGAATAGTCAAGGGAAGATAAAAATGGTTGTCTGTTTCAAACCATATGATAATTATGCTCAAGTGTTTTCTGTCCTCCTCAACCAAGTTAAGGGACAAGCCTTGAGTTTTGGGAAGAGTTTTAGCTTGTAAGATTCCTAAATGGCTGATAAGTCTCGAGTCTTGGGAAGAGCAGCTAGCTTGTAAGATTCCCACATGTCTAGCAAATATTATAATTGATGCACCAAAAAATCGTTCTCCTGTGAGTTTGATCTGCAAAAAAAATGTTAGACCGCCAAGGACCACCTTTTTAGGGTCCAAAATTGTCATTTTGTGAGTTTGATCTGCAAAACAAATGTTAGACTGCCAAGGACTACCTTTTTAGTGACTGAAGGCACTGCGATTCTTAAGTGAGTAACTCTTTTTGAATAAGAAAGTAAATTTGGACAAAACTCAGTTAAAGTTTTGTACCTATGTCGAATGTTCTCTTTACCTTTTATAATATTCACGGTTAATTCTCTGTGTGACTTAAGCATGTGAGGTGCAATGAAAAGAGATGTTTATCGTAACAGTCTCCTCTTTGATAGAGATGTGTCCGTAGAGGCGTAACTCCCTCCACGACTCTTTTTTGGTGCAACGTTTCTCTTATTTATGAGAGAACTCGTGTACGGCCTGGATTTGGGCTTTGACTTGTTCGGGCATGGATTTGGGTTTTGATTATATCTTCATATAGTGGGCTTCGTTCAGGACTCTATGGTTGGCTTTAACCTGATTGGTTTTACGAGTTGGCTCAATAGATGGGATGCCAGATTCTTGCGATGGATGTGTTCTGCCACGTGTATGGCAGTGATGATTGGTCTATTTTGATGTATCATCAACTACTCCCCCGTAGTTAGTAGGTATGCTGACCTGGCCACTAACTTCATGACAACTCGCTTTCAATTCTATCATTGCCATGTATTTAATGTTGTCAATAACTTTTTGCGGGTTGGTGTCTCGATTTTTTACTTGCTCGTTCATTTTTGCACACATTTTTTGGATTTCATGTAGCCATATTATCTCGCACGCTGTCCCATAAGCAGTCCCTTTGTTCTTGGCTCTATAAAAGGGAACATGACGAGTTTGTTTACCCTCTTTACGCTATCTTTAAAATTAGGGTTTGTTTCTTTTTTTGCCTTCTTCGTTCTCTTTGTTTTTCTGTTCCTTAACGATGTTTGTTGGTCATCAATTAAGTGGTAAGTCACTAGTTATTTGTGAGGCTCATTTTTCTCCCAATAAAGCTTCTCAGGCGACTCTGGACAACCTTCGTTCTGACTACAATCTTCCACTCGACTTCGAGATTATCTTGCCTAGACAGAACGACAGTCCTTGTCATCCAAGGTCTGGGTACATCGCGTTGTATTCAAGCATGTTTTCTTCTAACCTTCTACTCCTAGTTCCAGAACTGTTTTGTGAGTATTTGGACTTCTTGGGCATTCCTCCTACTCAAATGGGTCCTAATGATTGGAGAGTAATGGTTTTTTCTTACGTGAGGGCTATTTTGTCTGATCATGCTCACATCAGCGCCAAACTGTCCAATCATGCTCACGTCAGCACCAAATTGTCCAATCATGCTCACATGGCACCGAATTGTCCATTCATGCTTATGTTAGCTCTATGTTCGGCTTCAACTGCCAAGGTTTGGTCGAGTCCGTTGCTGTCAATTTTGTCATTGGTAATTCTAGTTGAGCTTGCTTCTGTCGGTAGGGTTTTTGAATCATGTTAGTGGATTGGTGCAAACCTCTCCATGTTATATGCATTTGTAAAATGGCTTGTCTGATTTCGTTAGTACTTCTTTTTTGATATAATCAGCTCGAGTGGGAGGTATTTTTGGCTGCTTCTTTTGTTGGGTTGATTGTTTTGTTTCCTCCGGCCATGCAGTGTAGGGCATATATTAGCTCTCTAGGCTATTCTTTTGATCCCGTACTAGTATTTGTTTTTCCTTCCATTTGAGTTGTTTGTCTAGCATCCCAATGAACTCATCGAGTCGTCTTTTCTGAACCCAATGCTTGGTTTCATCTTTTAAAATGTAGCAATCTTCGGCATCATGCCCATGGTCCTTATGGAAGGAACAATATTTTCTTTTGTCTCTTGTTTTCGGGTCTCCACTCATCCTAAGTGGCCAGTTGATGTCATCCCATTTTGTTATGAGCTTCAGTAAATTGGCTCAACTTGTTTTCAAGGTTGTATATGGTTTGTATGTCTTCTTCATCACACTTGTTACTCGCTCGTGTCGGGGTTGTGTTGACTGCAGCTTCTCAGACTCTTGCTAGTTTGAATCGGATCTTCCACCATTCCGATGCCTTTTCGAATGAATGTTATCCTCCTGTGATCCGTTATCCCATTTTTTTCTCTTCCTTCGTTTCTCGTTTCCTCGAATGATTCTCTTTCTTGGTCATTTTTCCTCATGACTGTTTTCATCTCCTCAAGAGAAATGGGGTTTTGGGCTATTTTAAATAAGATCGATATGCCTTTTGGAGGTACCAGGTTAAGAGCATGAAAAAAGACTTCTCTTCATTTCGACGATGAGAGTTGCGACGGTTGTGTCGTCGCTGCATCCCTCAATCATCGTCAGTTCGTTGGTGAAACTAGTGACACATTTTTATTTTGTCTATTTGGATTTTTTCTTGATATGGAAGAGATAGTATGGTCCTTTCCTCATTCTCTGGCTTTCGATGAATCTAGTGATAAAAACGGTGGCTAACACTTGGAAAGAGTCTATTGATCTCGGTGGTAGGATGTTGAACCAATTCATTGTAGTGGAGGTAAGGCTAGTTGGAAATGTTTTGCATAAGATCGACTCCATGGCCTCCTTCAATGCCATCATGTGGTGGAAGTGTCTCAATTGATCTGTTGGGTCAGTGGTACCATCATATACTTCAAACTTTGGTGGAGTGAACTTTTTTGGCATGGGAGTTATCATGAGGGCATCGGAGAATGGTGGCTTGGCTAATTCGTACAATACCTTGGGATCAGTGACCCCAATTATGAATGGGATTTCAACAAGCGTTCTGTCACACTATGGAGTCTTGCCTTGAAGGGGTTCATTGCTCTCTAGGTTTTCCTGTCGGGGTTTTGCTGGAACTTCGTCACTCCCTTGAGTTCGGTTGGTGGAGTTTTGCTAGGGCGGCGTCTGGACATGATCAGCTGGCTGGATGCGCTCCTCGGTGAGTTTTTCTAACATTTTTGTCATGTAATTCATCTGGACCATAAGCAGGTCTACCCGAGAATCCATGCCAGCATCACCAGATGCCTGGGTTTTCTGGGCTATTGCATGTTGTGAATCTTGATTGTCGGGTGCCAATGGCCCGTTGGCTTGAGCTACGTCTTGTTCGCAAGCTGTTTATGATATGTCATCGACAAATGAGAGTTATTGTTATCATCGTGGAGTTGAATCTGTAGGGTGTACCATTTGTTTTGACAGCTTGTTGATCGTTTATTAGATTTTGGTGAACTTCGTCACTGTGGATCTTGTTTTAGAAAAGAAACTTGTCGTTCCTCATGGACGACGCCAAACTAATGCATCAAAAAATTGTCCTCCTGTGAGTTTGATCTACAAAACAAATGTTAGACTGACAAAGACCACCTTTTTACGCCCAAAAATCGTCCTCCTATGAGTTTGATCTACAAAACAATGTTAGACTACCAAGAACCACCTTTTTGGTGGCCGAAGGCACTCCGATGCCTACGTCAGCAACTCTGCTTGAAGTAGGAAGTAAATCTGGACAAAACTCAAATGAAGTTGCATACCTGTGTTGAATGTTCTCTTTACCTTTTATAATAGTCGTGATTAATTCTTTGCATGACTTAAACATGTGACGCGCAATGGAAGGAGAAGTTTCTCGTAACAATTTTCTCCTTGATGGAGATGCATCCGTGGAGGCGTAACTCCCTTCACAACTCTTTTTTGGTGCAACGCTCATCTTCTTTATGAGAGAACTCATGTCGGGCCTAGATTTGGGCTTTGACTTGTTCGAGCCTTGATTTGGGCTTTGATTATATTTTCATATAGTGGGCTTTGTTCGCGACTCTATGATTGGCTTTAACTTTCTTGTGTTTTATGAGTTGGCCCAATAGATGGGATGTCAGATCCTCGTGATGGATGTTCTTTGCCACGTGTATGGCTGCGATGATCGGTCTCTTTTGATATATCATCAGATACTCCCCCTTAGTTAGTAGGTATGCTAACATGGCCACTAATTAACTTCGTGACGGTTTGCCTTTTAATTCCATTATTGCCTTGTATTTAATGTTGTCGGTAACTTTTTGCGGATTGGTGTCTCAATGCTTTGCTTGCCTGTTCATTTTTGCGCACATGCCCAGCAAATATTATAATTGATGCATCAAAAAAATTGTCCTCTTGTGAGTTTGATCTGCAAACTAAATGTTAGACTGCCAAGGACCACCTTTTTGGCGTCTAAAAATTGTCCTTCTATGAGTTTGATCTGCAAAACAAATGTTAGACTGCCAAGAACTTCCTTTTTGGTGGCCAAAGGCACTACGATGCTTAGGTGAGCAACTATGCTTGAAAAATGAAGTAAATATGGACAAAACTCAATTAAAGTTGCATACCTAGCTATGTCAAATGTTCCCTTTACCTTTATAATAGTCGCGGTTAATTCTCTGCGTAACTTAAGCATGTGAGGTGCAACGGAAGGAGTTGTTTTTCATAACAGTCTCCTCCTTGATGGAGATGCGTTCGTGGAGACGTAACTCACTCCACAACTTTTTTTGTGTGCAACATTCCTCTTATTATTGGAGAACTTGTATTGGGCCTGGATTTGGGCTTTGATTATATCTTCATATAGTGGGCTTGTCCAAGCCTCTATGGTTGGCTTTTACCTTCTTGGGTTTTACGAACTGGCCCAATAGATGGGACGCCAAATCCTCGCAATGGATGTTCTCTACCACATGTATGGCCGCGATGATCGGTCTATTTTAATGTATCACCAATAATCATATCACATGCTTAACAACTATTACTTTTCTTTCATAAAGGTGGATTCTAAACATTTTTTACTTGTACTATGTCGTTGTACCATTATTTAATCAACCCCCTAGTGCCTTTAATAACAGTGAGTGGAGACTAAAGTATTATTTTGGTTAATAAAAAATAGAAAGAAAATAGATGGGAGAGGTGTATGAAGTGTATATCACCCTCTATGGTTACAATCTATGACTTTATTAAATGTATGATAATACAATTCATGTATTGTCTCACGAGTGATTGTTCCAACTTCCGACAACTGATCGTCTTGATAAATTACGTTTTCCTGGATGAGACTTGAAATCTATATGTTTCAAATTATGGGGCATCACCATTTTGATATCAGAGCTTTAAGGTGCTATACTTTAGTACCGTGATCATATTTCGTAGGATTTTTCATTAATTATTTTATCCACTACTTTTTAGTTATCATGTGTTCGTGGGATAATTTGATATTTACTATGAAGACATTCACATTAAAGAAATTAAAGCTTATGAGGAAGAAATTGATCGATAGTCGTTTGAGTTTTTAGAATAAGTGAATCATCGAGTGTTTAGGACTTGGGAATTTAGGGGACTGTGGACACATGAAATTATTGTTCATCAACATATAATCTCACAGCTAGGTGTTGTAAACAAGGCTTTGGATCAAATGTGTGATTGATCTCAATTTAATACCATACTCCAACACATCCATAATGGGAATGATAATCTGATGAGGTTAGACTAAGAGTCTTTGAGAGTGAATACACTCGTGTTGTTAAGGTTGGATGCAACCACACCTCCAATAGTGAATATTCATCTACCTCAGCCTTGCTGCTTGGAATTTGATCCAACCACACCATCTGACTATCGTAAAGTTTTTGGAATAAGAGTAGAGGATGTTGAAGTAGCTACAAGACTATCTCCTGATGGTTCTTGTGAAGTTGATGGTCCACCATTGCGTATATGCATTGACTAAAAACATTGTGGATAATGGCAGATAAGTATTGATGCTATAACCAATTTTTCAAAGTAATCAGGTTGTAGCGAAGTATGTATGTACTAGTGGTATAGGCTATTTTTGTAAAGTATGAAATATGATGTACGTAATAGTATGGTATGCATGATAGTGTGATATCTATGACAAATTTTGGTGCATAATAAAAATTCTGTATACATTCTGGTTCTTATTTAATTGTGATTTATTTTTTACAGATGCTAAAACAGTAACATAGAACTTAATGCCTCAACAAATATATGTTAACTCTAAAAGCAATAGCACTAGCCAATATAATCACCCAAACTGTGGTTGTTACAATATTGTAATTCCATGTCTCATCCTTATTTTAGGAACCACGAGAAGTGGTCTAGAACACACGCTACATAAATCCACGCTTAATTTATTTGTTTATTGTATATATATATATATTTCTTTGAAAGTATGACTTATAAACTACAAATGATAGATAATCATATTAACTGTGGCACTACTCATATTATACTGACAAGTCAGAAAATTTTCTCAACACTGGCTTTTCAAATACCACCGGTGTATATCATAGTTAGACCTATGCAACTTATTATAGGCTCTGAAAGAGTCTAAAATTTATTATTGAATGATACACATTTATCAAACATGTGTTATATTTCTGAAGTTCTTGAAGAAACTTGTTTCATTTAAAAAATATATACATCACAACTAATGTTGGAAACATTAGAGATATTTTTCATTAACTTATTGGCATTATACAACTCTCGGGGTTGTTGTATTACATGTCGTTTTACATCAAAAGCTTAAATTAAGTCACTCTTTGCTCACATTCAACTTACATGTACTTTTGTACTTCTTATTAACCTAGTCACCTTATTACTAGACGTTTTCTGAGTCCCCGTTGTTCTTATAGACAATTCATTGTGACCTTTCTGGTCCACTTTGCCATGCTAATTAACTTTTTAGATTTGCATAGTACTATTATATGATTTCACTAGATGGACTCATATGTGTTTTCATGTGACATGTCATCCCCTTGCATTCAGTCTTATCTGATTTGACGATGCAGCTGAGTTGTCTTTCCAGTTTTTTATTGCTTTTGTTCATTGATAATAATTGTTGTTGAACAATCCTGCCCTGCATGAGAAAAGAAACAAATGATTTAATGCAAATTTCAGTTACACATCTTTATCTTGTTGGAAGACATGTACTTATACAGACTAGACTACCCAATTGATTACCCCATAATTGTTGGGGAAATGCAATCTTGCATATTCGAACTTGCCTCACCGTAGACCCATTTTGCAGATGTTAGTTTTATGAGACCATATTCCTTCCCTTAGAAGGATATAACTAAATAAATAGAGAAAGAACGAGTGAATTATTGTAGAATACTTCCACTTTGTCACATCTGGATCCTAAAATTTTCAATATTGAAAAAAAATATATACATCTTCAGACATTTGCGCATCTATTACCTGGTGCATTTAATAATGTAATTAAAGTAACAAATTAACATGTGGCAGCTATGAATATACATGCTCAAATTTGTATTCATGAATGACAAAGTTTGAATATGGCATCTGCGGCACGCCAGAAGCATGGTAGACATCTGCTCGAATTTGTTTCTCTTAAGGAAAACTTTGAACTGGGAAACTATTAAATTGGTTGCACGCCAGAAGCATGGCAGACCTATCAGTTCCAAAGATCAAACTCCCGACGATAGAGAATTATTACAAATCATGCCCCAATGTTCTCGAAAAAACAAATGCCTTTGAAAAGGTATTCTTGAAACTCTTGCAAAAGTGGTATAGGCTCAAGGAGAAGTTGTTCATGCAGCTCCAGTAGTAGCATTACAAATACGCCTGAAGAGGTTATGATTCACAAAACCCACTTTTTCATAACCCTAAAAGTGGTTGATCATGTCCCTGCAATGATAGTGAAAATCTTTGAAGTGACTTCAAAAGTCTTCGAATAGGCTCTAGTAGATAATAATGTGATCTCAATATATTAAGGGGAAATGATGAATTAAATGAAATGATCATTGATGACATATTCACATATATGAGGGCTACCGAAATATCAAATGGCGATGATATACTTATAATGTTAAACCACAAAACATTTATGAATGTCAACAAAGAAATGATTGGCCAAATAGAAGATGATATATAACTGGAATTGAGTTCCCTTGAGAAACTTTGTGTATTTGGACCTATAGTACAAGCACTAAATGTGTAAACTTTGTAAGTTTCAAATGAGTATTTGTAAGAAAACAAAATGAGAAAAATGAGATTGTCATATATGAGGTAAGACTCGTGCGCAAGGTTTCCTGCAGAAACCCGGAATGGATTTTGATGAAACATATTCCCCGATATTTAATAAGTCTTGTAGTTTCTAAACAACTTGATATGAGATTCATGGATGTCGTAACTGCTTATTTTTATAGAAATATATACACAAATATTTACATCAAAATCCTTGAAAAATTTACTTTGCCTAAAGCAAAGTCAAGAAATATTTATCGATAAAACTAAGATGTGTCTTATACTGTTTGAAACAATTAGAAAGGATGTAGTATAACCGTCTTAGTGAATATCTGTATCAGCAAAGTTATACAAATAATCACATTTGCTTGTGTGTGTGTTTTTTTTATAAAGAAATTTATTACTGTTTTCGTCATAGCAACAATTTATGTAAATTATATAAATCTTATTAGATCTACTGAAGATGTTGATAATGTTGCTAACTATTTAAAGAAAGAATGTGAAATGAAAGAACTTTGAAAAACACAATTTTTTCCTTGGCCTGCAGATTGAGTGAAGTGTTTGTGGAATATTGGTCCATCAATCACGATATACTGAAAATATTTTAAAATGGTTTAATATAGACGAACCTCATCGACTTAGTATGCCAAAGTTGTCTGACTTTTAGATTTAAATAAATATTCATATCTACCAAAGGAAGAAAATGAGGAGATACTTGGTCATGAAGTACCGTATTTGAGTGTCATTGATGCATTGTTATGTTTGGCACAACGTATAATACCTAGGGGTGGGCAAACGGGTCGACGATCCGCAGGTTCAAATCGAACCGAACCGTTTTTCTCTAAACGGTCCGGATTTTGATTATGAGTTTTTAGATACGGTTCGGATCAGTCCAGATTTGTTATAAAATGGTCCGGTCCCGGTTCATATTTTTAAAAAAGAAACGGTCCGGGTTGGACTCGTTTCAAATCACATTAGGGTTTCTACAACATTCTGTGCGGCACAACACAACTCGACTACGGTTTCAAAGACATGGTGAGAGTCTTTGATCTATTTTTCTCCGCTTCCATTTCGTGTCGATTTAGATGATCTAATAGTTTCAAAGTTTGATCTTTGATTTGTAGGCACCGAAAAGAGGAGTGAAAATGCCATAAGTAAAAATATTTCATTTGAAGGAAACCTATCCACTGGGGGCCAGCACAGTGATAGAGTTATCCAAATCGCAACCGATCTGATCTATAATCGATAGAAAAAAATATTTTTCTAATAGAATTGCGCATTAGCGGACAATTCAACAGACCAAATGCTAAAACTAATTGACGGAAATCAAAAGAGTGCAATGCAGACACTAATGGATTTAATTAAGAGCAATTCATTATCCTTGAAACAATAAAATCCAATTATCCCTGTCAACCCCCAGTACCCAAATAACTTGATTTTCTCCCATGAACTATTTGTGTCAATGGATTTGTTTGATCCATAACTTGAGATAAGGGGTGTAGACCCAAAAGGATTCATAAGTGGTTGTTAATGTAGTTGAAGTTACCAAATTAGCGTACCTGCAAAGAAGAAGAAGGTTCATTATCACTAACCTAACCTGACCTGTGTGATATATTTTGTTCATTCTTGTGTTTTGGCTTTGTTGTTGATTAGTGTCGATTTTCTGTATGATTATAGGATGAGAAGGTCGCTAATCCCTTGTTCGAGAAGCGCCCTAAGCAATTCGAAATCGGAGGAGCTTTGCCACCAAAGAGAGATCTCCACAGGTTCGTGAAATGGCCCAAAGTTGTTCACATCCAGAGGCAGAGGAGGGTTTTGAAGGAGAGGTTGAAGGTTCCTCCAGCTTTGAACCAGTTCACCAAGACTCTAGACAAGAACCTAGGTATCAGATATAAGTGCATTTGTTTGATCGAATACCATTTTGAATTTGTTGCTGAATTGTTTTTGGGGATTTTAGTTAGGAAAGTAACTTTCTTTCCTGACTACAATGCTGTTATGCTTGAAGTTTATTTATCTCAGTCCATCTCCGTGTTATTGAAAATTTCTTAAATCATTTTTTATTCTACATGCGCTTTGTCTATCTACATCATCAACCCTGTTCAAAATGCTTCTCAAGTATCGACCTGAGGACAAAGCTGAGAAGAAGGAAAGACTTCTGAAAAAAGCCCAAGCTGAGACTGAAGGAAAGACTGTTGAGGTGAAAAAGCCTATTGTTGTAAAGTATGGCTAAACCATGTGACTTATCTCATTGAGCAAGTGTGCCTTCCCCCCTGTAAGTCGTATTGTTAATTTACCATTAATTATTGTAGATTTGTTACTCAAACTGCACCGTGCTTGCATGCTATACAGAATAAGGCTCAACTGGTTGTTATTGCACATGATGTAGACCCAATAAAGTTGGTTGTTTGGTTGCCAGCATTGTGCAGAAAGATGGAGATCCCATACTGTATTGTTAAGGGAAAGGCACGCTTGGGAGCGGTAATATTATCAACAGTCACTGGCTAGACAGTCTGTTTTGTTGACCATGCTTAGGATTCAATGTTAATTTAATTTTGCCTATTTTTATACAGATTGTCCATTAGAAAATTGCCGCTGCATTGTGTTTGACTTCAGTTAAAAACGAGGATAAGTTGGAATTCAATAGGATTCTAGAGGCTGTCAAGGTATGCTAATATCTAGATTGGTATTGTCTGACATTGTCTTGCTTTTGTGATTATTTTTCATTTGTGTCCTTGACTTCTTGTTAAAAAATTGTCTTGTGATTGTTTTTGCAGGCAAACTTCAAAGAAAAGTATGATGAGTACCGAAAGAAATGGGGAGGTGGAATCATGGGATCTAAGTCACAGGCCAAAACTAAGGCCAAGGAGAGGGTGCTCGCCAAGGAAGCTACCCAGAGGTTGAACTAGGCGTGTGGTATATTTGTTATCTTAGTGAAAGTAAGATTTACAATTTTGTTTACTCAGGTGTAATGTTTTTGCATGTTATTGGGATAGCCAAATGGAATAGCTTTATTTATTTTTGTAGTGCTAGTGTTAACTTTATAGTTACATGTTAAAGAAGCAGAGAAACCTGTTATTAGATTCCATTCTATCTGTGATTTGGAACCGTTTGGAACTGTAGGAACCATACCGTTCCAAACGGTTCGAGTTAGGTTCGGTTCCAATGTTCAAAATGAGGGGATCCGGACCAGATCCGTTATTTTTAAACGGTTCGAGTTAGGTTTCCTCCAAATTTGGAACCGATCCGGACCGTGCCCACCCCTAATAATACCTGATATAGCGTTTTTCTGTGAATCTATTAGCAATGTATAGTTTTGCACCTACACATAGACACTGGAATGGAGTTAAATACATATTTAGATATCTTCATAGGACAATTGATATTGGTTTGTTTTATTCTTATGATTTATCTAACCATTCCCGCTTAGTTGACTATGCAAATTCCAACAATCTATGACAAGTTATGTATTTATGAACTGCAATACACCTACTTCTTAGAGATCTATCAAATAAACTTTAGTAGCTACTTCATCAAATAACTATGAAATTATGCTATAAATGAACCTAGCCAAGAATTTGTCTGGCTCGGATCATTAATTCAGCATATAAGAAAATCATTGTCAATTGCCCTCAACTATTGATTAGCCAATTCCAATATATGAGACAATGTTGCATTTATTGTTAAAGTGCAAGAAGACTTCGTCATAGGAGATCAAACGAAACATATACCAGTTTCTTCACCAAAGCACTTCCAAAATCAACATTCCAGAAATTGGTTTATGGGATTGGTATACGTCAGCTAAATCTTCAGAGTAATTAATGTAATAATATCATAAGGGGGAGTCATTATCAGCAGGAGTATCCAAATGTATACTCCACCAAGAACATCAGAAAGTGTGGTGCATTGATATTGAGTGCATTGTACTATTTTCCCTTCGACATGGTTTTACTTTTATCTCATTGGGTTTTTATGTCAAGGTCTTTACAAGGCAGCATTATGGCATTCAATATATTCTTGAAGAATATTATACTTTTCTTTCGTCCAAGTTTTTTCCTAATTGATTTGACTAGCAAGGTATTCAGAAGAGAACATGATGGTGAACATCCAGCGGGAGTGTTGTGGAAGCTTATCGATGTCCATCTCATATTATTGAGGTGGCATAATCTAAAGCTTATGGAGCTATGTGGCACGCCCATATATTTCCAGATGTTTTGACCGACTAGATAGATCCTTATCGCTTACAAAGAAACAAACAATTTATGAAATATAAATATGGGAACGTTCCCATTTTGATAGATATGAAAAGAATGAAATATTAATGATCATATGGTGTTTGATATGGAAAAGTAAATACATTGATCTTGAGTAGTCATAGTGAGTGATCTATATGATACATTAACTTTCAATTTCAACAAATCTTTATAAGATTTAAATCAAGAATTTTGAAATAAAGGCGCACCTAGCAATAGATAAAGTTCAAGGGGTGATGAGTTGGTCCTCATTGGAGCCATCTTAACCATAAAGGTCCTCAACGCCATCACCAACGATGGATTTGGAATCCACTTCAGCCCTCACCACTCATTGTTGTTGAATCGTCTATTTTGCCATCAAAAGCTTAACTTTCTTCTTCTCTATTCCTCTTTTTCTTCTCCAATTGAAATCAACCGACAATGACGAAGCCCAACAAACTCTTCATTGGCAAGAATGAGAAACTTCAAGCAACACTGATGCTGGGGAAGAACTCTTGCTCTGTTTCACCAAACACAACCAACCCCATTTTTGTTATTTCAAACATAAAACACAACGCTTTCAATGTTTTTGGGTGAATAAATCAATTTTTAAGATTCGACTTTTATCTGAAATGAGTAATTACAAAATGGGTTTAGCTTAAATTGCCAGCAACATGTGTTGATTCAACGATATCATGACTGGCGAAAAAGAGAGAGTTTCCCTTTCGATTGGTGAGTTTAGTACAGAGAGAGAAGATGGCTCTATATCTTTTAGTGATTTTGAATGAGACGATTACCCCTACATAATCAAGTATTTCCTAGATAACCTTACAACATTAATAGCCCGTTTGTTAAAAACATTGAATCTGAAGACTTGCACTAAATGCTTATACTGAATACTGATGTTGAAAATAAGCTTTAACTGCTTAATACAAAAGTTTAAAAATTGGTTGTTGAATTCATTATAAAGATAAATAAAATTTTGAATTAAAATTTTTAATATGTCAATGATGTCAAAAATAGAAATATAAAAAAAAAAAAAAAAAAAAATTTAAAGGGTTAGAACACTTTTCAACTTTCAATGTTTAGAAATAAACCTTAAAATCTTGTTTGTTTGTCTGAACACTTAATTTGGCACTAAATACTGGTTCAGTTTAGACTTCATACACATTATCAAACACCACTTACTTAGAAAGTCACTGAATTTTGCAAAATTAAGAATTACGTGATAAATTAAGTGTTTATCAGATAGGATCTAAGTTACATTTGACATTTTTGCCAATATTTACCTAGCTGCTTGGTTGTGGTTACACCACTGATGGAAAATCCAAATGCTTTGACTGTTTGTTATTGTGATGATCGAAATGTTTTGACCATTAGTTTTCACTATTTGTCTCCGTAGAAATCACATAGATATATTCGATTCCCTCAAATTTTAAGGTATGAACTTACTTCCACTAGAAAGTAAACGGTTGGCATCCATAAGGAATAACTAATTACACGATTTATCACAACATGAATAATAATGAACCACGATAATACAAAGTGATGGTACATAAAAATGATCACACCCCAAAGCCATACACGTGTCATGATGATCTCGAGGAATTACGGCCTCAAGCGTTAGTCTAACACTGATCCGGCCCAAGCGGTTCTAAGCCCGCCCAACTACAGTCTATCAAGCGGACCCAAACTCTCACAACATGCAAGGCCCACACGTCTCACAACTATCCTCAATACCTTAAGCCCTCTTCAGGCAAGTATCTCAAGGATCAGCTTCAAACAGGCAACTACAACTGCTTTCTGCTTCCAATTAGAAAGCAAACACCAGAGTATCATCCACACAGAAAAATTCTCTTCTACGGATTGCTCTTGGATTGAGAACTATCTCCCACATATCTAGAAGCACAAAGCTAACAGGGAACTTCCCTCCTACATCACGACTCCTAATTAGGGAGAGATTTTCACAAAGATCTCCTTCCTAAACTACGCCTACGATGGCCTAGTAGAACAAGAACTCCTTGCACTATAAATAAGATATGAGGTTGGTAAGCTAAGGTACGCTACGAATTCCCTGTTACAGCATTACACCTTCCTTATAGCCTTGTCTGACTTTAGCATCGGAGTGTTATCGGCCACCCCATGGTAGTGTATGGCTCACGTGCGTTACTTGTGTAGGTCAGCAGGTCGACAGGACTAAGTCAAAGCAGGGAACGAAAAAAGACTGCAACAGTTTGGCGTCGTCTGTGGGGACGACATAATTCTTAACTTTACACTAAGTGTCACCTCCTTTCAAAACCTAGAGAGATGGTGACCACCAGGTCACACATCAACAGAAAACTAGTGGACACATCCAAAGCTCAGATTGTCCCTGTACCACCTTCTCTCGGCGGATCCTATCATGCACGGGCAACCAACTCACGCTCTCATGCCAATGACAGCACCGTTGAACCCCGGGTCAGTTGTACAATATTTTTTCATACACCAGGCTCTGTCAATGATTAAGACGATCGAATCAATGAAGTAGAGCCCTGACAAGATGCTAGAGACGTATTTAACCCGCTTTAACAGCGGGTTGACCATCATCCGCGTATGCATTGACACAACGACCGTCTCATCCTTTATAACCGGGTTGCAAAAAGGAAAGTTTCACAACCATCCGACATTGGACCCTCCAGCAAGCATGGCAGACCTGACAAAGGGAGCACAAAACTTCATCGTCATGGGAGAAAGATAAAGGGAAACCGAACCCAGGGAGCCATCAGTCAACAGAATACATGTGCTTCATGGAGCACATTCCGAGTCCGAACAATCCAACAGGTCCAGAGAGAGGGTTCTATGAGTTATGAGGATTAAAGCGATGCATGGCGAACAACTGCCACAATGTGATCGGAGGCATGGTTCATCCGCGCTACTGGCATTTATGTAGAAGGATCTCTAGGGCATACAATACCCGCATGACGACGCCCCGGTAGTGACAATTTCCCTGATGGGCTAGGAGGTGAAAAGGTCATTGATTGATACTGGAAACTCAATGAACGTCCTGTTCCTCCGCACGCTCCGCAGTATGCAACTAGACGAAGCGGCATTAACCCATTGAAAAATAACTCCCCGTGGGCAAGATACAGCTGACAATAACAACGGGAGAGCATCCAACTCATAAAACCCTGTTTCAAGAGTTCATAATGATTGATAGCGATTCTAGGAAAACCCTGAAAATATCATATGGGAACATCGGTCTCCACCCTGCACCAGTGCATTAAGTACCCTACAAACCAAGTGGTTGGTATAATGAAAGGAGATCAGTTGGTAATCAGGGAATGCCAATAGATGGTGACTTTGCTTCTCGACAATCCTCAACAGGCAGCAAATCCAACGGCCAAGACTACCCTCTGAACAGCCCGAAGCACAGAAAAGAACAACATGCATCGGGTAACGAGGCACCAATAAGCCCTCGAGAAAGGCCCAATGTCGAACATACAAAGGATGAAATTGTCACAGTCTACCTCAACAGCCCTCGAAACTGCAAGGTCATTCAGATCAATTCCCGCCTAAGCAAGGTAGTGGCGAAGCAGCCTACAGAGCTGTTGAAGCATAACCAGGACATTTTTGCCTAGACCATGAGGGATATGGTGGGGCTTGATCTGTCGATAATCACTCATTGCCTCGAAGTCGACCCCTCGAAGAAAACTGTCAGCCAAAAGAAAAGGCTCGTGGCCCCTGAAAGGAATGCGATCATAAATGAAGAGGTACATCGTTTACTCGACGTGGACATGATCAGGGAAGTGTGATACCCTGATTGGTTGGAAAACACTCTCTCGTATAAAAGAAAAATAGGAAGTAGAGAGTGTAAATAGACTACACTGACCTAAACAAAGCCTACCCAAAGGACAACTTCCTACTCCTCCGCATCAATCAAATCGTAGATGCGACTTCAAGACACAACCTACTTAGCTTATGGACGCCTATTCAGGCTACAATCAAATATTGATGAACCCCCCCCCCAAAAAAAAAAAAAACAAGAGAAAACCCCTTTCGTAACGGAAAAAGGAATATACTGTTATTGGGTAATTCCATTCGACTTGAAGAATGAAGGGCTACTTACCAACGATTGGTCAACAGAATGTTCAAAGAGCAAATCAGTAAAAATATGAAAGTATACATTGACGACATGTTGGTCAAGAGCCTTCGCAACCCCGACCACATATGAGATCTTGCCAAAGCATTCGACCAACTCAAAAATATCGGATGAAATCAACCCACAAAAGTGCGCGTTCAGAGTCGAGTAGGCGAAATTCCTAGGCTACATAGTGAACAAAAGGGGGATCGAAGTCGATCCAAAATAGATCCAGGCTCTTCTCGACATAAAATCCCCGACCAATATTAGAGACGTTCAGAGCCTAACTAGAAGGGTAGCAGCACTCAACAGGGAGACGTTCGTCTGACAAATGCCTCACATTCTTCAAGATACTAAGAGGGGGCAAAAGATTCTCGTGGAACGAGGAATGTGAACAAGCCTTTCAAAACCTAAAAGCATACATGGGGAGTCTGGAGCTACTCTTGAAGCCCGCAATAAGTGAAACACTACACCCATACTTGTCTATTTCCAAACACGCTGTCAGTTCAGCCCTCGTACGAGATGACCAAAGAACCCAGAGGCCAATATTCTACACCAGCAAAACCTTCGTAGAAGCATAAACACACTATCCAGACCTGGAAAAATTGTCTCTAGCATTGGTCGTATCCTTTAGGAAACTGAGACCCTATTTTAGAGCCCACTCCATAACGATTCTGACCAAACATCCACTCCACTAGGTATTGCATAAACCCGAGCTATCTGGTACGATGGTGAAATGGGTGGTAGAGCTCGAGTAGTTTGACATAAGCTACACTCCAAGAACCGCTATCAAAGCCCAGGCGCTTGCAGATTTCATCGCTGAATTTACCGGCGGAGAAGAACCAAGGGTAGACTTTTAACTCTCGGAATCGGATGTCCAAGCATGGACCCTGCGCTGCGACGGATCTTCAACAGATGGAAAGAGCAGAACAGGGATCACACTCCGCTCCCCCGGCGACTACACCCTCGAAAAGGCCATCAGATTCGACTTCCCCGCTTCAAATAGCGAGGTCGTATACGAAGCACTCATGTCCGGCCTGAAGCTAGCTTTCGAGATCTGCATAGGTCACCTAACAGCATACAACGCCTCAAGACTAATGGTCAACCAAGTCAAATGAGAATTCAATATCAAAGATCCTTGCATGATAGCCTACCGCAACAAGGTGCTTGGCGTAATGGGAAAATTCAAGAGCTGGCAGCTCACACAGTGCCCCCGAGACGATAACCAAATAGCTAACGAGCTAGAAAAACCTTTGCCTCCAACAAAGTCTCCAGTGGCTTCATCGAGTATCAAGAGAGGTCAAGCCTCGACGAGGATGAGCATAGAGATATCTGCGCCATGGAAGCACAACTGAATTGGATGAATCCAATATTAAAATATATAGCGAGTCCTACTGACCGAGAAGGTGAAAGCACGAAGACTTAATAATAGAACAACAAGATACACTCTCCTAAACGACAAGTTATACAGGAGATCGGTGACAGGACCCCTGCTCCAATGCCTATCACCTTCAGAGGCAAGCCAAGTCTTGGGAACTATCCATAGCAACATTTGCGAGAATCACCTAGGAGGGAGAACCCGCGCCGATAAGGCCCTGAATCTAGGGTATAATTGGCCAACCATGCAGCGAGACGCCAAAGATATCGTCTGCAAATGCGACAAATGTCAGAGGTTTGCGCAATATACCCATATGTCGGCTCAACTACTAACTCCAATGACTAGTCCATGATTATTTGCATAATGGGGAATGGACATCGACAGACCGCTCCCAACATCGACTGGAAAAAAATTCCTTCTTGTCGTCGTCGACTACTTCACCAAGTGGGTAGAGGCAGAGCCTTATCCAAAATAGAGCAAGTCTAAATCAAAAAAATTCATATGGGCCACCATCGTCTGCAAATTTGGCATCCTCGGAGTATTGGTGAGTGACAACAAAACTCAATTCAGAGGTAGCAAGGTCAAAGAACTGTGCAAAAGTCTGGGAGTTAAGCACCACTTCTACTTGCCAGGACACCCTCAGGCCAACGACCAAGCGAAAGTTACCAACCTGACAATCCTAGAGGCCATCAAGAGAAAACTCGATGCAACCAAAGGAAAATGGGCTCCTGAGCTACTAGGAATACTTTGGGCATATCGAACGACTAAAAGAATCCCTACCGAAGATGCATCCTTCGCCCTAGCATTTGGGTCAGAAGCTATGGTTCTGGTAGAACTAGAAATGCCAACTTTCCAAACGGAAGAGTTCAAACCAGAAGGTAACGATGAGGCCTTACGTGTGGGACTAGACCTCCTTCATGAAAAATGGGATATAACTTCCACCAAGATAGCCGCCTACCAATAGCGGATGGTGCAATACCATAACAAGAAAGTCAAGCCACCTAAATTCAAGATGAGGGATTGGGTACTCATAAAGACCCAGTAGAACACCAAAAAGTCGGAGCGAGAAATCAAAATCCGAATTGGGAAGGACCTTACAGGGTTTCCAAGGTCAACAGGCCAGAAACGTACTAGCTGGAAGATGCAGATGGCGATGAGCTTAAATGACCAAGGAATATAGAACACCTCAAAAAATATTATCAATAAAATATTTTGCTTTTACTGAAACGTCCACTGTTGTCTGTTACAGCTCTCGACAAACCCGAATGTGACCAAACTTGAATATCTCCCCGAATCCTAATCGACTCCGCGTGGGTCGCAGCCGCTGAGGAAAGTGGAGTATAGTCAGCACTTGTCCGCTGATGACGATGACTCGTCAGAAGATCATTGTTCTCGATACAGACAATGATCATCGAACTTACCAAGTAAACTTAGTCAGTTCGTGACTGATGACAATGACTTCTATTGCCCAAAGCCTAATCCACTCTGCGCGGGTCGCGATGGCTGAGGAAGTCGGAGTCTAGTCAGTGCTTGTCCGCTGATGATGATGACTCGCTAATGGATAATTGCTATCAATACAGACAATGATCGACAAACTTACCAGGTAAGCTTAGTCAACTCGCGACTGATGACGATGGCTTTTGGTGCCCAAAGCTTAATCCGCTCTGCGTCGGTCGCGATGGTTGAGGAAGTGGGAGTCTAATCAGCACTTGTCCACTGATGACGATGACTCGCCAAGGGATCATTGCTATCAATACAAACAATGATCACTGAACTTACCAGGTAAGCTTAGTCAGTTTGCTGATGACGACAGCTTATGGTGCTCAAAGCTTCTGTTTGACGCAAGTCACGATGGCTGAGGAAGTGGGAGTTTGGTCAGCGTTTGTCCACTGATAACAACGAATCGCCAAGGGATCATTGCTTTCATTACAAACAATGGTCGTCGAACTTACTTGGTAAGCTTAGTCAGTTCATGACTGATGACGACGACTTCTGGTACCCAAAGCCTATTCCTCTCCGCATGGGCCACAATGGTTGAAGAAGTGAAATTCTAGTCAGCGCTTGTCCGGTGATGACGATGACTCGCAATGGGATCATTGCTCCCAATACAGACAATGATCACCGAATTTGCCAGGTAAGCTTAGTCAGTATGCGACTGATGACGACGACTTCTGGTGCCCAAAGCCTAATTCACTCCGCGCAGGTCGCGATATCCGAAGAAGTGGGAGTCTAGTCAGCGCTTCTCCACTGATGACGAGGACTCTCCAAGAGATCATTGCTTTCAATACAGACAATGATCGCCGAACCTACCACGTAAGTTTAGTCAGTTCGCGACTAATGACGATGGCTTCTAGTGCCTAAAGCCTAATCCACTTCGTGCGGGTCACGATAGTTGAGGAAGTGGGAGTCTAGTTAATGCTTGTTCACTAATGACGATGGCTCGCCAAGGGATCATTGCTATCAATACATACAATGATTGTCGAACTTATACAGTAAACTTAGTCAGTTCACGGCTGATGACGACGGCTTCTGGTGCCCACAGCCTAATCCGCTCTGTGCGAGTCACGACGGCTGAGGAAGTGGGAGTCGGTACTTGTTTGCTGATGACGACGACTCGCCAAGGGATCATGGTTTTACAGTCTACAAAGCAACCAAAGCAAATACGACAATACAGGGCAAAAATCAACACTTTCATTCAAAAAACATGTCTATATAATATCCGCCCAGGAAAGGACATTACAATCCATCTAAAGAGAATTATCCTCTTCATCTGTTAGCCTCGCAGTACCAGAGCCCTTCTCTCGATTGATTGGCCCAAAATCAGCCCTCCTATAGCGAGCAAAGTCAAGATCGATATCGAGGTGTTCTCCTCTAATCAACTCCAGGAACTCCAGTCTGTCCCAAATGACCTTAGATGAGATCAGCGGCCTCTTGTCGGACACGTCAAAGTCCATCGCGTCCACCAAGGCCTCATAGTGTGAGCGCTCCTCCGACAGCAACCGCTCCGCCTCCAGAGCACGACGAAGCCCCTAGTCAACCGTGACCTCCAGTCGTTGCCTTTCAAAAGCCCATTCTACCTCCGTCCACTTCCTTTCAGCTACTGAGCCTCTCGCTGAGAAGATCATCTATCCATAGCCGCATCCAGTTGCTCTAGTTCAGCCTTGGTCTGCCTCAGTTTGGTAGCCCTCAGTCGAGCCCTAGCATTAGAAACGAGGGTCGTGGCCTTCTCGCCCTCGCGGTTCACGACAGTGTCAGAACCTTCCACCCGATAGAAGGTATCTGAATATGACATCTACAGATTAGCGAAGGCCTTTTCCAAAGCAAGGACCCTCCCATGGGCTTCAGGGTGCAACAAGACATGACCGTACGTCTCTGGGGCATGAGTACTAAGGGGAGAATCCACCTTGACAGAAGTCTGCCTCTTCCTAGGGACTACATTTAGAGGTACAATCGCCTCCAATTCAACAAGCCCGAAAGGGCTGAGCAAGGCTAGGTTTATCTTCCTCATACGACAAGCAACCACCCCCTCTGTCGATGAACCAGACACAAGGTGAGCACTATAAAAGCACCACAGCAACCTGATGCGCACGACATTGCCTGGCATTACAGCCTCCTCAACAAAAATAACGGGAGCTCGAGAAACTCCTTCTCAATCTGCATCTCTTCCTCGTTAAAAGATGAAATAACAAACTTCCCTGAAATAAAGAAACAATGTGAGAACCCGTGTCGCAGAAGGAACACACGAAGATATGCATGCACCAATGACTAAGGGACTCACCAGGGTTAAACTGAAAGTATTGAAAAATTCTATGACTTCCGAGCCTGAAGTAACCATAATGCGCCGAAGCTAAGAACCATTGCTTCCCCCAAGATTCGACATTGTTCGCTGTCAGTCGCAAACAAGAAGGACAGGTCAGCATACATATTCCTCTGGAATACTGTTGAGCATCAGTCAAGTGATGAATCGCTAGCGAAGACCAACGTCATGAGCACTCAGAAGAGTTGCGAGCAGTATCTTGAACCCGCTTGATGCCATTTGAGCGGGAGACGTGTGAAATGGGTAAAGAAGTGCCAGACATCATCCGACACCAAAAATTGGAGCCCAGACTCGAACATACCTCGGTGCAAACCTATAAACCCATGAGGAGGCACAGTCGACCTAAAACTCCAAACACAATAACAATTTGCAGCCAATGGCTTAACATCTCAACGGTTAGAGCTTGGCGGATGATACCACTAGGTCATGGGTTCAAACCCAGCTTGCGGCATCTTTAGTGGGTTCTAGGATCCTATAAAAACCTTGCTTGCTTTTCAAAAAAAAAAACAATTTGCAAATCTCCAGGGATACGGTACAAACTACGGACCCTGATCAACTCAGTTTCATCAACCAAGCTACCATCAAAGAAATTCATGCAGGCAATGGATCATTGGAAGAAAGTTTAACGTTATCAGCCATTGAAAAGGAAAACAAGTACTATGGTTTTAAAAGATAACGCAGACAACAATGAGGAAATCTTACTCAGAACAGTAAATATTTATAAGGGAGGCAAACCGAACTTTCCCTCCTCGAGCAGTCACGTACCCATTAAATGTCATGTGCACCGCTCGAAACTAATGTTTCGAGTCCAATCATCACGATGGTATAGTTGTCTTTTCAAAGAATCATTAGACCACTTAACACCCCACTAACCCGAGGGGAGTGGCTGATTATACATAAAAATGGTCACACCTTGGAGCCATACACGTCTCATGATGATCTCGAGAAATTACGACTTCAGGCGTCAGCCCAACACCGATCCTGCCCAAGTGGTTCTAAGCCCGCCCAACTGCAGTCCGCCAAGCAAACCCGAGCTCTCATAACATGCTAGGCCTATACGTCTCACAACTATCCTCAATACCCTAAGCCTTCTTCAAGCAAATAACTCAAGGATCAGCTTTGGATGGGCAACTATAGTTGTTCTCTGCTTCCAACTAGGAAGCAAACACCAGACTATCTTCTGTCCCCAGAGCCCTGTCTGACTTTAGCATCGGAGTGTCATCGGCCATCACACGGTGGTCAGTGGCTCACATGCGTTACTTGTGCAGGTCGGCAGGACTAGGTCAAAGCAGGGAGAAAAAAAAAACTGAAACACAGTGCATAAAAATAACTCTTTTAAATAAAAACTGATTAATTTTTCTACTACAACTGAATATAATAACTACATATGAAAAGAAATGAAACTTTTAAAATGAAATGTAACTCCTCAACAAGGTTAATCAGTTGGTTGCATAGAAATGTATGTAAGAAACAAAAACTACTTGGATTGGCAATTAAGCTGGTACGAAAACTTTCATTCTAAAATCAATAAGCTTACCTGCCATTACACTAAAATATTAACAAAATAAACAAAGAAATAGAGACATGTAGTTCCTTTAGACGATGTGGAGGCAAAAGCCTCATGCAACAAATTATCGGTAAGCTTAAATAAAGGCTTAAGTGTTTAGTTTTACTCATCAGCTCTCTATTGTTTGGATCCTAGTCCGAAAGACCACCATCACATCATTTTCATATAACAAATCCTATAAAACTTAAAACACCAAGAAAAAAGTTTGTGTATAAACTGACTTCATGAGATTTTTTTTCATGAAATGGTTGAGACTTACAGTTTCCATATGAATTACTCTCAAACAATCCAAAATAAGAGTGCATGAGTTCGATTCTCAAACCAAACATTTGGAAACTTTTTAGAATATTTAGTCCTTCTATTTTTTTTTTTTATAAAACTCAATGTTAAAATTTATCATGCCAATGACACAGGCAACACACTAAAGCTACTATATAAAGTACTACTATAAAGAGATTTTCATGTACATACATAAAAGAATTTAAAACAACATCCATGACTACCCAAATACAGTGAAAAGAATGGTATATACATTTTATAAAAGGGAAAATTTCAGAAAAAAATATTGATTTGATACCCAATACGAAACCCTTATGAATTGATACTGAGTAACATTTTTACCATTTTTCTAGTTGGAATTGAGAAAAAGTGAGCGGTTGAAAGGTTCTCTTTCTCTTACATAATTACACATTTGTTCCCTTTTTGAATTAAAATTGTATTTGCAAGGTACCACCACCTACAAAACTCCACCCCTCTATTTTCTCTTCTTATTTGCTATAATTTTAAAACTTCATTAAAGTAAACACCATTGCATTCTCGCTCATTCTCTCATTCATGAAAAATCTTGCATTATACTTTTTTCTTCTATCTGCAACAATAAAAGGCATGATATTCAAAACTCTCCCAAAAACCACCAACTGTGTTCATCAGAAGTTCGAACATACTATTTCGCACGGTCGACAGTACACATCACACTCAACAACTTCATGCTACGAGGTCAAAGAGGTTTAAGCTACTTGTAATTAAAACCTTGAAACATTTTGGTTTAGATATTGATTACACTGACATTTGTGGAGACGAGGAATCGGTGGTGAAGGTCTAAAAGAGCCAAGACGAGGCATCCCTGTCGATATAGGTGTTGTCATTTTGTGTTTCATATATGTTGTTACTCTTTAGATCAATCAATGATTTACAGCTGCGACAATAACTGGTCTTGTATATGAATTTATGCTGATAAATTATATATTAACGTTTAATTTACTTTGATTTGTTTTTGCTTTATCTAATTAGTTTGCTTAAATTTATAGGCGGTAATGACATGAAAATTGGTTTAAATTGGAGTTGAGAATTTGATTGGACTGGATTGCATTGCATTGAAGGCATCGAAGTTTATACAATATACATCGAAGTTAATATCTAAAATCTGAAGTTTTGGTTCGCTCATGGCCCCTAAAAAAGAAGCGTGACGCTCTTTGGTTCGAAACTAGAATAATGGAACGAGACAACTCTCAAATTACATTAGTAATTGTAACATAGATTGATCTTTTATTTGTATACAAAATTGAAGTCAATGTTTTTATACTAGATTGAAGTCAATATTTTTATACTAGATTGATCTCTTGTAGTCATCGTAGAAAAGAAATGGTTTTGTCGCTCAATTGTTAATCTAACTAAATTCGAGTTATGAATTCTATTGAATTGGTTACATTGAAGTTAATTTTTGATATCCGAGGTTGTCGCTCATGGTCCACAAACAAGGAAGTGTCGTATTCTCCTCTTCAGAACTAAATCTGCAAGAGTGACATGTCAAAAAAGTCATCTGTCAACGTTATATTGTAGTCGTTGTTGAAAGGAAATAGTTTTGTCCTTCAACTCTTAATCTAACAAAATTTGATTTGTGAATTCCATTGGATTGGTGACAAAAAAAAAGTCAAATATCTGAAATCCGAAGTTTAGGCATTGCTCATGATCAACAAAACAGGAAGTGCCATGATCTTTGGTTCGAATTGAACATAAGAATATAATAGGCTATCAACTTTCTATACATTACATCAAATCGACAAAGGTAATATTCGTTCGAAGAATTAAAGTTCAAATAAATAGTCATTTTACAAAATTTTAGTGATTTTGTTCTTGATTTACACAGTTTGGTATGTACAATGACAGTACGTCATATGGACAACTAAAAAGTTCTATTGACAATGCAACAAAAAATAACTTATAATAATTGTTAAATCCGGTACTAATAGATTATTAATTGGTTTAAAATTACAGGATTTTGTTAACACCGCTAAATTTTCATTCAAAAAGTCATTTTTTTAACAAGGATAAGTCCGCCAATAACAATCCATTTTCGATAATCTACATGCCAATGAGAACTTTTGAATAAGATCTATATGTTTTTTTTTTTTTTTTTTTTTTTAAACCTCCATAGTGGAGGGGCACCGTTGGAATGCCAGACCGTTATTACTTGTCAAAAAAATGAGTTACAATCTATACGGGGGTACATGACGACTTTACCCGTGACATAACCAAAACAAATTGGGCCGCAGCCGAAACTTGCCACAAAAAATGTTGTTCGAGGCAAAGCCACCAATGGTGGAGCTTGTTGCCAATCTCCATAGATCTACTAGTATTAATCATAGGCTCCGCACTCATAAGAATTCTGACTCTGACTCCATCATCTTAAGCGCGGGAGGAAGATTTACCCCTCTTTGTCGTACGACGCTTGCCCGGAAGGACCGCCGATTTGACTTTGCTCTGTTGATCCTTATCGGAGTGCGCCCCCAAGTTTATATCATTAATAGCATGGGATTTCGGCCCCAACTCCGATTCCGACGCAACCTCGTCACTATCATCTGCGGCGCTATCAAGTGTATTAGTGGTCATAGATTGTTTCTTTAGTCGCAAAACACGGTTCTCCTCAAACAGCTGGATGACGACCTCATACATCCCGTCCTCGTCGTTCCGTGCTGCTGCGGGCACTAAAGAATTACCTGTTACCGCGGATTAAGCGCGCTTGGCCAGAACCTCTGTCAAACGTTTCATCACTTCCGAGTGCGCCGTGGCATCCTCTACTTCCCGTGTCATTCCACTCGATATTGTTTGCGTCACTAAAGAATCACCAACGGCAGGCACGTCACGCGCTGCCTAAGATAGCACGTCCTCTGGGTTGGGGCCGTGGACAGGGCGTGCTCGGACGTGGGCTGAGGTCTGACTGCTGTCCTGCTCGAGTCATGGACGGGCTGGGGCCCTGATCAGGCTGGACCCGAGGAGTCCCCAGAGTCGTGGTCTGACCGAGACCGTGATCTGACGCAGGGCTTGGACTGGTGGTGAGCGCATTCTGTTTGGGTCCGTAAGCTGGCTGGGGCGAAGCCACTCCTAATTCCCCTGCTAATGAAGCTCGTGTCTCTGATCCAGGATGCCCCGATTGAGCGTGCATTTAATTTGATCACCAATATACCCATTTTAATGCAGGAGGATCCGAGTTAGATGATACCTTGAGTTGGCATTGAGATACCTTGAGTTGGCAGATCAGAGCAAAGATGGTAGGAAATCGTGATCTTTTTCTAATTTGGGCAGTTTTGGTTGCGTTTCGATATTTTGGCCATAACTTTGGTTACGGGTATCAGAATCGTGTATATGACCCCAATTAGGAAAGCACTTTTCGGTGCGCACGTCATGGTCACCGAGCTATGCTCGGTGCACATCTTTTCAAGGCCAAAATTCACTATTTTCACTTCCAAATCCACAATTTTAGTAATTTTTTTCCTTTTATTGTAATATTTCTTTTATCGTTTAGAAAATGATTCTGAACCCAATTTGGCCAGATTTTTAGCAGATTACTTCTTTTATTACGTATTTCAATTTGGCATGATTATTGGGATTTTTTTATTTTTGGTAAAATTTTGATAATGGCGAATTTTAGTTATAAAGCCCGGCTTGTGGGCTGACTTTAGAGATACTTTTGATTTGAATAATTTTAATTGAACATCAGAGGTGTTTTTCTATGTTATGGGCGAATCTCTTATGTCTTTCATTGCGAATTGTCTGTTGAAACCGACCTTTTAGAATAATTGTTATTCTGTCTGGCGTCACATTTGAACATTTCCCCCTTATATTATTAGCATTAATGATACACCGAAACGTCCTCTCTTCTACATCGTACACATGTCATGATGATCTCAAGGAATAGCAGACCCAAGCGTCAGCCCAACACTGATCCAGCCCAAGCAGTTTCAAACCCGCACAGCGCAGTCTGCCAGACGGACTAAATCACTATAGTCTGCTAAGCCCACGTGTCTCACAACCATCCCCAATACCTGTAAGACCTATCAAGGCAAGTATCTCAGGGATCGTCTTTGGACAGACAAGCCAACAACATCTTGTTTTCAACTAGAAAGCAAATACCAGAGTTTACATCGTACATGGAAACCTCCATCTATGGACAACACTTTGATTGGAAACTATTTCCCACGTATCTAGGAGTACAAATATAAAAGAAAAACTTCTTTTCACATCACAAATCCTAATTAGATAATGATCTCCATGAATATCTTCTTCCCTAAACTACGCCATCGATAACATGGTCGAACCAGAACTCCGACACTATAAATAAGACATGAAGTTGGTAAGTTAAGGTACGCTACAAATTACCTGTTTACAATATTACACATTTCTCAGATCCATGTCTAAGTTTAGCATCGGAGTGTCATCGGCCACCAAAATGGTGGTCTGTGGCTTACTTGCGTTCCTTATGCAGGTCAAACAGGGAGCAAAAATCGACTGCATTAGTTTGGCGCCATCCGTTGGGGACGAAAAAGTTCATAACCAATCGGTGCGTCATCTCTCTGCAGAATTCAAGGAGATGGTGGACCACCGGATCACACAACAATGAAGAACAAGGGGACACATCAAATACTCAGACTGGCGTTATACCACTACTTTCAGGTGTCGCTGACAGGGAAGCAGCAATCTCACACCCCTGCGCTGGCAATAGCGGCAATAAAACCATGATGGATTTGTTGTCATCACATATACAGCAGATCGCTAAAGCAGTATAGATTCTCATACAGCAGAACTGTCCACCTGCTGATGAAGATCAGGAGCAGCACAGATCTCAATCTCCAGAGGATAGCAGAGAGCAGGCACAAGAGAGTCAAACCCCTACTAGTTCTCACTGGACTAGAGGTGGCAGCGCGGTCAACGCATATCCGACTTTCAAGGTAGACATGCTTTCCCTGCAGAACCCCCTTCGTCTAGGGGCTCATGACCCAGACGTGTTGTACCGCCTCTATGTTCCCCCGTTCGTGGACTGTATCATGAACAAGGCTTTGCCAAAGAAGTTGAGCTTTTCAAAGCTCAATTTCTATGACGGGACCAGTGACCCGTTCGATCACTTGCGTATTTATCAGCATATAATGGTACTCAAAAAAGGTTCTAAGTCGGTGATGTGCAGAACGTTCCCTACCAACCTAAATAAGTTAGCGTTGACATGGTTCCACAGCCTCCCACCAAAGTCAAACGACTCATTCAAGACACTGGCCAAAGAATTCTTGACACGCTTTATCAGAAGCCAGCAGATCAGGAAAGGCCCGCATTATTTACTCTCCTTAAGGTAGAGATCAAATGAAACACTAAGTGAATATGTCACACACTTCAATGACGAGTTGACACTCATTGACGGTTGCAGTGACGACACAGCCATGACAATTTTTACCACAGGCCTAAGAGAGGGAAAGTTTTATGACTTCCTCACCTTGGAACCCCCTAGATATGGCAAAACTCTAGAAGGGCGCTTAGAGGTGCATCACGTTGGAAAAAATGAGAACATCAAAGAAGGAAACTGAAGTAGAAAAGAAACCCTTCGTTTCTAGGGACATGAAGGATAAAAAATGTGAAAAGATGAAGAAAAGAACAAGCGAAAGCACAACGACAACAGGTCAAACTTTGGCCATGCCAGGCCAGAGAAATTCTCCAACTATGTCGGATCTAGGCCCATGATGTCCTTAATTCCATGAAAAACGGGGAAGATTAGAAGTGGTCCCCCAAAGTAGTGTGGAGAGCCCTCCAAACACGACAACATCAAGTATTGTTCATACCACAAGGAGAGTGGCCACAACACCAATGACTGCAAGAGTCTAAAGTATGAAATCGAGTACTAGATTCGCAAGGGCAAGTTAAAAGAATTCTTGGGTTCACAGAAACGACAGGGATGAACCAGGGAAAAGGGAGAGACAGTCAAAGAGATTGATAATGAGACTCCTCGCATAATATATGTCCTACACGAAGTCGGATCAGATGAAGAACAATCAAACAGGTCTCACAAGCAAACACTCCTTGGGATGCGAACACTGCCCATGAACGAGGACAGACGCGTGTATTACTCACGGGTGCAAGGCCCCATCCCAACCTTGACCTTCGCAAATAAGGACCTCAAAGGAGTCTGCGTACCGCACAATGACGTTCTTGTCATTTCGGTCTCTACTGCAAGGTGGGAAGTGAAGAGGGCCCTGGTGAATACAGGAAGCTCTCTCAACGTCCTATTCTACAACACATTCCGCAGAATGGACCTCAAGGAAGAGAACCTAACGTCTTTCAACTATCCGCTGATTGGATTTAGTAGAGAGAAATGCTTCCCGATCGGGAAGATAAGCCTAGCGGTGGTGGCAGGAAAGCCACAACTAAGGAAGGTCCAATTTTTGAACTTCATGGTGGTAGACGCACCGTCTACCTATAACCTCATCTTGGGAAGACCTTGGCTTCATTAGATGGAAGTAGTAGTCTCCACCCTTTATTAGTGCATCAAGTATACCACCAACTGCACAGAGGGAACAATTTGTCGGGACCAACCAACGGCACGAAGCTGCCACTATGCTGCACTAAAGCAGATAGAATGTTCTCAGATCCAGCTAAGGCCCGCCAAACAAGTTGAACAAAAGCCAGACTCAGGAACTGTGGAGAATTCACTCCACCCAGATGGAGGCAAAATCCCAACGATAGTGGCTCAACTTAGCAGCGGGGAGCATTCCAGCATTGCAAGAGCAACCCGTTCCCCAACCCGACAAAACGCCAAGCCCAGTGGAGAGGTCATTGAAAACAGGAGCACGACCCCCTCCCACACAAGGTTTACTCTTCAGTAATCTCAACGGCATCATCGAAACTTGGCAATTCGCTAAAGGTACTCACGATCCAAGCAAAGGGCCATGCGAATTCATTTCAGGGCCGGATCAACCTTTCTCCGCCAACCATTAATCTATTCAGTTGTTTATTTTTTTTTTCAATAGTCAATGTAGAGTTTTAATTCTTAGGAGCTTATGTGATTTGCAATCATTTAAGAAATAAAAGAGAATTATGCAAACACACTCTATTGATTACTGGAAAGATGTAACAACGATCACTCAAAAATGGGTAAAAAAGACTATAAACTACAAGCATTTGAATCCGATGAGACATACAGTGAAGAGTCGCTTATACAGTCCGACATACAATGAAGAATCGTTTAAACGGTCCAATTGGGTGATCACCCAGAGCAGGCGACCATGCATAATAGCAAGTCTTATCATAACTCATCGGTGCAAAATCAAAACATTCGAAGACTCTAGCGTTGGAGATCTTCCATCGACCTTTGAAAAATCCAAAGCATATTCTTTGAGTAAGAGCATATGAAGAAGTGTATTCTATAGAAAATAATGCCTACAATGATGAAGGAACACTATTATATAGACATAGTGATTCACCAAACAAGCATTTAAACATTAAATATCAGCATCGAATACCATATGGGAAACAAAGAGGTGACGGTTCCCAAGGAAACAGCACATGACTACGTTCATTCAATTAATTATGTTACACACAACCCCATTAATTGGGGTGGAGTAGCCGATACTCAACCATCTCGTGATCGACGCAGTACGCGTGTCACCATGCAGTCTACGTTGTACACGTGGCATCACGATCCCACGACAAGACCTAGTTCTTTTTTTACGGGCCCATTGGCTTGACCCACTATTAGAGCGACATTCTACCACGTGCACTGATGCAAACAGTAGAAACCCTAGTCACTTTTGACACACGGAACACACCTACATATCACCAGCTGATTTAAGGTACTTTTTTATTCTTGAAAAAACTAATCCGCACGATGCAATCCTCCTGTGGAAGTAGGCTTGCAAGCCCATAACAGGCGAAGCCCCGACCTAACCAAGCAAGCTTAGATAGTTTCAACTGATGACGACAACTTCTGGTTCATCCCGACGCCTAGTTCGCCACACGTGAATGTTGATGGTTTAGGAAGTAGGAGTCTAATCATCTTTCTTACACTTGGTGACGATGACTCAGCAGGAACCATTGCCCCCTTCGCGGACAACGATCACCAAACCCGATTAGTAAGCCTAGTCAGTGACGACTAACAACGACAGCTTCTGATCAAAGTTGATACCTGTAGCCCGCTCTGCGCGGGTGTAAATGGTTTGGAATGTGACAGCCTAGTCAATTTTGACTAATGTAGATGGTTCGCCACAGGACTACTGTTCTTCCACAGACCATGGTGACTGAATTACCAACTCCCAGACTTGTAGGCCGCTCTGTGTGGGTGTAGATGGTTTAGAATGTGGGAGCCTAGTCAGTCCTGACTGATGCCGATGGCTTGCCATAGAACCACTGCTCTTCTGCAGACCATGGTCGCTCTAAACTCCTAAATTTGTAGCTCGATGCGCATGAGTGTAGATGATTTGGAAGGTGGGAGCCTAGTTAGATCCAACTAATGTCGGCGGCTTGCCATGGAACCACTGCTCTTCCACAGACCATGGTCGCCGAATTATCTCATCCCAAATTTGTAGCCCGCTCCGCGAGGGGTATAGAATATTTGGAAGGTGGGAGTCTAATCAACTCCAACTGATGTTGATGGCTCGCCACGGGATCACTGCTCTTCAATAGATCATGATCACCAATTTTTCTCAGCCTAACCCTGTAACCCGCTCCATGCGGGTATAGATGGTTCAAAAGGTGAGAGCCCAGTCAGCCCCGTCTGATGTGAACGGCTCGCCACATGACCTATTGAAGAGCAGTGGTCATGTGGCGAGCCGTTCACATGGCAAGCCGCCGACATTATAATGTGAACGGCCCCGAATTCGATTATAGCTCAAGCAGCGCCTTTACTTTCACACAGGCTAACATTCTGATATCGACAATAGCCACTTGGGCCAACCCAAAAATCAACCCGCAAACACGTGGACGAATGTTGCACGGGATGCTAGTCCGAGCTTACGAAACCTGACTCGAAAGAGTTTTTGCTCAACTACAATGCATGTGCTCGGCTGCAACAGTTTACTCATGCCAGCAATCACAACCGATGGTCAGATACATAACTTGAGTGTCCAACGACTTACCTCATGGATGAGATTCGGCCTGGGTAGTGTAACCCACTGCCAAACCATCCGCGGAACGTCCACTATTGGATGTAAACACGTGAAAGCAACTCTGATACATCACAGAAGAACATGTCAGAATTATTCGTGACATAAAGGTCGAACTCTCAATAGCAGACAGACCACTCGGCTTTTTGCTAAGCCAACTGGACTTATGTCAAAATAAAATGACAATGCAAAATGGAAAGCACCCAACGGGAAGACCGAACAGAATATGGGTACAAAGCATACTCGAAATAAACATATTTTCATTAATAGTTGCAGCAAAAAAGTACAAGTGTACAAAATTTACTCCTCAGCAGGAATATGTACAAATACGGGAGAATTAAGCCTTGCGTTCGTGCGTGCCTCAGCCTGAGCGCCATGATCTGGATCGCCCTATTTCTCTAACAACTCAGAGACCATTCTAAAGTCTTCATAAAGCATCTTCTTGTAATAAGCAAGGTCGCATTCCAGATGCTCTTCCTTCATTAGCACCAACAGTTCTAATCTCCCTTGCACGACCCAACAAAATTCACGCTTGCCTTGCGCCTTGAGAAACTCTTCCTCACGAACCTTTGCATCGACAAGTTCATTCTCCAATAGCTCCAGTTTGACTGTCAGCGCATCAACATGAGACTGCTCAGTAATCAGGCTACTCTTAACTGTGTTAACTTTATGTTGTTCCAGGAGAAGTTGGTCCCCAGCTTTCTGAGCATTGAATTCCACATCGGCCTCTAACTGCTTTCTTCGGGCAACCCACTCGAATTCCTTTATGGTATTCTCCTCAACAAGAGACTTCAATTCAAAGCGCATCTCAGCCGCAGCTTCCCATGCAACTTCTAGATCATGGCCGACAAGGTTCAACTCTTGTCTGGATTTGTCCCTTGCAGACACCGCCTCTGATAAATCAGATTCAAGGGCTTCCATACTGAGTTTCAACATCAATAGTTAGTTGTTCCAACCTCATCTCTTCAATCTATTTTCTTAGCGACTCTATCTCGAAAAGTGCATCAGAATTTGACTTCTGCATAGTCGAGAAGACACGCTTCATGGTGTATACCCTCTCACGAGCCCCCTCAATTTCAGTCCCTGTGATGAACACCTGGCTCAATTGGGACATCCCCAGCATATGGTGTTTCAACCCCTTATCCATGCGTTCCTCCAGCGCATTCTTCTATAACGTCTGTTTATATGCTACCTCGGAGAATAATCAAAGTCAACCTCCTGTTGCCAGGCCTGATTACTAATTTTACCACGTCCGGGGTAAGCAAACTCATCCGCGTGTTTGGATGAAGCTCTCCCGGATGCAAAATCACGCCAGCAACACCCTTTGTAGTCTCCACCGCACCTAGGCCCTCATCCACAACCTTTCCTTTGTGGCCAGCAACCGACCCTTTGTTGTGAGTCGGCTCAACGAAATTCAAAGGAAGAGAAGGAAGCGAATTGTCTAACAAACCCTACATTACCTTGATATACGACCTGAAGCGATATGGGGGGCAATACAGACTACAAGAGGGACGACCCACACTACTGCAACGACCACTGTCAAACGATCCACTTGAAGGACGATTGAACTCCGAGATCACTGGCGAATCCTCATTAGAACCTTCCAGTAAAACAAGTCTGGATTGGTCAGCACCAGTACAAGCTGCCACAACAACCAACATTAGATTCTCACTCAAAGCCTCGGCATGCTCAGTAATTAGCTGTGATGCATCATCAACCCCTGCTAACCACATGTGGTCCTTTTCCAAGCCAGATGTTACAACCTCCGCCACGGCGGACCGGTCAGGATCATGTTCCTCCCTCAAATGAACATGTCATTTGGAAGCCGGCTCGACCCCAGCACGAGACCTCTTCAAGCTTATGAAGGAGGCAAGCGTCTCAGAAAGCCCCTCTGTGTCGGGTAGGACGGGAGCCTTAACTTTTGAGACCTTCCTCTTCTTGGAAGGGGTTCCACTTTCAGACTTAACCTTCGATGCTCTATAGAGGGTGGGAGCCACATGTCAGTTGGTCCACAATCCATTGCGACTGAAGTTGGTAGGCAAATAACATTCTCCACACTCATCCAAGGCATGTCATGGAATGCCTTCATAGTGACTTCTTCCCTCGGAGAAAGAGGAGTAGTGAGGAACCTCCCTACAAAGAAACACACGCAACGATTAGCATACATCAACACAACGAAATCAAAGGGCGAAACTATACTTACGAAGTGGCTTGAACTCCCGCTCAAGCAAATGAACTTTAAACTTGAAGTACTTCGAATCCAAAAGAACTAAGAAGCAGAATTTCTGCTAGAATTTAAAGTCACCCGACAGTTTTTCGAAGCAAGTCGACAACGTCATCTTACAAAAGGTGTGATCGTTCGGCCGAGGGGAAGTCAGCAATTGGATCAACCTCGGAGTCACGCGGACTCCAGGATCTTTTGCCCTGATCAATATGAGAAGAATAATCATGTACCCATTCGGTGCAAACAGATGAATCCTTTCGAAGGAAACATTGGCGTCTAATTATCATTCAGAGTATATAATGGCAAGTCTTCAGGAACCCCGAATGTCTTTCGAATCTCGACGAGGCTCGATTCGAAAGCCGACCTATCTTTGAAGAACTGGAGGCCCTTGGCAAGAAACTCATCGTCAAGGTGATTTTGGCGAGCCACAAAAAAATGTGAATAAACTTTCAATAAAAAACTGAACAGAACGAAATCTTTAAAAACAAAGAAATGGAAAAGTCAATCTCTGCAGAAAAGGGGGATCTAAATAGAGCGCGTCGCTCAAGTAACGGTTCAGACTCAATTATCATAAGTGGCGTATCTTTTCGAGAAGTGATTCAGTGAACCAATATGATGGCTCACTAATTCGAGGGGAGCAGCTGATGATACACCGCAACATTCTCTCTTCAACACCGTACACGTGTCATGACGATCTCAAGGAATAACAGGCCCAAAAGTCAGGCCAACACTGATCCAGCCCAAGCGGTTTCAAACTCGCACAACGCAGTCTGCTAGACAAACCCAAATCACTACAGCCTGCTAAGCCCACGCGTCTCACAGTCATATCCAATACCCGTAATACCTATTAAGGCAAGTATCTCAGGGATCAGCTTCGAACAGGCAAACCAACAACACCTTATTTTCAACTAGGAAGCAAATACTAGAGTAGACGTCGTACATGAAAACCTCGATCTATGGACACCATTCTGATTGAAAACTATCTCCCTCGTATCTAGGAGCACAAGTCTAATATGGAAACTTCCATTCACAACGTAACTCCTAATTATAGAATGATCTCCATGAAGATTTTTTTCCTAAACTACGCCATCGATGGCTTGGTCGAACAAGGACTCCAATACTGTAAGTAAGACATGAGATTGGTAAGCTAAGGTACGCTATAAATTTGTTGTTTACAACATTACGCCTTCCTCAAATCTCTGTCTTACTTTAGCATCAGAGTGTCATCGGCCACCACAACAATGATTTGTGGCTCACATACGTTCCTTGTGTAGATCAGCAGGTCAAGGTCAAGCAGAGAGTGAAAATCGACTGCATCAAGCATAATTCATTTGAAAATTTCATTGAAACATAATATTTTTCATATGATAACTCTGTAAACAACAATCCGTTTTCAGGATCTACTCACTAATGAAAACCTCAAAGAAATATTTATTTGAATTGTTGTTATCTTGTGTACATATAATTCAACCGCCCATAGTATCCATTTGGACATATTTTCTTTAAGTGTGCAACCTAATTCAAATGATGATAACTCTGTCAATAACAATTTGTTTTCAACTATTCAACTACTAATGAAAACCTTATAGAATGGTCTACTTACACATATTAATAATTTCTTCAATTATTGTTTAATGTGCATTTAATTTTATCATCGAAGTTTTCATTTAAAGATATTTTCCTTAAGTTTTTAACTTAATATCAAGTTTGTTCTACCATTAGGAGCCAACTTTTACAGAAAGAAAATGAAATTTTTTTTTTTCCTGAAATGGAAACTTAAAGAAATATCCCAAGATATTGCAATTTATATTTCTAGTTCATTATAAAAATATCTCGATATTTCCAATAATAGATGGAAGTAAAAGTGCTTGAAATGGACCATGGAGTGTACTTGGACACAAGTGCCCCATAAATGATACAAGAATTTCCACACCGTTTTCCCCCAGTCCAACAACTATCCCCACTTGGATAAACCTCTAGTCCTTGTAGCGAATTCTAAACAGGGGCAGTTTCGTAAGATGGACGTAAAAGCAACCGAAGCTCACAGGGACTTGTACCTAAAGTGTGGTCTTCACTTCACGCCCCTCCCTTCCTCGTTCCTCCTCTCCTCTCCTCTCCTCTGTTTTGATACCTTTCTTTCTCCGACGGATAACTACCAACACTGTGCTCTCCGCTCGCCACGTAACACCAACCAAAACATCCCTGCACACGCAAGAACACGTTAAGTTACTTCCCGGTGTAGGCAATCTGATAAACAGATTACAAAAATTTGGTCTCTCTTCACTCTTGTTCATCACTGTAACTAACTAAATCTTTCGAGAGAGAGTCCGCAATGGCCACTCTAACGAAGCTCCAACTTTCCTTACAGAACTTCGATTGTTCGAACTTAAGAGACGCTTCAAGAACCGATCAGAGACTGAGATTTCGAGCTTCTTCTCATCAGCTGAAATTTGATCCAATTTCGTTTATAGGGCAACCGAAGAGATTCTCGGTTCGGTCATTTAGATCGGAAGGAGGAGAATTCCAAGAGAATGGTGGAGATGAAAACCGGTTGAGTTCGAAATTGAAGAAGAAGAAGAAGAGTAAAGGTGCTGCTCTCTATTCTTTAAAATCAGCAATTAGAAAGCTTTTCTGGTGAAAGCGGAGGAGTTTTTCTTCTAGGTGAGCTTATACAACTTGTTAAACCAACTAAATAAATATGAATAGGTTTTTAATCTAAAATGGAACCACCCAAAACAAAATGTTCTTGCATCAATTTTAGCATATTTAATTATTTGTTAATTTTCAAGGGTGGTTTTTGTTTTTCCTTTTGTATGAAATTCATCTTTTTATGACATATACTATTTATTAATTTGTTGGTGGATAGAGTAGTTGCGTTTAAGTTGATTTGTTGTTGTATGTGGAAATCTTTAGATTTTGTGGATAGAGTTGATGATTTATGTGTAAGTCAACATGAAATCTGCAGCTTGTGCTGATTTTTTTTTTTTTTTTTTTTTGTAGATTATCCGTGTGCAACTCAAATCGGAAGATATTGTCATGATCATGCCCAAAATAATGGTGAAGAGAATATGAAATGCTGGCGGGAGAAGTTGGCGCTTATTCTAAAAGTTTCAAAATCAAAATAGGGGCAAATTAGTAAATATGATAAAGTTGTTAGGATCATAACTAGTGTGTCACACATCTATTGGGCATTGTTTGTAATTTAGTTTTATTAGGGGTGGGCACGGTTCGGATCGGTTCCAAATTTTAAGGAATTTAACTCGAACCGTTTAAATTTTAACGGTTCTGATTCGGATCGGTTCCTCCATTTTGAATGTTGAAATCGAACCTAACTCGAACCGTTGTAAACGGTTCAGTTCCAAACGGTTCTTGTATAATATTATGCAACATTGAAGATGCATCCCATTGTAAGTAAGGGCGTGTTTGATTCCATGTTGTAATGGGAATGGGAATGAGAATGAAAATGGGAATGGGAATGTAATGGGAGTGGTAATGGGAATGTATGAAAGTGTTTGGTATATCTATGAATGTAATGGGAGTGATAATATGTCTTTACCAATATACCCTCACAAAAGCATCAAAACAACAAAAAGCCAAACCCACCCACTCCCCTTCTATTTCCACGCCCCCCTCCCCTTTCTTTTCTCTCTCTTCTTTCCCATTTTCTTATTTCTCTATGATCAGGACATTGATTGAGTTCAATCTCATCACCTCCAAAAGTTGCCTTTCCATTTCCTCCAATCTCATCACCCCCCAATCAACCCATTTTCCTCCATTCCTCTCGCAGTCAGCCCATAAAGAAAGCCATAAATTGCGTTGAAAGATATCAGGAAGGGGGAGGGGAAGATGATGGTTTGGTGAAGGAGAAGATGATGGTTGGTGGTGGCGGGTAGATTTCGTGACAGCGCATGAAAGGAGGAAGGAGGTGGTGGGGAGGGGCATCGGTAAGTGTTTGTTTGTTTGTTTTATTGGATTTTCAGGTTAAATAAAAGAAACCAAAAAACAAACACACAAACATTTCTTCTTCATTTCTTTTCGACAAATCGTTTTCTGATTGTAAAAGAATGAGAAGGAAGAGAAGAAGAAATTGATCTCAAAAATGGGACCTTTTTGGGATTTCTGAGTTTCGAAATCGACAAAAAATCTTCAAAATTACCCCAAAAAGTTGAGATTTTTTGTGGTGCTTATGGAGGAGGAGACCTTTGGTTGTAATTTGGAGCTCTGACATTTTTTTTATTGGGTTGAATTTGAGTCTTGTTGTTGTTGAGACCATTTCGACCTTTGAAGTTAGGGTTTTTAGGAGGTGTTTGGATTCAACAACAGGGCTGATCACAGCGGCAACAGGGAGGATCACAGCAGCAGGTGGTGGAGGTGCATCTTCTTCCTCTTGAATGGGAAGATAACAACAGCAGGTGGAGGGTGAAAATGCCATTTGGTGGGCTTGACCATTACATTCGGAATCGTAATGGCCATTCATAGGGTGGGTGGTATGAATGGCCATTACAATGAAATCTGTAATGGGAATGACCATTACAATGGATTTATGTGATACCAAACAAAGGAATGGCATTGACTCATTACATTGTAATGGTCAATCATTACATTACAAAGGTCAATGGAGTAACCAAACATGCCCTAAGAGTTGGTTATAAACTAAAAATCATTTCTATTCCCCCACTAGATGTGGAAGGTTTCAATATTATGCCACCAAAGCACAACTGCTCAAGTAGTGAAGTGTCAAATTTGATATACAACAACTCATTTATCTCACACAACATGTGAAAGATAGAAAATATCAAATTCAATGAACAACAATTCATTAATCGATATCTATCTATCTCAATTGGACAAAGTTACATATAATTCTTAAAGTGAAATCAAACTTAATAACATCTTAATAATACATAGCCCATTTTACAAGCAATCAAGCACGTTCACCCCTGATTCGACGAGCAAGTTGGATGTCTTTGGGCATAATTGTAACCCTCTTAGTCCTGCGGCTAATCCATTACTTGTGAACGTGTCTTTCAGTTTCAATGGAAGATGCAAAAAGCCAAAATGTATGGCTTCTGTAAAATGAAGAAAAAAAAGTAAAAAATGGAAACGTCAACTGGGTTCAAACCTATGCCCAACATATTTCAAATTTGTCTCATTAACCACTCTGACATTTCGACATTTTTGTGAAATTGGGTCTGGTTTTAAATTTATTATATAACTATTTAATTATCGGATAGGAACCGAACCATTTTAAACAAAAATTTAGGAACCAAAACCGAACCATTTAAGAATGGTTCCGGAACCGAGCCGAATCGTTTCATAATATTAAAAACAAAAACCGAATCGTTTGGAGTAAAACAGTCCGGTTCGGTTTGGGTCCGCGGTTCCTCAATCCGCTTGCCCACCCCTAACTTTCACTGTAGCTTTAAAAGGATAAGAGAAAACAGAGAAACAGTATGACTTCTAGAAGAAGAAAAATAGTTGTAGTGTTCAGAAACCCATTAGCAGCCCTGTAACCTTTCTTTCATTGAATGCCAATTTAGTTTTCCTCAAATTTCTCTGTGTTTGAGATCGGACACTTGGTATTAGAGCTTGGACGAACCCCAGGTACGTGCTGAATCAAACCTGCAGCTACAATAGAGATGAGATCTAAAGAACTATAGACCTTCATAAAGGAAACAAAAAAAACACATCGCAGAACACACTGGACAAATAGATCTAGTGAAGGGAGAATTGAAGAAGATTTCAGAGACACGGGAACTAATGGAGAAGATAAATGATGCTCGATTTGAGCAACTCTTGCTCTTATTGCAGAATCCACAGGTAACTCAGCCATGAGAACAACAAGGAGTTGGAACTTGGCTAGCTCTAGCAGATCCACCATCTGTCAACCTTTTGGGAGTATTGATCCACTTGCAAATCCAGATACAACAATTAGGCCACACTTCCAAAATCATTGGGAGAGTCAAGCTAACTATTCCAAACTCCCTAAGTTAGATCACTTTTATTTCTAGGGTTTCTATTGATTGTAGTTTTTTCTTTTTATTTCAAGGGTTTCCCCTTTGATTGCATATGTTATTGAGGGGATTTCTTGGTTAACAATCTGTAAGGGGGAGAGAGTGTGAGATGGGAAACAAGGCAGGAGTAGAATTCGACAAAGGGCCACCAGATGACTTCGATCCAAAGAACCCATCAAGGATCCGGTTGCCATGTTGGATATTAGAGACTAAATAGCCAAAGAGAAGTGGATACAAATCGAGACCGCAAAGATCATTCTAGAAAAGCTCAGGTGGTGTTATCGCATCGAAGGCGGCGATCGTCTTCAGAAGTGTAAGCATCTCGTTCAACACTATCTCCAATCCACTTCTCAGCAAAACCATGGCTTAGTACCTCCATCTCTTCAACAACAACAAGTTAGCTTCTTCATGGGGTTTACTCTTCTTTTTGGGTTTTTCATTTGGTGGATTAAGAAGAAATTTGTTTTTTTTTATGGAGTTCATTCACTGTTTGAAGCTCTAGGGTTTTGAAATTGAAGTAAAAAATCGATTTTGGAAGTACCCCACACCGTCGTTTTCCCTCTTTTATCTCTTGTTTCATTGTCTCTTTATGATTTTGTTCATGTCATGTGATGCTCTACAAATTTGCTACATTGATGTTTATGACTTCACTCTTGTTGTTTCTTTTCTTCTTTTTGTAGCTCTAATTTCATTTTGACCACTTTACAAACTCCATTTCACTTATTAACATTTGTAATTCTCAATCTCCATTGTTGTATTTTCGTTCTTGTCTGGTCTCTAACACCTTTATCTTCTACTTTACCTTATTTCTATGGCATTGTTGAGATGGGTTTTAATTCGCAATTACTTTTGCTCTCAATTTTCTATTTTCTAAATAGGACCATTACTTCAATCACCATTTGTGTTTCCTTTGCTTTGCCATCCTAAACTTCTAATTTATGTAGTTTTAGGCTTCATACTTAATTTGGTATGGTTGTGTTATTTTGCTTTGTTAACATTGGACTATTACAAGATTCACTTGCCAGAAAACCACCGACAAGAATAAGTCTTTGCTTCTACTGCAAATGTTCGTTTTAGTATTTTCCATGCTCTGCGGCATGTATACTTATTCAGTATGTTTAATTAAGGCAGATAAACAACTATAGAAAGCCGAAGTTAATAAATATCCAACCTTCTCATGCTTTCGGCACTGATCAGCTGGAAATTCCCTATTTGGATTACCCAAGACCATATACATATAGCAGGTAAACCTTCGGTTACATCCTCAACTTTAATTTTAGTTAACATATGATTTTGATTTACTGAAAAATCTTATGCTTCTTAGGAATGAATGTGCATGCAATCCTGTATGGTACTTTGCGATTATGTTGATGTAGCAATCAGATAGTGGATGGTTTGAGACATTGTTAAACTACCATCTCAATGTCAGCTCAAATGGAGAAATCTTCTTTGTTAAAGAGAGACGGGGTAATGTTTCGACAATTATTGAAACCTTGACTGGTTTAATAGTGCTTCCAAGAATGAATGTACTGCAACAGTTTGTTTCAAGTGGGTGCTTAATTAGGTAAGCATATGTTGCTTTACTACTCGTATCTAGTAATTTGTGATTGTCTTACATAGTTTTTCAATCTTTCTTTATAGACCATTTTTCAATCTCTTGCTTACATTGGAGGTTACATTCTCTGTTCTATGTTTTGAATAAAGTTTGATTTCTACGTAGTTTTCATATTCTTGTACTCATTCATCAAAATAGTGCAGCTCTTGGGAAATCTCAAATCGTTCCATCAGAAGAGACCATGAGCAAGAAAATTACAAAGAGAGCCGAGGAAACCATTGAGATGTCTTCGGCAGGTGATAGAAGTAGTAAGCAGAGTGTCTCATCCAAGTCACCCTCTGACATAACAAAAGCTACAGCAGTAGGTAGTTCAAACAAGAAACGAGAAACGGTCCTCCCATTTGAGCCTCTTTGTATCACATTTGACAACATCACCTATTCCGTTGAATGCTACTGGTAAATTCAAGTTACATAACCAAAATAATTACTCTTGCTCATAATGAATGACATAAATGGTTAATTTTGTGAATCCACCTTGTCTTCTATTTTTGGGGATCAGATATTAGTAATTTTCATTATTGTCATCGGTGAATATTTTAATTGTTCCATTTCCATGATTTTGTATTGAGGTAATTGCAACGAGATGCAATTCCATGAACAATGTGCCGTTTGCAATTTTTTAAAAAGCGTTTTTAAAGCGCGCCTTGAGGCGCGAGTCGAGGCGGGGCGACCAAAAATCGCCCCTAGGCATACGAGTCAGGAGAGCATCTGGAAGCGTTCGCTTTATTGTGTCGAGGAGTACGACTCGAGGCGTACGCTTCAAGGCGTGGCGAGGCGTACACTTATTTAATCATGGGATCATCCGATCTGTTCGGATCTTTAGACAGATCCAACGGCTGTCACTACAATTGTTTTTGCCAAAACCTAATCGATTTCCTTTGTTTTTTCATTTGCAGACAGAAGAGGGGAGGACGAAGCCGACGAACTGAAGAAGAAGAGAAGAAGAACACAGAGGAAGAAGAACACAGGGGAACAGAGGAAGAACTAAAGAAGAACACTTCTTATTCTAAGTCTTTCGAGTTTCGACAGATCCAAGCTGAAAGCTCAGTTTCGACTTTCGAGTCTTTCGATTTCGACAGATTTCGATTTCGATTTCGGTACACTTCTTATTCTAATTCTCTTCTTCTTCTTCTTCTTCAGTTCTTCACTTCTTATTTTGTTTATGAATGAACATTTGAAGTAACATTTGAACATAACTTATATACTGCGGTTTACTCAGAAATTTCTCATTAATGCTTCATTCAACTGGTAACTGAAGAGCTCAAACAATTTCATTTTTTTCAGGCAATATATTGAGAAAAATAAATAAGCACTATTTTGTTTAATAAAATTACAAGAATTTGATTTAGCTAAGGGGACGACAGTTGTTAATGATGCATTGGATTTTCATTTTCATTACATATTTCATTACATAATTTTCATTACATAATTTGCATTGTAGTTTAAGCTCAGAGTCTGATCTCTGATGCATCATCTCTTAGTGATTGATTTTACAGTTAATCATGCATGATGGGTGGGAGATGGGGTTACTATGATTCAGCTTGTATTTGTTCTTGTTTATGAATTGAAGTATTGAACACCAACACGGCAAGTCGGCAACACCATTATTTAGAATGTTGTAAATAATTTGTATGTTTTTTTCTAATTTGTATGTTTTGTATGTTATTCAGTTAATTCTATAAAAATTCCATGTTTTGTATGTTTTGCTTGAAGAACGGATGAATTACAGTTTTGTGCATGTTTTGTATTTATAATTCAATTTTGTATTTGTAGATTAGATGGCACCACCGCGTACGCCTTCTAATGATGGAAAAGACCCATTTTGGCAATATGGCACAAGTGTAAATGGTCCTAAACCCGAAATCAAATATGTGAAATGCAAGTTCTGTGGGCAAGTGGTCAAGGGGGGAATTTTTAGATTGAAAAATCACTTTGCAAAGACACGCAAGGACATAAAACCTTGTTCTAAAGTACCGGATGATGTCTTCGAAGAAGCGAAGGCTTTTTTTTTTAGCTTAGTCAAAGACAGAAGATAATGAAAAGACAAGACATTGAGTTTCAAATTAATAGAGGTTCATACTATCAAGGAAATGTTAATGAAGATGTAGGCGGAAGCAGTGGCAGACCTTCTATTCCAAGTGTGACTGGTCCTAGTGGTGGTGGATCCAATGTTAATGCATGTTCTGATGGCATTGTGAGGGGGCCAATGGATAGGTTTTTGGTGGGTAGTGGTACTAATAATGACATGGATCTAGGTAGAGGCAAAAGTACACAAGAAATGAAACCACAACCAGTAAATGCAAAAGAGTATAGGAACCAAGTTTGTTTAGACATTGGGCGTTTCTTTATTGAGAATGGCATTCCTTTCAGTGTTGCGAGTAGTCATTCTTTTACCAGCATGTTTTTATCGGTTTCGAAATATGCAGCTCACAACAATGGACATTGTGTGAAACCACCATCAGCCCATGAGTTAAGTACTTGGATTCTAAAGGAAGAAGTGAAGTCAACTAATGTGATAGTTTACGAGGTAAAAAAACATGGCCTTACTCAGGAGTTACAATCATGTCTGATGGTTGGAAAGACATGAGGGGTCGCCAACTCATCAATTTTCTAGTGAATAATCCTGAAGGAACTGTGTTCCTTAAGAGTGTGGATGCCTCAGATATTGTAAAGGATGCAAATGCATTATTTGAGCTTCTTGACAGTGTTGTTGAGGAGGTGGGAGAGGAGAATGTAGTACAAATCGTCACTGATAATGCAGCTAACTACAAAGCTGCTGGAAAGAAGTTAATGGAGAAGAGGAAGCATTTGTATTGGACACCATGTGCAGCACATTGCATAGATTTGATGCTTGGGGACTTGTTCAGCCTGCCTACACTTGCCAATGCTTATCGCAAAGCTAAGCAAGTTAGCAATTACATATACAATCATGGTTGGATACTTTCTTTGATGAGGAGTTTCACAGGAAGAGATTTGGTTCGCCCTGCATCTACTAGGTAATCCATAAATACTTTTAATGCATTTTAAATTACTTCAAGGTTTTATTTTAACAATTAACAATACTTATATATTATTCATTTACGAGTTGACCTTTAAATGTAGGTTTGGCACGGGATGTTTGACTCTTGAAAGCATTAAAAAGAATAGACAAAAGTTGGAGTTAATGTTTGCATCCAACAAGTGGTCCAAGAGTCAGTATGCTAAGCAAGCTGAAGGTAAAGCCATAAAAAAAAAATATCGAGGGATAACAATTTTTGGCCTGGTGTCTCCTACTCCTTGAAGGCTACAGAGCCTTTACTCCATGTGTTGAGGATAGTGGATTCAGAGACCACTCCTGCTATGGGTTTCTTGTATGAGGCAATGGAAAAAGCAAAACAGGAGATTGCATCTAGCTTTAATAATGAGTTGGCCAAGTACAAGGAAATATGGGATATCATAGATAAGAGGTGGGATTTCCAACCCCATAGGGACCTTCATGCTACAGCTTATTATCTCAACCCAAAAATGGATATTGATCGAAAGAGCCTAGCCAATTTTAAACTTAAGCAAAGTCTTTTCAATTGCGTAGATAGGATGGTTACAAATGAAGCAAGTAAGGCAGATTTGCATTATGAAATGGATATGTTTATAGACAAAAAAGGATTATTTGGTAGAAGTGGCAGAGGTGTCAAGGCAAAGGCGCAATCCTGGTATTCTTTTTCTAGTTGTGTAACTTGTGTTTATGTTATATACTTATATTTATTTTGAAGATTATTTTTTTTGCTCAATAAATATGTTTATTTTGAACCTTTATACTTACAGATAGTTGGTGGAGATATTTTGGAGATAATACATCTGACTTGCAAAGTTTTGCTGTTAAAGTGTTGAGCCTTACTTGTTCATCATCAGCATGCTAGCGGAACTGGTCAACCTTTAACCATGTAAGTAATAATTACTTTAATTGTATCTGTTTATTGTGTTAATAAATTGCTATTTGCATTTCAATTTATTGGTTGTTACATTTTTTTAGGTGCATACAAAGAAAAGAAACAGATTAGCAGCAACAAAGCTTAATGCATTGGTATATGTCATGTACAACAAAAGGTTGAGAGCTAAAAAATTGATGTTGAGGGGACCAAGCGAAGCTGAAGATGCACCATTTCCAACAGATTCGAATGCAGTAGATAGTGACAATGAATGGCTAGTGGACCTTGATAATGAAGTTGAACCCCCTACGCAAACCGCAGATGATGGAAATGGTGTAGGGAACCCACCCCAAAAGCTAGCGCCAAAGGTTTCAAACCCTTGTCCTGAAGCTCTATGGCATCAAAATCTGGATGAAATTGATGTTAATGCTATTGTGCTTGATGCGAACGAAGAAGGTGGTGAGAATGATGAAAGTAGAAAAAGGAAGAACTCAAACAAGAAGTCTGCCCCCACTCAAGCTATTGACATTGGAAGAAAACAAGCGAAAACACATGAAGGTTCAACTAGTGGAAAAGGTAAATGATTATTAAATATAAATAGTTATTGCTTTAATTTCATTTCAATATGCTAAAGATTGATGTTCCACTCACTCACACTCTAAATGGCTTAGGTAAATCTCCGATGCACTTGGTTGATGAAGAGGAAGAAGAAGATTGGATGGAACATGAGATTGAGACAAACGAGGGAGATGATGTGGTGGATGGTATTAGTGATAGTGATGATGATGAATCAGATGATGCCGATGGTGATGATATTGATGCGGGCGAGGACGACTAGGAGTTTGTTAATCATGAACTTGTTAATTTACTTTGTTAACTTAGGTTTTGGAACATTGATTTTGTAAGCAAAAGCAAACTAGAGAGTTGCATGATGTGTCTGATGACATACAATCATTTACTTTGTTAACTTATGTTGTTTGTTTATTCAATTAGGTGACTTAGTCATTTACTAATTACTACTGTCTACTGGAGTGTATTAGTTATATTTCTCATTTTTGTATGCTCATTTTTCTAGCTAACTGATATATTTAGTTATATTAGGAGATTGAACAGGTGTGGATGTGGTGGCAATCTATAATTTGTAGCCAATTGTTCTATTGTATTTTGTATGCACATTTACTGACAAACATATTATTTTGTTTTAGCAGGCTCCAAACAACAATGTGCAAAATCAGGAGTATATGTCTATCAAGATACTACAAGTCTATAATCTGCAAAATCAGGTGAAGTCTTGATCCTTGACCTCCACTTATTGTTCTTCACTACAATCCTTACGAGTTTTCAAAATTTTCTTTGATATCTGCATTTATAGAATTACAATAATAAGGTTAGTCTGTCTGATAGTCTCAACTCAACAAACAATACATGTAGGCACATAAATTATAAATATTAAAATACTGAAATACATAACTCATAAGGTGATAATGATGGGATTTAATTTCTTTCAGACTTTCAGTATAATGCTATAATGTTATAGTGAAATTTTCATTATTTTTTACAAAAAAACGCTTCGCTTCGCCTCGCTACGCCTCGAGGCTACGCTTCGCCTCGAAAAAAGCTGGACCGCCTCGAGTCTTAAAAACGCTTTTTAAAACATTGGCCGTTTGAGCTTGAAAAGTCTCATTTTCAGTTCACTTAATTGTGTTATAAATTATTTTTGCTTAGGTTGGCCTAATTAGTACCATGGCCATTTAGGAAAACTTACGCCTTTAGATCTCATTACCAAATATACCATTCAGGAAAGTAATACAAGTTTCAGGTTTAGCTATTAGGAGTTTCCACTTCTTAAGAAAATTATGCCTTTGATCACATTTACTCTCCAAAAGTGATAGAACTTTAAATATAAGTTGAATCATATTTACTTTTCATATTTTACATCATGTAATTTCCTAATATAAATCGAATCATAGTTGTACATGGCATCAAACAATGGAAAGATATAAAAGAAAAGGTGTTTGATAGTACTTTGAAAATGTTTTTTCAAATAAATCCCAGGCAACAAAGACAAGGACTTTTAGTGCATTTTGCAACTCAACCAGCTTAGCATTAATTGTTGGTATCTTAATGGAGTTGAGGGGATCCTATGAAGTTGTAGTTGCCTACTTAGCGTCTGACTGTGTGATATTATTGCTCATAATGAATGATCAATTGAATTTTTAGGCTGAACTACAGATACGAGTGTGCATTCCTTTGGTGGATCTCAAGTATCGTTCAAGTTTGCAGCAATGGCTAATCTTATAATTTGTTGCTTTAGAATGTGTCTCAGCCAATCCCATCTCAGGATTTGGTGGCGAAGGACTTGCATAGAGCTGGCGACACTGGTAGAAAGTGTCGAGTACACGACTAAAACACCCACCAAATAGAGGATACACCTATAGTAACATTATTATTTATGATTTATGATTTATTATCATTTCTTCCAATTATAAACTTCATTTTGTTCACTATATTTTTTACTTGTAATGCCACTTGCATATTATTATCTAGTCATCATATGCGAAAAGTTGTGTGTGGCCATGGGAGTGTTCAACTGTGCATCCATAATGTCCAAAACATACGGAGCATAATTTTTTTTCTTTTTTCTTTTTTTTTCTTCTAAAAAATGAAGTGTCCTTGGCTTGAATCAGGTTTTGATGTTTCTACATGTTGCCCTAATGCTAAGTAGTTTAAATCATTTAAACACATCAAGAATAAAATAATAGCAAAAAGTGGACTTCATTAAATCTGAACATGCATGGAGCTATTTGTTACTCCATATTTTGTCAGGGGACCTAATTGAGTTTATTTTTGGCTTTGTAGGCCATAACGTGTTTATTCTGCGATGAGTCTTTATTGTCTTATTTAAAGTTCCCATCAACAAATTATCTAGATGATAGGCTAGTCATGGTTGCAGACCTTTAACTTGCAACAATCTTTCATTTAATAATGATATTAGCTTATGTAGGCTCCTACTGTTCATTTTTGTTTGATTTTTGTGATTGTTGCTTGCATTATCCAAGCACAGAGTTTTTTTTTCTATTCCAAATTCCTAGCATTTTTCGCATTTACTTTACATTACTAAACTTATTTTGCATTAATTCTTGGGAATAATCAGGTGAGTTTTCTATGATTGTCCTCTTCATGGCAGTCTACTACGTGTGCATTACACAGTTGAACAATTTTTAATATCAATCCTATTTTAATGCAGAAGTTAGTCGGGTGTTCTTCGTATCTGTAACTGTGACAAAGTCAGATGAAGCTTCTTGGGTTTTTCTCAAGTCTGAAATATTTGCAGCAATCATGAATTTCTATACTTTTGGGCAACCTCTGTATCTGGATTCTAATATTGTAGCTGCAAAAGACACATCTATCCATGAGGTATCCTAGATTATCTACTTTATAATTTATCAAATTTGAAGTTTTTTCTTTTCATGAAGTTGTTAAAACTGAAAGTCGTTCTTCTTTCAGCAGTCACTTTTTTTGTTTTGTTTAATATTGCTTCGTCACTTGGATGTCATTATTCTTTCATATATATTAAATAATTATTTAATTGGATTAAGTATATTTCAATAAAGCAAGGATTTCGTCAAGGTTAGGGGTTGCTCATGGTAGGACGTTTTACATGTTTTACTGGTAGAGTCGTAAATTTTGTCTAGGGAATTGAGCTATTTTGGAGAAGATTGCAGCCAGAGTCTCCAATTGTTTACCTATTGCATGTAATCAATTCTTGTTAAGTTGCAAGTCTATTTTATTAGGTGGATTACACTCAGCAAGCATTCTGGATGATCTTTTCAATTGATAAGAGTTTGCTTTGCACTTGCTGAAGAAGTCATTCTTCACTTTCCTATCCACTTTCCTATCACAACATGGCTAAAATCACTGGAAATTTTAAGGAGTTTGCACATAGCTATGTATTGTTTTGCTGGACATGAATTGTTTTGTTGTCATTTAGGGGATATATAAAGTTTTAGTCGATGACTAAATATGCATATTCTAACTGAAAGTGGATGATAGGAATTCTTTTGCCTATATAAGGCATCCATATAATATAAAGTTTTGTTGTCATTGAGGGGATATGAATTGTTTTGTTGTCATTGCAGATGGAAAATTTTCTTCAAGTTATAAAGTAATTCTTATTAGGGCATATTTGTCGGATTTGGTTTTTCTTATCACAGTAATTCTTTCGGTACATATTATCTGATGTTCTTTCCAAATGAAGCATGCATACAATAAAAGCTTTTTCCTTGAGTCATAGATAGGAAATTAATTACATTACAAAATTCATTCATTCACATGCATGGTTATGTTATTTGAAACTGTAGTGTGTACACCAGCAAGGAAATCAGTTAAGGGCAGTGTTCTAAAAATCGGCCTGGGCGGCCGCCTAGGCGCTAGAAGGTGGAAAACCGCCCAGATTAATGGCTGGGCGGGCTGTCTTGCGGTTCTGGGCGGTCTAGGCGGCCTAGGCGGAGTCTAAGCGGTTTGGGCGATTTTTTTTATTTTTTTATTTTTATTTTTTTTATTTTTTAATAAGGCTGATTGTGTTCTTATTTTATTTTTCTTTCCTATTTTTTAGAAGTAAACTATTTAATTATTTTTTATTCAGTATATGTCTAAATATAGCAAAGGATGATTACTTAATGGATGTCTCAAAGGATCTGCCGGTACCAATTTTACTAATGTAGATTTTATAAAAAAAAATAACTGAGGTTATTCATGCAATTTGAAGAAAAATAAAAGATTACACAAATTCAAATTTATATAAAGTACCCATCATGACTAACTTTAGTCATTTGAGTTTTAATAAATATTGTTCATTATTGTTAATTTTTCATGTTTTTAAATTTTGCATATGTATATTGGCATTAAATTGGATGTAATTGATAAGGTATTATGCTTAACTTTTATAAATTATTAAAGTTATAATACAAAACCTAAGGCCGCCTAGGCGCCCGCCTAGGCCCCTGGGCGCTAGGCACCTGCTCGCCGCCCGCCCAGCGCCTAGCGATTTTTAGAACACTGGTTAAGGGGCTTCTCTTGACTACTGTTTTAGAGTATATTGGTTTTGTTTTTCCTTCAGCATATACATGGGTACAAAACAGAGAAAATATACTCTGTTTTGGTTGTTGTATTGATGCATTTCGGGTGTCTTACTTGGGGCATTTGGTGGTTATTTGGTTGTATTTTTTTTTCCTGACAGAATTAGGAAGCAATATGGGCATGATTTGGGGTCGGTTCAGCTAGAAGGTGCTTGCATGGTTACTTGCTATGATGGCAGGAGATTGAGTGGTATTGGAACAACATTTGGGAAGGGACGTGCAGGGGTTTTGAAGGGTCGATTATGGTTTGTGAATTGGGTATGGCTTACTGCATTGGGTGGTATTTATTTATTTTTTGTAGGTTTAGATTGATAATTTGATAATCTAATGATGGTGCAAAATGATTATCATTCAAGTTTTAAACTCTTCTAAATTTGGTTTTGTAGGTGTTTGAAATGTACTTTATAAGTACTTTTATTGACCCCAACAAGGAATTATTGTTTCTACAATCACCACGTTGCGAAGTGTGAAACTGCCCAGCAACTTTATGTCAAATTCATGTAGTGGTGGGAGTGAAGAAATCAATTTTCATTGAGATATAGTGTAGTACTTTTGAGATACATGTTGTCATTGAGATAATATTTTTATTGCATTGTATTCAAATTGTGATGGTAGTTCGTATGTTTATGAGATGATTAATATCTATTTTTGGATAATTTGAATGTTTTACATATAATATATGCAATATTATCTTCTATGGTTAAAGAAATCAGTGTTATAAAAAGTCATTTGATAGCACTTGATGAAAGCTATAGAAAAAAAAAGGACTTGAGAAACGCTATAGAAACTAATAAAATAGCATTTGTTAAATGCTACGTGAGGTAAGACAATAACATTCCAAAGCGCTATTGGTAACTAGACAATAGCGTTTCTTAAGCACTGTCACAAGCTAAACAATAGCACTTTTTACATGCTATTATAGGTTTAACCATAGCATTTTTAAAACACTATTACAAGCTAAACAATAGCACTTGAAAAACGCTATAAATGGTCGACTTACAAATAACCCAATACCTATTATAGCACCGGTAAACACAGCGTTTACTAAAATGCTATGATATCCTACAATAGCGTTTTTGAAACGCTATGAATAAGCATTTGTGGTGTAGTGTATTCACCTGACTGGAAAGGCTGATCAGTGGTTTCTAGACTACCAAATAGACAAACAAATTATTCAATGGGGAATTTTCACTGTGATGTGTTCGAGAGATTTGAAGAATCGGTTATGGACAACTATGTTGATGCATTTAACAAACTAAATCAGGATTCCACAGTCAATGACTATTATGACAAGTATGAAGAACTAAAGTCTTTGATACTCTCTTATAACCACCACCTAAATGAAAACTATTTTGTACTTAGTTTCCTAAGTGGCTTGAAGCCTGAATTGAAAGCTATGGTTCAAATTTTGAAACCCACCACAGCTGCCCAAGCCTTTTCACTAGCAAGATTACATGAGACTTCCCTTTCAAAACAAATTCATCCTAAAGAAAATACACACCTTAACCACAATACCAGATATTACAATTACACCACCGCCAATAACAACCCCAGAAATGGACCTTATATACCACATTCATAAACTACTTATCACCCTAACCCAACCACTCCCAATACGGCCAAACCTCAATACAACAGCAACACCTCCAATATCAAATTTGCTGCCACCAATCCCCTTATAAAAAGACTCACACCACTCCAAATGAAAGCCAGAAGGGATAATGGACTTTGTTACAACTGTGATGAGTAATACAAGTATGGACACATATGCAAAAACTAACACCTATATATGCTAGTACCTGATCAGGAAATTACTGAGGCAGAAGAAAAGCTTGATCCAGGTGAGTGTGAAAACTTGATTCAGGAGATCTAAACTGAAATGGAAGTCTCACTACATGCCATTCATGGCAGTATTGCTACCAATACTCTGCTAGTGCAGGGATCCTTGAAGAAGAAAATCATTTCTATTCTTGTAGACACAGGTAGTACACACTCTTTCATAGACTCCAGAGTAATCCAATATACCAAATGGCCTACTACATTGACACCCCAAATGGTAGTAAGGGTGGCCAATGGGGAGCAACTCATCAGTAATGTCGTATGTCCTAAATTACAGTGGAAAATTCAAGGAATCCCCATTGAAGAAAATGTATGTTTGTTGCCACTTGGTGGTTATGATATGGTGCTTGGAAGAGATTGGTTGAGGGAGTTTGGTGACATCACTCTAAATTTACAGAGCTACAGATGACAGTGAGTGTAAAAGGGAAGAAAGTCACCCTTCAAGGTAGTAATAATGCAGGGACACTATGTATGATGGATTCCAAAGGGATTAGTAAATTCCTTAAGAAACATACTCCAAGTTCCTAGGGCAACTATTTTCTTTGGATGCCCCTACCTTACCTACAGAAACAAACTCTCTTCTGCTACCACTACTACATGACTTTACTGATGTTTTTCAACAACCTAAAACATTACAACCACCAAGACATTTAGACCACAGAATCCCCTTAAAAACTGACTCTTGTTTGCCTGCCCAAAATCCATACAAAGTGGCCTACATACAAAAACGTGTTATTGAACAACTAGTCAAAGAAATGTTACAAATAGGAATTATACAACACTTTCATAGCCCATTTGCTACTCCCATACTACTGGTTAAGATGAATGATGGATCCTGGAGGTTCTGTGTGGACTATAGAAGGTTTAATGATATTATAATAAAGGACAAATTTTCAATGCCACTTATAGATGAGCTACTAGATGAACTTCACGGGGCAACCATTTTTTTCTAAGCTAGATCTGAGATCAGGATATCATCAAATATTGGTACATCGTAGTGACATCCACAAGACTGCTTTCAAGACTCATCATGGGCACTTTGAATTCAAGGTAATGTCCTTTGGGCTTACTAATGCTCCAGTTACATTTCAGGTACTGATGATCCATGTTTTTGCTCCTTATCTCAGAAAATTTGTCCTAGTTTTCATGGATGACATTTTAGTTTATAGCCCCATAGTGGAGTTACACCTTGAACACCTACAAACTGTTTTGACCACTCTAAGACAACACTCCTTGTTTGTCAAACTATCCAAGTACTCTTTCATTCAACAAAAACTGGAGCACCTAGGACACATCATAGGCCTTACTGGAGTAGAGGCTGATCCTTCAAAAATAGAAGCCATGCACTCTTGGCCTACCCCAACCAACATCAAACAACTCAGGGGTTTGCTAGGGCTTACTGGCTACTATAGGAAATTTATCCAAAATTATGGCATTATTGCTCAACCTCTGACTGACTTTCTAAAAAAGAACCATTTCCATTGGACCTTGCAAACTACAAATTCCTTCCAACAACTCAAGAAAGCCATGTGTAAGCCCCCTGTTCCGGGATTGCCTAATTTCAACATTCCATTCACCCTGAAGATAAATGCTAGATCAAAAGGAGTGGGAGCAATGTTGTCCCAACAGGGGAGACCTGTTGCTTACTTTAGCAAGGCCCTAGGATAGAAAAATCAAACATTATCTACCTATGAGAAGGAGTTATTAGCCATAGTCATGGTTCACAAGTAAAGATCTTACCTCCTTGGTTCAAAATTTTACATCTATACTGACCATCGGAGTATAAAGTACTTCATATCACAGAAAGTTACCACCATGTTACAACAAAGATGGCTATCAAAATTACTGGGATTTGACTATGAAATCTTCTACAAAAAGGGAGTGGAAAACAAAGTTGTGGACTCGTTGTCTAGATGTATGGAGAACACTAATGAACTGCTAGCTATATCCTCAACAATGGCTACACACTATGAAGAACTTATGGCTACAACTACAATTACTCCTCAGTGGTTACTAGAGGTACTCAACAGCTATAATAGGGATGAAGAGATTCAGACTCTAATGCAGAAAATCACTATAGATTAGGATGTGTGCCCTCCTTACGTATTCCTTACACCAGGGTCTACTCAAATGGAAACACCTAATTTATGTAGGCAAACAAGGGCCACTAAGACTACTCATCCTGAAAGAACATCACCACAACCATTGGTGGACATTCAAGAATCTCGGCTACATTTGAAAGAGTGAAACAATACTTTTATTGGCCTAAAATGAAAAGCCACATCCTCACCCTCATTTATGACTGTGATACATGTCAAAAAAACAAAGGAGATCGGAGCTTGTATGGGGGTCTACTTCAGCCTCTTCCAATACCAGAACACGCATGGCAACACATTACCATGGATTTCATTGAAGGACTCCCTCCTTCTATTGGCTTTATTGGCTTCATAGTCATACTAGTGGTGGTTGTCCGACTCACAAAGTACTCACATTTCATTCCTCTTTCTCACCCTTACATAGTCTCTCAAGTAGTTGATGCCTTCCTAAAAAATGTATACAAACTCCATGGGTTGCCATCATCAATAATTTCAGATCGAGACAAGATGTTTATAAGTGCATTCTGGAAAGATTTGTTCACAGAGCTTGGAACTAAACTCAACCACAGTTCAGCTTATCACCCCCAAACCAACGGCCAAACTGAGAGGACAAACGCATGCCTAAAAACCTATTTGAGATGCATGGTATGCTCCATCCCAATGGGATAAATGGCGTTACTTAGCCGAATTTTGGTTTAATTCAACCTACCATTCAACCTACCATTCCAGACTAAAAGTGACCCCCTTTAAAGCACTGTACGGGTATAACCCACCTTTTCTGGCTCTACCAGCAACACCACAACTCGCAATGCAAGATGTACAACTATATTTGCAGGAAAGAGACTACATACTCAATATAATAAAGGAGAAATTGGCGAAAGCACAACAACGCATGAAGCATTTTGCGGATAAGAAGCGCAGTGGCAAAAAATTTGAAATCGGTGAGTGAGTGTACCTTCGACTTCAACCTTACAGGCAAACAACAGTAAATTTACCCAGGAATATGAAATTGGCAGTCAGATTTTACGATCCTTTCCAGATTCTTGAAAAGAGAGGACCTGTTGCGTACAAACTGGAGCTCCCACCTAGGTCACGAGTCCACTCTGTATTTCATGTGTTCCAGTTGAAAAAGAAACTAGGTAAGACTGATTCCTGCTCCTCTGCTCCCTCTAGTGGACAACCAAGGCAACTTCCGCACAGAACCAGTGAAGATTTTGGCTCGTCAACTTGTTCCTCGCCATAATCGTGTGGTCACACAGATTCTTGTCCAATGGACCAATTCAGCTGTGAAAGATGCCACCTGGGAAGACCTTGATCACATTAGGGCAATGTTCCCTTCTTTTCATCAAGGACAAGGATAGTGAGAAGGAAAGGGTATTGTCATCATCATACCCAAAATAATGGTAAAGAGAATATGAAATGCTGGCAGGAGAAACTGGTGGGAGAAGTTGGCGCCTTGTTCGAAAAGTTTCAAAATCAAAATAGGGGCAGATTAGTAAATATGAGAAAGTTGTTAGTTAAGTTGTTAGGATCATAACAGTCACACATCTGTTGGGTATTGTTTGTAATTCAGTTTTTACTGTAGCTTTAAAAGGAGAAGAGAAAACAGAGAAACGGTATGACTTGTAATTGAAGAAAAATAGCTCTAGTGGTCAGAAACCCATTAGCAGCCCTGTAACCTTTCTTTCATTGAATACCAATTTAGTTTTCCTCAAATTTCTCTGTGTGTTTGAGATCAAATCTCTAAGAATCTGACAGATATGTTGTGACTATGATGAGCACTGGATTGATACTTGCAATTGGGTTTCAATTGTCAGGTGTGAAATCTTGTGATTTTATAGCCATCTTGATTTTGGAGAATGGGTTGCTTTGGATCTTCAATTTAATATTTGTTATATTTCTTAATGAAGGTGGAGATAGTACATTGGATGCGTTGATTTGGTATAGTTAGCTTGGAGGAATTATCATCGGAACAATGATAGGTTCTAATTTGGTTTTGGATGAACATCGTAGAGCTGGTTCGAGGAATGTTGTCATTACTGGAAGGTATCACTTATTTATGAGTTTCAGATGTCTCATAAATGTCTTGACTCACTGCCCATAGGATCAATCTAATGAATGGGACTATGCCAAGCCAAAAAAAATGACGCAAAAATTAAATCAGTAACAGATTCCCAAAGGATCATATACAGCAGCCCCTGTATACATTGAGTTTGGAATGAATTTTGGATAATAATTTCGTCACACAAATATGCTGACATGCACACATATTTTGAAAGAAATGATTTAGGTGATAGATGCATTTACCTACAATATCCCACCCTGCTACATGATCTATATGGAGACCTATGCTTCTTTCCTTACGTATCTTATGCTTTAATCTTCTGATGCAGCACGAGACGTCTAGGCAAAGCACTTGCCCTGGAATTTCTTCTTTCTGGAGACAGGTTTGTTGTTGCTTCATGCAGGTGGCACTCAATCCTTTTTATCTTTGTGTAGCATGTAACTGACGATAGATGTAAGCCTAGTAGTCCCTCATTGACTTGTTACTCACTCTGGTATCTTTTGCTTGTGAAGACAATCCTGAGTCCAGAGAAAACCTAAAGGAAGGGATGCTTACTGCAGCTGGCAAACCTAGAGGAAACATGAAATATGCAAAGGTGGTTGGTATGCCTTGTGATGTTTGCAAACCTGATGATGTGGAGAAGTTGGCGAACTTTGCTACTAGTGAGCTAGGATCTATAGATATATGGGTGAGTGATATATCTCTCAAATGGTTTGTTGCATCTACTCATCAGAACATAATGTATATATTTTATTTTCTATCCTTGTTTCTTTTGATTCATGTATCTATTGTCAACTTTGTGTAGATAAATAATGCTGGTACAAATAAAGGCTTCCGTCCCTTACTTCAGTTTAGATGAGGATAATGAACAGGTGTGTGCTTCTATCTACTTTGCATCCATAGTTCCCCAAGGATTCTTATATATACGGTCTTATCAAATTATCATCTGATTTTTGTGTGATCTGGGGACATGATTTGTTTTGTCATTAGGGGCAGTTCAATAAGCTTCCTGTCATTTGTGTTGCATGTTAGATGGATCTTTTAATTGCACACCATTGAAATTATTTCTTTAAAAGCTATTTCTGGAAGTGTTCCATGAGTGGATCATAAAGATGTAGTGAATAACTGAATAAGGGAATAAGGTTCCTTAGTATTTCCCTTGGGTCCCTATGAACTGACTCATATTTTTTCCCATGCTCCATATGCCAACCTAGAGTTTTCATTGTTAATTTGTAGACCATATCTGATGGGCTGAAATTTTCAGAAATATCTGAATTTTTGTGGATGGATTATCTTTGTTAGGGAGATTTTATCTCTACCAAAAACCATTTGACGTGAAGCCAGTAAGTTGTAAGTTGAGCATGGTCTACAAATAGAAGTAAGATTTCATCATTATATATAGATGCTGAGCCATTTCCATGTTTTCTTGCTATTTGTCATTTATATATGGTACACGAGCTCCTCAAGTTACTCCCTGCAGTCAGTTCTTCACTGAGGAGGCTTTTATTCTTTCTAACCAAGTCACTTTCTCCTGGTTTTACAGATTGTCACGACAAATTTGGTCGGCTCTTTGATTTGCACAAGTGAAGCCATGCGTGTGATGAAACCCCAGCCCAAAGGGGGTCACATATTTAACATGGATGGTGCAGGATCTGGGGGTTCTAGCACCCCTTTGACAGCTGTGTAAGTTTGTGCTTTTTTCTACAGAAATGATTCCTTGTCTTTTTAGCAGACACCAGGAGTTGCAACGGAATTATGGTTATATTGCTTTGTCCTAATACGTATGTTGTTTACGGATATGGTTCTACAAAGTGTGGCTTAAGGCAGCTTCAAGCATCACTTCTGAATGAATGCAGGAAGTGTAAAGTAGTACATACTGCATCTTCAGGCATGGTCCTGACAGATTTGCTTCTCAGGTATTAATGATGAGCAAAGATTTTCAATCCATCTGTTTACACAGTATCATATGCAATGCAATGATTGTCTTTTAATTTTGGAAGTAGAAAAATTTGTGAAGTACCGAATAAACTTTTGGAATCAATCTGTAAGTGGCAGCTCTGTATAGATGTATGCACCATTCAAAAATTTCTTTTACTGAAGTGGAGCAATGCGTCTGGAAGCAGAATATTTGATGAAATTTTGTTAAATCTTCGTAGCAACATACAATAACATTACATACCAAAAGTATATTTGATGCCTACATGAGCAAAAACCTGCCATTCTAATGAATGTTTGTCCATTCATTTGACTATACAAGGATGATATGGACTCATTGATCTGCAACGACAATGCAGTTCACACTGTAAGAACTCCAATGTAGCATTTGAGTCATTTAAAGGCAACTTAGTTGGAGTCAAACTTAATTCATTTGTTTTTCGAGTTAAAAATTAATATTAATTGACCAACAATGTTCACTTGAGGGTCCAAACAATGTTCATTTGATGGTAGATACTGTCTGTCCTATGACTTACCGACCTTCAAGTGAACCAATTTCTTCCTCAATGTCTGATGCAAGGCCCTTGTTAGTTTTGGGGGAGATACTATATGCATTCACCAAGTCAATTTACTTACTATTTATAGATTGTAGATATCTCCTGCAGCATTCTAGAGATCATCTTTTTAAAATAAATCCATTGTGGGTCGCACATAAGGTTCGAATTTTAAGTTGTGTCATTGCAAAGTGCGTGAATAAAATACCAGGCCATCTTGATACCTTACAAGATGTCTCAGCTGAGCCTCACCATGCTCTGATGGATTATTTCATCTCTCTCAAAATGCCTTCATTGCCTACTTTCTGATCTAAATTTCAACTATTATTTTGTTTCTATTTTGCAGTGGCTCGTCTTTGAAAAACAAACAAATGTTTAACATCATCTGTGAGCTTCCAGAAACAGTGGCAAGAACTTTAGATCCTCGAATGCGTGTTGTTAAGGGAACTGGAAGAGTTATCAGTTAACCCCACCTAGGATATTGCAGGCATTAGTCTCTGCATGGGTGCGCCGAGGTCGATGGTTTGATGACCAGGTAATAAACTTATATGAAATTTTCATATGCATAATGTCCTTGAGTGGTTTGTTTGTATCTGTCTAATCTTAATGGTTACTGCTATAGTTTACATGTGCCTTATCCGACTTGTGGAATTAAGATTAAAATATCTTCCAGGGAAGAGCTTTGTATGCTTCAGAGGCAGATCGAATCCGGAATTGGGCTGAAAGCCGCACTCGGTTCTCCTTCACAGATGCCATGGAGATGCACACAGAGAATACCTGGGTCTCAGTATTTTCACTTTCGGTGGTTTGTGCTTTCATCATCCTGTCTAGTGCCAGTGGCACTTCACCTGGTACTTAAGCCTGTCCCGCACAACTCCAACTGCAAATACCAGTAGAACGTCACTTCACATCCCTGTCTTTGCAAACGATGATACACGTACAGGTCAGACATAGATGCAAATTAAACTAAGGATGTAGTTCTTTTTTCATTTCTGCATCCTTTAACATTGTATCAACAGTTAGAGGGCCGGACCTTATCAGACTGCATATTGCCTCGGACTCATCTGTTCAAACAACCCATGTAGTCAAATCGTAACTGAATTGGGTTCTGTAGATAGCCACACAAATTTTGTTTCACCAGCTTTTCATTCTTCATGTGGTTTAGCTTTAGCGTGTAGTCCCTTCAGGGAAATTGTAATCGGATGTCAATTGTATCTTTAATATTGGAATTCAGAACTTTCGTGACAGTAATTAGTGGTCCATAGTCTGATCACTGAAACTGCTATGCTGTTAGCATGTAAACTCAGGATTCTTGTGTAACTTGTACAAATTGATTCATTTGGATGTTCTTTATTGCTATTTTCCTCTTTTGTTTTTATTAATAAGAAACGTGATTGTATCGAGCAAAAATTATTCAAATCAAACTAAAAACAAATTTAAGAAGACAAAATGAATGAAACCGGTTATGTCGACCTTTGCTTTTTTTTATTGAATCTCAGAGACCCACAGGATAAAACATGTGACAACGCGGGATTGAAATTGAAACAGTCCTACTTGTTACTACACAGCATATTTATCAAATATTGTACATAGTTGGAGGTCTCAAAATGGCTTTCATGGGGATCTGCTTCTACTGCAATTCTGATCATTTTGAGAATTTCCGTTTCCATGTATACAATTCCAACCTTATAAGAGGCTGCATCAACACATTGAAGATCATGGAGCTAGGAAGTCAATATATTGCTGATGTTGAGCCTCAATTATTCATGTTGTTTCTGTTTGTTTGTTTGTTTGTTTTTTAAGACTTTTTATAGATGGTTCCATGCATTTAGGGTGTTTTTGTTTAGGTTTATTCGAAATATTCACAACTCTATACCAATCAACATCACATGTCTCGCATGTGCACCTTGTAATGCTCAACTTAGTTGTAACATGAATTGTAATCCATATACTATTATGAATTTGTTGCAATTTCGCAACTTTTTAATTCACTAGGGTTAGGGGTTGCAATATCTAATTTAGCACTAAAAAAGAGAGAGAATATGGGACACATTTCTATTTTTACTTCTTATTCGGGACCAACTTAGTTGTCATTTATAGTTGAAGACACAACATACCTGACTAAATGAAAATTATATCATTTAAGCTAAAACTTTAAGAAAAATTAAAGATTCAAATCAGAAATAATGTGTAAAATTTCAACATATATTTCTCTAGATACGTGTTAGAATATGATATGGTTGAATTCCCCCGCCATAGTCAAGAAGCAAGTGACGACCCATCTTTGGTGTGACACACGTTGGCTAACCAACATCCAAGACTGCCTTAAAGGACACACCTTAAACACCGACAAAGACTCTATCAAGATATTTACAAGGCATCGACTTTTTAACACTACATCTTCAACTGTCTCACACCACCAATAATTATAAAAAAACAGTCTACAGGATCTCTCTTCTTCTCCCCTCTGCTCTGTCTTCTCTGAAAAAAATCCAACCTCCCTCCCTCTCTGCTCCTCTCTTTTCCATAAAACACCACCACCATGCTACGCTCCGTTACCACCAGCCACACCACCAAAATCCACACAATCTCTTTTTTCCTCTTTTCTGCTCGCTCTCTTCTCCAAAAAAAAAAAAAAACTCCCACTTCTTTACTCATTTCTTCTCCATCAACCACCACCACTACCATGCCGGCAGCACCAAAACGTCACACCCTGGCACCGCCAACCACACCACCAATTTAAAAAAAAACACTCCACACCATCTCTTCTCCTCCTCTTTGTTTTGTCTTCTCTGGAAAAAAAATTTAATCCCACCTCTCTCCTTCTTTGCTCCTCTCTTCTCCATCAAGCACCATCCCATGCTGGCACCACCAAATGCCATGCCCCAGTCACAGTCGGCCGCACCACCACGCCCCGCCACCGCCTCATTCTTTTTATCTTCTCTATTTTTTCCTCCATTACCTTCACGGAGACCTCTGTGCATGGAGGTTCTCCACTCATAGGATCCTTTTTTAGGCCAAATTTTTTGCCATCACGAGTGGGAAACCCATCCTCTCGGAGTCATCTACAAGGGCGATAGGGTAGAAAAAAAAGATAAGAGAAGAACAAGAACAAGAAGATGGGGACGAAGTGAAGAATGAAGATGTGGCAGGGTGGCTGGCGGTGATGGGGTGTGGTGTGGTGGGATGCTGCCGACGGGGTGGTGATGCTTGATGAAGAAGAGAGTAGCAGAGAGGGGGGAAGAGGGAGGAAGAAATGAAAAGAAGAAGAGTGTTTGAGCTGGAGTGCTTTTTTAATATTATTGGTGGTGTGGGACAGTAAAAGATGTGGTGTTAAAAAATTGCTACCAAACAAAGATTGTTATGTTTTGTTATAATCAAGGATTGTGATTTCATTTTTCGAGGTAATTTCGATAAATTTTTTTAAGAAATATTTCGTTGTGTATAGAAAATGTAAAAATGTACGGAGATTGAGATTGGCTTGATGAAAGAAATAAGTAATTTGGATTTCGAAAGCTTAAAAAAATATATTTCGTAAAATTTTGACTTTTTTTTAGAAATCACAATAACTGGTTATAATACAAAGTGATGCGTCCAAAATCCTATCTCCTATAAGTTTGACCTGAAAAAAAAATGTTAGATTGCCAAAGACCGCTTTTTGGGTGGCCAATGGCACTCTGATGCTTAAGTCAATAACTTAGTTGGAGAAGATAAATCTAGATAGAACTAAGTTAAAATTGCATACCTTTGTCGAATGTTCCATTTACCTTATTTAATGGTCGTTGTTAATTCTCTGCATGACTTAAGTATGTGAGGCGCAACGAGATGAGACGTTATTTGTAACAGTCTTCTCCTTTATGAAGATATATCCTTGGAGGCGTAACTCTATCCACGACTCTTTTTCTCTGTAACGTACATCTTCTTTAATAGAGAACTTTATTGGGTCTAGATTTGAGTCTTTGTCTATGGTTTATTCTGACTGACCCTGTTTGGGCTTTAATGAGTGGATTCGCCCTTTTTTAACATTATGAATTGACCCGGATTTGGGATATTCGATCATTGTGATGGACGATTTCTGCCACGTGTATGGCTGCAATAACAATTTTATTTGATGTATCATCAGCTACCCCCCCCCTAGTTAGTGGGTATGCAGACATGGCCACTAACTCGACGACGGTTAGACTTTTGATTTCGTCATTGCATTGCATTTTATGTTGTTGGCATCTCTTGGTGATGTTGGTATTTTGATCTTTCATTCATTTTCGCGCGTATTTCAGGATTTCGTTTAGCCATCATATCCGCACGTCGTCCTATGAGCAATATATTTGTTGCTCGACTATATAAAAGGGGGTGTGAAATGTTTGTTTCTCTCTTTATGCTATCTTTGAAATTATGGCTTATTTTTCTCTCTTTTTCTTCATATTTCTTGCTCCTTCATTCCTTTTCGATGTTTGTTGGCAGTATATTTTTTGTGAGGTGCTTGCTGCTTGCGAAGCTTACTTTTCGCCTAAGAAGGCTTCTCATGCCACGTTGGCTAGTGTTCGTTCCGACTATTTTCTGTCATTCGATCTCGAGACTATTGTGCCTAGGCAGAACGATAGTCCTTGTCGTCCAAGGACTGGTTACATTGCACTTTATCGGTGCATGTTCCAGTCTAGCCTTTGATTTTTAGTTCCAGAGATATTCTGGGAATATTTAAATTTTTGGGATATTCCTTCTGCTCAGATGGGTCCCAACAGCTGGAGGGTGATGGTTTCTACTTATGCGATAGTCGTTCTTACTGGTATTCCCTTGACTGTTATGTTCTACATTTAGTGGTTAGTCTTTTGGTGACCAAGAATATTTGCTACCTCTACTCTCATGTCTGTTTTGGGAAGCTTAATGACGACATTATGGACTAGTCGAGGTTTTGGTTTTTCGCTTCTGTCAGCTCTAACCAATTCAAACTTGCAAGGTCGCCAAATTATACGATCGTTCCGGGTCCCTAATAAATGGAGGGACCTACAATTATCTATAGAAGAACAAATGATCAGGGACCGCTTCTTGAAGCTTCCTGTAGTTGTTGTTGAGTCGTTAATTGCTGAGGATTTTGTGGCACGTAGTGGCTTGTATACTCTAAACGAGGCAAAATGGATATTGCTTACTGAATCTCGGGTTGTTGAGATCGCCACTCGTGTTGCTCTTGTTAGTGTTAGTGATGCTAGCATTGATGAGAAAGTTATCTCCGACAATGATGTTACAGATCTCGATGTTCTTGCTAGCATAAGTGTCACTGGCCCAACTACCAGAAAGAAGAAGCTTCTGAGGCATGCCAGTCTGTCAAAGTGATTGGCGATAAGCCCTGGCCGTATTCCCAAGAAGAAACGGTTTTCTAGTTCTACTCGTGGTACTATCAGACTGCTCCTCGTCCGAATTCTTTTGATAATGAAGGTGGGAAGGAGGATGATATTTCTCTCGAGAAGGTCGAGGAAATGAATCTGGCGATTGAGAGGAGCAAGCAAGAAATAGCTCATCCGTTGGACGATAATGAGAAAAGGTTATTTTCGGCTTATGGTGTACACAACTTCATTGAGTGGTCTGATGATGACCCTCGAGTTATTGACAACAAGATGTTGCAGTTTTTTGTGGAGCAGTCGAAGGATCCAAATACGACAAAGACACTATCTGACTTCGTATTTAATCCTCGATGTGAACAGGAGATCACTTATCGTGGTCAGAGTTCTAAGGCTCTTCCTTTTCCTTCTTCTCCTACTTGTGTTGATGACATGGCAGAGTTCCCTGTTTCTTCTCCTACCCGTCTGACTTCTTCTGTTGATGTTGCTACTGTTGTTTGTTCCACTCCTATCGTGACCGCTTTGTAGCAAAAAGACAAGAGAGATTTTTCTGTTATTACTGCTATGTCAATCATTTTTTCGGTCATTGGGGGTGGGTCATCTGTTCTTTCTGATCCACGAGTACTTCATCCACAAGTTAGTTGGAAAGAACCAAACTCGGAAGACATTCATATTAAGTCAGACGAGAAGTTTAACTAATTTATTGAGATTGACATGCAGGATAGTGCACGCAATCTGATCAGAGAGTGACATAAGAAGTCGATAGAAAGGGCCCCAATGCATGTGTGAGAGCCTAATAGTAATCTCGATCACGGCCTCAAGCAGATAATGGATGGGATAAATCACCTTACTTATGCTGGGGTGATGGGTTCGGACTATCAGGTCGCTCGCAGCCAGGTGGTTGCTATTGAGAGGAAGATGGCGATGCACTTGCTGGTGTTTTTTTCACGTTCTTCGTCAGTTGGACGTGTTGAAAGTGCAATGAGCTTAGCAAGAGAATAGTGCTAGGGTTGCTCGTGCTTCTCTTAGGGAGGTGGAGGCAGCACGAAATAGATTTGTAACTGAGCTTGAGTCTTCGATGGTTGAGTTGAATGGAGTCTGTACTTGGTTGGACAAGGTGGAGAGGGAGTTTTCCATTGAGAAGGTTGATCATGATGAGGCCATGCATTATTTTATTGAGCAATCTGTCAGCCGTAAGGTCACTGAGGAGCGGGTGGAGCAGTTAACGACTGTGTTTGATGAAGTTAAGTCGGATATTTTTGTAATGTTGAACAACATTGAAGGACAACTTGTCTCGACCAAGAATGAACTTGTTGTGACCAAGAACAAGTTGAACATTGCATAAGCGGATGATTGGAAGAGAATTTTTGATGGGCGATTCGAACTTCACGACTAGATTGAGAGGGATGTCGTTGATTTGTCTAATTATCAAGGTTTGGTCAATCAAGTTTTCGAGGACGAAGATGGCGAGGAAGGTATTTCAGATTCTCTAAGTGATTCGGTGGACGAAGAACCATCATCTCTTCGTCCTTTTGGTCTTGCTTCATCATCTATCCTTGTTGTCGAAGAGAAAACTTCATCTCCTTTTGTTATTGTTCCTTGTTCGACTATTTTATTTTTATCTCCGGATGTAACAGAGTAGTTTTATGAATGGACAACTTTTCCCTTTTGATGTTTTTGCGTTGTCTTTCGTAGTTTGTCCCAACTTTTTGACTTGCATGTCTTTCTTTTGTAGTCATAATTTGTCTTGGATCAATCATGTTAACTCATCGTACATGATAAGTGTGCGATAACCTTCGTCTCATCTTGCTACTATTCCTTTTTCGACTGTTCTATCTTCTTCTTCGGATGTAACAGAGTAGTTTTATGAATGAACAATTTTTCCCTTTCGATGTTCTTGCATTGTCTTTTGTTGTTTGTCTCAACTCTCTAACTTGCATGTATTTCCTTTGTAGTCATAATTGTCTTAAATCAATCATGTTAACTCGTCGTACATGATAAGTGTGCATTAACCTCGTGACTTATACTTTTCGTACTCTGGTAATTTAGGCATGTGCATATTTCTGTTTTTGCCCTCGTTTGTTGACCATCAAAGGTTTTATTCCTTCGGTCTTGTCAATTAGGCCACGAAGCTGTACTGGTTTTGATTTAGTTGTTCGGTCTTTTGTGTGTCTACTTCATTGTCAAATGCGTTGGCCACTCCATAAGGTTTCCCAAAACGAGTGATGTACACCCTCAACGTCTCATTCTGTTTTCGCTTTAGGATCAACAGATAATGCAGGCCCTTCCTAATTTGTTGGTTGCCCACGAAATGTGTGAAGAACGTCATTGCCAATGTTCAGAATGAATCAATAGATTTCGGAGGGAGGCTATGGAACAATGTTAGTGCTGACGTCTTCAGGCTGGCAGGGAATGATCGGCACATTATCGCATCAGACCTTCCTTGAGTGCCATAACGTGCTGGAAGTAGTGCAAGTGATCGGACGAGTCTCGTATCCCGTCGTAAAACTCCAGCTTCGATGGTGAGTACTTATTCGATTGCAATTCGTCCATGATATGATCGATGAATGGAAAGACCGTGAGATTAAACAACACGCTTTGGTTTGTGGCCCATTCTGGATAGGGTTGTGTGAGACGTGTCTGTCGGTTCTGGACACTAGGTCTTTGTTGGCCGCTCTTCCACCTCTGATCCATTGAGAAGATGTTGGGGTCGCGCGACTTTCCTGAACGTGTTTTCTTGAACTCACTAGGGATTGGGCTCTTCGCTACTCGTGGCCTCCTTCTACGGGTGGAGGATTCCATTGTTTGAGTGCCTCCAGCATTTCTGCGACTTGCTGCATCTAGGTTGACAATAGATAAACCCTTGGTTCGCAGTGGCTGCCTCCAACGTGGAGGTCTGAGAAGGTTTCTCCCATGGTGGTGGTGGCACCAAAGTGGACGACATTCTGCTTGTTCAATCGTTTGAGGGTTCCGCAACATCTCCATTGTTGTGAGACCTTGTTGTCACCATCTTTTTGGTTTTCTAGGAATGGTGGTATTATTGTTTCTTCTGAGGAACTTTATTGTTCCCCATGGTCGGCGCCAAACTAATTTAGTCGATTACTGCTATTCTGTTTTGCCTTTACCTAGACCTGCACAAGTAGCACACGTGAACCAAATACCACCTTGTGGCAACCGATGGCACTCCGATGCTTGAGTTAGATAAGGCTTAGGAGAGGCTTAAAGCTATAAATTAGGTTTCTATAGCGTACCTTAGTTCATTAACCTTATCTCCCTTTGATAGTGTGGGAGTCTTTGTTCAGCTAGGCCTTCTGTGGCATAGTTTAGAGGAACATATTTTGCTGGAGATCGTTTTCTAGTTGGGAGTTGTCCATGTAGGATAGTTTCCCTACATGATTTGTGCTTCTAGATCTGCGGGGAGAGGTTTCCCTTTTTAAGTGTTGTCGATGCAAGGAAGTTTCCTTGCCCAACTTATACTCTAGTATTTGTTTCCTAGTCGGAACCGATGTACTACTGGCCTGCATCGATCTCTCATATACTTGCCTTATTACGGCTTACTCTTGTCTTGTCAGGGCTTACGAGTATTGGCCTTGACCGCGTGACGTATGGGCTTATTAAGGCGCTACAATTCGGGTCCAACGTTCTAGAATCTGCCAATAGTGGGCTTAATGTTGTCTTGGCCTTGCTGGATTGAGCATGCAATCGGGCTCGCTTTGTTCTGCTGATGAGATTATCGTGACACGTGTACGGTGCTGATCAGATAACGGTTTGATGTATCATCAGCTACTCCCCCAAGTTGGTGGGCCATCTCATCGGTCCACTAGGTCATTTGCAATCATGATGGTTGAGTCTGAGTTGTTTCCTCAAGCGACGAGTTTCATTAATTGGACGTGCATCAGCTCGAGAGAAAGAAAGGCGAGAGTTTTGTTTTCTATATAGATTTCCTTTCTGTGGAGCGTAACCTCTTTACTCTTTTGATCTCAGAGACTCTGCTTTGTCGTACCACATTCTGTGTTTTTGACTTTGTTTAACTTCGTATTCGAAAGCTTATACAATCTTCAATGGCGATCCAAAATCATCTTTTTTAAGAACTGTTCACTAAGGGTCGCAAGTTCTTTGAAGAGATGCTGCTCTCTGAATAAGATCAGGAAGTCTTTCATAAAACATAAGGGATTCTATATGATCTGGTGATCTGCATTCTGAGCGCCGATCTGACTCCATTGTCCCTTCCTGAGGGGTTTATTTGTCTTCACCGAGGTATGTTTCAATCGGGTATCCGCTTTCCTATTATCAAGGAGATTTGGGAATTCCTGGCGTACCTCGGCATTGCACCCGCTCAACTAGTGTCTAACGAGTATATGATTGTAATTTCCATTCTAATTAGGGCTAAAGACGCTGGTGTCCGAGTATTTTTTAGCGTGTTGGTCACTTCAATTGCTTACTTCCCCTCAGATAAATGAGCACGTTGTGTGTGTGTTGACGTTGCCAGACTGCTTCGGCAACTTGCCTGATGATTTTAAATCTTGGCAGAAGTTTTGTTTCATGATTCCTGCGGAATCGTCATAATTTGAGCTTGTTGGTCGTCCGGTCGAGTGTGAATTCAGACAACTAAGTATGTTCAATTATTTTTCTGGTCTTGCTTGTGTTAATTGCATATTAGATTGACCTTTGTGTTTTTCATAGGGAAATTCCCAACCTCATCGCTTTCTGCTAAGGATAATGGAACTCTGGATGCGTTTCGCGACATGCCTCGTCTACCGATAGAGGATGTCATTGAGTCTTCTAAGGTTGAACACAGCGGACTGCGGGCTCATTGGCATGTGGCTCCTACCCTTTTTAATGCAAAGAAGCCAAAGCCCGAAGGTGTGTATTCTTTGAAGAAGGGGAAACTTCCCAAGATTAAGGTTCCAAGATTAAACTTCCCAAGAAATAAATGAGGCGATTCCTTCTCCTATGCGTCTGAAAAGGCCTCGTGCTTTGTTTAGACCTATCCACAGGCGTTTGGCCTTGTCCGAGGGGCGTGATGCTGTCGAGCAAGTGCCTTATGAAACTATTGTTTCTGAGGGGCGTGATGCTCAGGCCAAGGCTCCTACTTCCCTTTCTGACTTGGAGAAGAAGAATCTGCAAATGGTGGGTGTGTGGCTGTAACCAAACTGACTACAAAGTAGGCAGAGTTTCTGAACAAAATGTTGTTGCAGGCAGGCATGGAAGTTTCGTCGGATCATCCCTTTTCAATAAAAGACTTTGAGCTCTGCCTTTTTCTAGATCATGAACTCGTTCATGGGTCGTCTGATCGTCAATTTATGGTGAAGACTCCCCTCATCATCACCCGTATTGTGTTTCATCTTGTTCTCGTCCCCATATTGAATTGACGTCGGGTCCAAGGAATAATTCAGTTTTCTCTTCCTCATCAACTTATGTTGAATCGGCGCGTGAAAGAGAGCCGATTGTTGCGAGCAAAGGAAAAGTTGTGGATGAGGGCCCTGGTGAAGTAAAGACTGGTAAGGGCGGTGATGAGGTGATTCCGATCCCAAAGGATCTCCGTCCGGATGCATGAATCAGTATGTTTGCTCCAGACGTAGTAAGGATGAGCAACGAAGCTTAGCATTAAGATGTTGACATTTCTTACGCTTCGAGGAAGCATATTAACAGGTGGAATGACTGATTGGTGAATTGTTCTCTGGAGCCTGTGGGAAAGCGTGTGATAAAGGGCAAAGACATCTCATGCTGGGCATGTTATACCTGAATCAAGTGGTCACAGCTGGAATCGAAGTTGAGGTCGCTCGTGAAAGAGTGTATACTATGGAGCGAGTATTTGCAAACTTGCAGAAGTCATACTATGATGCTCTCTACGAGATTGAGTCATTGAGGAAGCAACTTGGAGCTTACTTAGATACTGGAGCGAAGTTCTGGTCCACAAGATCAGAAGCTCAAAATGTTTACTTGGAAACGCTTGAGTCCGACCTGACGGGGGCCATGTCCGCGAGGGATCAATTCAAAAATGAATTGAACCTCGCCCGTCGTGACTTGCAGCTTGCCCGGGAGATTGTGGCTGGAGTACAGGCTCTTCATGCTGAGAGGATCAAAAGGAGTCCGAGTAGACTGTCTGATGCCAGCAGTTGGAGGCTAACGTTGACTTTAATGCCAAGAGTGTGTGAACCACTAAAGAGCAACTCTTTTTGGCACAAAATGAGCTAAGTATTGTGAATATAAGCTAGGTGTCGAGCAGTCCAAGACTGACCTACTCTCGAGAAAACTAGAGCAGCTGGAGCGGGAACTTGTTGAATCAAGGGCGCATGGAGAAGCTTCTTAAGGCCCAAGGCACATTTGAGTTCAGCAAAGTCGTGCATGAAAGGTTGGAGTTGTTGCATCTGATAAAGGAGGAGCATCCTAGCTGGGATCTCTCCTATTATAAAGAGATTGCATACACAGAATTTGAAGTGGCCTCCGATTCATCTAAAGAAGAAGGCGACCCTGATGAGGGTAATCGAGAGGCAACATGTACAGATGTGTATCTTGCTTCTTCCCCTGTTAAGTTTGGTTCTGTTGTATATGACTTTCCTCCTAATGAGAGGTGAACTTTTTATTTTCTTTTTAGCTTGCAAATGAATAGTACTTTGTACATGTTTGTTTTTTCCCTTGTTTTTCCTACTAGTTTTCACCTGCTTTGTCTTATTTCGACATTAGTTTTCAGACGAAAGGCTCTGTTAGGCAAAGAAGCTTTATGATTGATCTGCTGGTGAGAGTTCTGGCTTCTTATGCTGCGACAGTTTGTGCAATTCTGGTCAGAATCTTCTTAGAGATCGAGGAGTGTAATTCACCATTCGTCTGGCGGATTGGCTATATGTTGAACCAACAATTGTTGTTACTATTATAAGCGGATTCATCAGACTGTGGTCCCAGCATGTGCATCGTTGTAGATGATCGAACAATAGTCCTCGTGAGTCGTCTGGGTCGAGCTTGCAGAGCTCTGATCGGATTTCTAACTCGTATTTACCTGCTATTGGTGGAATAGGCTTAGTTGGATTGGAGGTTTTTATCGCTAGTTATAACTGACTAAACCGGGGTCAAGTTTCGGCGACCATGGTGGTCCGTTGCAAGTTTTCTTGATCAGGCGTCGACGGCAATGACTAGACTCCCATTTTTCAACCCATCTTGATCCACTCTTGGCGGACTAGGAATTGGAGTAAGCCAGAAGTTATCATCATTAGTCGTTCTGACTAAACTTTGGTGCGGTTTGGCGATCATTGTTTGTAGTTGGACGAGGATCCCTGGCAAGTCGTCTTCACCGGGCTTCATGAACACTGACTAAGGTTTCACTTTCTAGGCCGTCGGAATCCGCGCGCAGTGAACTAGGCTTCGAGCAGACAAAAGCCATCGCCATCAGTGGCCAATGACTAAGCTTTGGTCGGGGTTCGGCAATCATTGTCTGCGTATGAGGAGTGACCCCTGGCAAGCCATCTTAATCAAACGTCGAGAGTGTTGACTAGACTCCCACTTTCTAAGCCATCGAAATCCGTTATTGGCAAACTAGGCTTTGAGCAAACCAGAAACCATTGTCATCGGTCGTCACTTATTATGCTTTAATGGGGTTCGATCACTATTGATCATGTTTGGACAATGATCCCTGGCAAGCTGTCTCGATCAGGCATCGGAGCATTGACTAAGCTGCTACTCTCTAAATCGTTGACACTCGTTTAACAAATTGGGTGTTAGAGAGAACCAAAAGCTATCGTCATAGGTCGAAACTGACTAAGCTTTGGTTAGGTTCGTTGACCATTATCTATAGTTGCACAATTGTCCCTGGCAACCCATCGCGGTCAGGTGTTAAAAACGTTGACTATGCTCCCACTTTTTAACCCATTGTTGTCTTTTTTGGTGGGCTAGGTGTTAAAGCAGACCAGAAGCTATTGTAATCAGCCAGGGCTGACTAAGCTTTGGTCAAAATAAGCTTTTGGGTGTGTAAGTCTAACTTGGGTGTCCTAACTTACTTAGTTCGCCTAGCGGTCTGATTCCAGAGTTGGATCGATTGATCGGACTGATAATAGATTGACCAACTGACTTAGCTTTGATCATAATAAAATTTTGAGCATGTGAGTTTGACTTGGGTGTCTTTACTTACTTAGTTGGCCTGGCAGTGTGATTCCAAAGTCGAATCGGTTGATCGGACTGATAATAGATTGACCAGCTGACTTAGCTTTGGTCAGAATAATTTTTTTTTGGGTGTGTAAGTCTGAGTTGGGTGTCCTGACTTACTTAGTTCGCCTGGCGATCAAATTTCATAGTCAGATCGATTGATCGGACTGGTAATAGATTGAGTAGCTTTAATGACCAGCAACATAATAAATATAGGGCTGATGCCTCGGTTGTACTGATAATACTCTACAGGCACACTTCTTATTCCATGGGCGCTCAAGGCCTTTGTTGTTTGTTCCTTCGCATATGTTGGGTCGGATCTGGCGGGGCATAAGCTTGGGCCCATTAGTGGAGGGGCCCAATTACAAAAATATTTGTAGATTAGCATGCCAGGGATGTGGCGCATATTGCGAAACGGTTCAGTACCAATTACTCCCCCCCCCCAGTTAATGGGCCTGCTTGCAGGGTCACTAATTCGAAATATGTGGACTCATGCAGTTGCAATTGGAATCGTCGTTTTCCGATTCCTCGTATGACCGTTAATGTTGAAGTAATCGTTGTCTGACGTTGCTTCATAAACCATTATGCCTATATATAGGCCGACCATTCTGCATTCAAGCACTACAAATAGAATAGTAGATCATGTTAATCAAATGCATCTTAACGGAGAGTATGCTTTGGGTTTTTCAAAGGCTAGAAAAAGATTTCATTCATTAGGGTCTTCGAATGTTCTGACATTTATGGCAATGAGTCTTGATAAGACTTGTTATAATGCGGCGCCACCTAATCTGGGTGAGCATCTGATTGATCTCAGATCTTGTAATATTTTCTTATATATCGGATAAGAAATACAAACTCTTCCTCAGCGGACAGGTCTGTCTTCCATCTTCTCTAGCTTCTGAGTTCCCACCACCACTACTGTTGGGTGATGATACATGCAACTAGTTTGTGGCGGTTGTTCTTTTTGCATCTGTTGCGCTTCACGCGTGACGCCACAGCAAGGCATGTTGGTAGAGCTAATGAATGCGACCTTCTTTCCAATGACGCTAACTCAACAACACCCCAGATGCTCCCCTCTTGAGGGTCATCCTCCAGTGCCTTCTTTTATTCTAGTTCGTGTTGCTACCTTCAAATCATCCTGCAAAGTGATTCGACAAAGCAATGAAATGAGCTCGCTCTTTCAGCTTCCCTCCCAGACACTCTACTTTCACCACCTTTTCTTTTGGAGGCAGATTGACAGAGCGGAATCTTCACGCTTGTTTTAGCAGATAGATACTTGCGCCAGACTTAGATACTTGTGTAAGACTTAGATACTTATAGTGTATAAAATTTTGTACTAGTTGTCATCAAGTTTTGGAATTACTTTTATTGCAACCAATCAAATCCGTTTTATTTCTGAAATGTGTCCGGTACGAGCAATTATTCGAAACTGAAATAAAAAACAAAAAAATGAAATCAAAGCAACAAAATAATTTAACTCCGAGCGGGGACTAAGCTAACCTGGCCCTAATAGAGGCGCATATGGTCCTGGCTCGAATTGCATAGTCCCTCTAACAAAGTGTCTTATTTTTTCCAAAGCTAGCGAAGTTACTAAATAATGGACTTCGTGTTGACGGACAGTTCCTTGTTGATTAACATCTCTTGGAGTAGGTGCATGTTTGTTGGAGTATCGTTACTTAGCTTTTTCTTGGTCTGCACCAGCTCTAAATTCTAGTTCTTTACATTGTTGCACATTGGTTGTTGGGCCTTCACCACCCTGACAAAGTAATTATCCGCTCGAGCCCAAGTTGTAATTGGCAACAATTCAGCTATTTCAAGGTTGCATGATGGCAGTATTTTGCTGCAGGTTGATCTCCTTGGATAGTTCCTTGGGCCTAGTTGTTTGTATATTGTATGCATTGGTGTAGAATGGAAACTATTGCCTCCATGTGATGAAGCCACGACCTTCATAGAATAATGTTGTATGTGGATGGAGCGTCAACCATCATAAATTCTTGGACAAAGTACTTCCGCAATTTGGCTCTCCCGCCTCCACCATTAGATCGATCTTTCTGATGAGGAAACACTTCTCCCCAGTAAATCAAACCATGGGGTGGGCAGTGGGGGTCAAGTTTTTCTCATGTAGTCGCATGTTGCGGAATGCGCTGAGAAATAGGACATTGAGTGAGTTTCCTATGTCCACCAAGGCCCTCTTTACTTCCCACTTAGTGATGAGGACGGAGATGACCAGAGCGTCATTGTGATGAGAATGTACCCCGTGGAGATCTATTTCTGTAAACGTCAGTGGAGAGGATCGGGCTGTGAACCCGTGCATGTTGCACTTGTCGGTCCTCACACTGGGTGGTGTTTGCATCTCGATCAGTGTCCTCTTATGGGACCTATTAGATTGCTCCCTTCGGACCGACCCTGTGGAAGACATAAATGATGCGAGAAGCTTATTTTTCAATCTCCTTTAGAGCGTCTATTTTTTCTTTTGCTCGGCCTTGCCTCTTGTTCGAGCCTAGGAACTCCTTGAGCTTGCATTTCTTGATCCAGTACTCGACTTCTCCTCTGAGGTTTCTGGAATCCTCTGTATCGTATCTGCCTTCCTTGTGGTAGACGTAATATTGGTTGTTGTTGCGTCGGGTGGGGTCTCCTCGCTGCTTTGGCGGCCATTTAAGCTCTTCCCAATCCTTGATGGAATCAAGGATGTCAGATAGACTGGTGTTGAGAGGGGTGAAAGATTTGGACCCGACATAATTAGAATCCTTATTCTGCCTTGTGCGGCCCGAGTCGGTCTTGTTGTCAGTGCGCTTCTTCTTGTTCACATCGTCATTGTTTTTCTTCTTCTCCTCTTTCTTATCACTAGGGACAGAAGGTTTCTTCTCTGATTCCGCTTCCTTCTTGGCGGCCAGCATCTCGTCTAGAGTGATATATCTCTGGGAATCCCTAAGCATGTCATTCATATTGGTTGGGGGTCCAGAGTAAGGAAGTCGTAGAACTTGCCTATTCTCATACCCAAATTAAAAGATGTGATGGCGTTGTCATCATTACAGTCGTCGATGAGGGTCAACTCATCGTTGAAATGAGTGATGTACTCCCTCAACTTCTCTTTCTGTTTTGTTTTAGGATTAGCAGATAATACGGGCCCTTCCTGAATTCTTGGCCGCCCACGAAGTGTGTGAGGAACGTCATTGCAAATGTCTGGAATGAATCGATAGATTTTGGAAGGAGGCTGTGGAACCAGGTCAGTGTTGACGTCTTCAGGCTGGCAGAGAATGATCTGCACATTATCGCATCAAACCTTCCTTGAGTGCCATAACTTGTTGGGAGTGGTGTAAGTGGTCGGACGGGTCTCGTGTCCTGTCATAACACTCCAGTTTAGAAACTGAATATTTCTTCAGTAGCGGTTCATCCATGATATGATCCATGAACCGAGGGACCGTGAGATTAAACAACATGTCTGGATTTGTGGCCCGTTCCAAAAAGGGTTGTGTGAAACGTGCATGTTGACTCTGGACACTGGGTCTCTATTGGTCGCTCTTTTGCTCTCCTGAACGTGATTTCTGGAACTCACTAGGGACTGGGCTCTTCGCTACTCGCATCCTCCTTCTATGGGTGGAGGATTCCATTGTTTGAGTGCCTCCAACATTTCTGTGATTTGTTGCATCTGGGTTGACAATAGATCCACCCTTGGGTCTGTTGTGGCTGCCTCCAATGTGGAGGTCTGAGAAGGTTCCTCCCATGGTGGTGGTGGCGCTGAAGCGGGCATCGCTCTACTAGTTCGAGCATTCGAGGGTTCCGCAACATCTCCATTGTTGCGAGACCTTGTTGTCACCATCTTTTTGGTTTTTTGGGAATGGTGGTACTATTGTTTCTTTTGAGGAACTCTGTCGTTCCCCACGGACAGTGCCAAACTAATATAGTCAATTCATGCTCTTCTGTTTTGCCTTTACCTAGACTTGCACAAGTAGAACACGTGAGCCAAATATCACCGTGTGGCGATGACACTCTGATGCTTGAGTTAGATAAGGCTTAGGAGAGGCTTAAAGCTATAAATTAGGTTTCTATAGTGTACCTTAGTTCATCGACCTTATCTCCCTTTTATAGTGTGGAAGTCCTTGGTTGGCTAGTCCTTCAATGGCGTAGTTTAGGGAAAGGATCTTGCTGGAGATCATTTCCTGGTTTGGAGTTGTCCATGTAGGATAGTTTCCCCACACGACTTGTGCTCCTAGATCTGTGGGAGAGGTTTCTCTTTCTAAGTGTTGTCCATGCAAGGAAGTTTCCTTGCCCGACTTATACTCTATTATTTGTTTCCTAGTCGGAGCCGATATATTGTTGGTTTGCTTGTCTTGGGTCGATCCCCCATATACTTGCCTTATCAGAGCTTAGGAGTATTGGGCTTGACTGCGTGACATATGGGCTTATTAAGGTGCTACAATTCGGGTCTAACGTTCTGGAATCTGCCAATAGTGGGCTAATGTTGTCTGGGCCTCGCTGGATTGAGCATGCAATCGGGTCTGCTTTGTTATACTAACGAGATTATCATGACATGTGTACAGTGTCGATCAGTGGACGATTTGATGTATCATCACACGTCTAGACTATTACTTTATGGTATGACATATTAGTCGGGCAGAAGGTTTTTACATATAAGTTGACGTCTTTGTCCCAACTGCTACTTCGTGGTTTGACATATCAGTTGATCCAAAGTTTTTATGAGTAGGTTTACTTCTTTGTCCCAACTTTTACTTTGTAGTTCGATATATTAGTCGATCCGAAGTTTTTTATGAGTAAGTTGACATTTTTATCCCAACTTTTACTTCGTTGTTCGATGTATCAATCGATCCGAAGCTTTTAAGATTAAGTTGACTTCTTTGTCTCAACTTTTACTTCATTGTTCGACGTATCAATCGATCCAAAGTTTTTATGAGTAAGTTGACTTCTTTGTCCCAACTTTTACTTCGTTGTTCGATGTATCAGTCGATCCGAAGTTTTTATCAGTAGGTTGACTCCTTTGTCCCAACTTTTACTTTGTTGTTCGACGTATCAGTGAATTCGAAGTTTTTATGAGTAAGTTGGCTTCTTTTTCCTAACTTTTACTTCGTGGTTGATCAGACCAGAAGTTTGTTGTTTGTGTTTAACTTGTACGTCTTGACCTTTTGTTCATGGCTTGATATGTCGATTATTTCGCATTGTCTGGCTTTTATGCCTTAATTTTACTGCTTATACGTAAGACAAAGGGTTTGAACTTGGAGTTTTATTGATAATCCCATTTCAGGTGCATAACAAGCTATAACAGTAGTGGTAATTCTCTTCTCATAAAACGACGCTATGTTGTAGGGTCCGCTTGTGAATATGCATTGCATCTCCCTGACTGCCGCTCGATTGATGTCGTTTCTTATGACGATAGGTGGTTGATTCCTGCGTGCCCTTGTTGTTTGAAGGGTATTCATTTTTTATTGTCAGATTTGGTTTCGTATTGCCTTGGAGTCTGCTTTAGTGTTGTTTTGCCTTGAGTTCACTTAACTCGTTTGTTACAACTTCTTCTTTCATGATTCTGTTGTAGTTTTGATAGCCATTTGTTACGTGTATTGTTGTCATGAGGTAGCTAATAAACTTGTAATGCTTCTTGATCAAATCTCTGGGTGTAAGCTCTTGACAGTTGGTTCTGACAAGTAGAGTAGAATCCAACACTGAATTGTCCAATCATGCTCACATCAACACCGACTGCCAAGGCTTTCATTTATTTTTGTATCAAGTTTTATTTGTCGAATCGAATTTTTTTGCGTTAGTTCCGTTGCCAGTAATGGAGGAGCCATTGTTGGCCTTGTCATGGATAATGTGGATCAAGCTTGCATTTGTCAGTAAGGCCTTCGGATTTGGTCAGTTGGTTGATTTATGCTTGAAGTGCAAACGTCTCCGTGTTTTCTGTTGTGAGTTGTCATAATGGTTTTTCTGGTCACATTTGATGGTGTTGGCGCTCCTACTTCGATAAAGATCAGCTTGAGTGGGAGGTGTTAGAGGTCGTCTCTTTGGTTGGCCTGTCTACCAGCTATGCAATGTAGGGTAGTTCTCTGGGTTGCTCTATCGATCCCGCAGTGGTGTCCACCTTCTCTTTCCTTTTGGGTTGCTTATCTGGTAGCCTGATGAATTTGTCGAGTCGTCCTCTTTGAACCCAGTGCCCAATTTTTTTTTCCAGATTGTAACAGTCGTCGGTGTCCTGTCTGTGATCCTTGTGGAAAGAGCAGTACTTGTTCTTATCTCGCTCCTCCGGGTCTCCTCTCATTTTGAGCGGTCACATGGTGTCCTCCCATTTCGCCATGGACTTCAGTATGTTCGGTCGACTTGTTTTCAAAGCCGTGTACGGTTTATATGTTTTTTTCACCACATTTGTTACCCGTCCATGCCTGGGCCTTGCCATTTCCATCTTTTCGGGCTATTGCTGGTTGAATTCGAATCTCCCATTGTTCTGATGTCTCTTTGGATGTACATTTTCCTCCCTACGTTTGTCATGTCTTCTTCTTTCTTCTATCCTTTATCGCCTCCTTGAGTGGCCTTCCCTCTCAGATTGGTTCTTCTTCCTAGTGGCCACCATTTCCTCGAGAGTGATGTGTTTCTGGGCGGTCTTCAATAGAGTCATCATGTTCTTTGGGGGTCTAGATTCTGAGAATCGAAAAATGGTCATCTTTTTAGTTCGGAGGTAAAGGTAGCAATGGCCATGTCATCGCTGCAACCGTCTTTTCATTGTCAACTTGTTAGTAAAATGAGTGACGTATTCCCTTATTGTCTCTTCGGGCTTCTGTTTGATGTGAAGCAAGTAGTGCGGTCCCTTATCAATGAACCTTATGATGAAGGCGGTAGTTAGCGCCTAGAAGGAGTCTATCGACCTTGGTGGTAGGATGTTGAACCAACTCATCATTGTGGAGGTGAGACTGGTCAGAAATGTTCTGCATAAGATGGATTTCGTGTTCTCTTTCAACGCCATCATGTGGTGGACGTGTCGCAGGTAGTCTTCGGATCGGTGGTGTCATCATACGCTTCAAACTTTGGTGGGTGAACTTTTTCGGCATAGGGGTCACCATGAGCGCGTCAGAGAATGATGGTATGGTCAACTCGTATAGCACGTTAGGTTTTGTGACCCCGATCTTGAATGGGATTTCAGTAGGGGACCCATCATTTTGTGGCGGCCATCTTCTGGTGATTCACTGCTTTCGAGATTCACTTGCTCAGGTTCTAAAGGAACTTCATTACTTTCTCGGATTCGGTTGGCAGAGTTTTGTTGGGACGACGCTTGGACAGGGTCGGCAGATTGAGTGCACTCTTGGGTGAGTTTGTCCACCATTTTGATCATACAGTCCATCTGGGTCATCAGTAGGTCCACGCGAGGGTGCACGGCAGCGCCGCTAGAAGTTTGGTCTATCACATGCTATGGCTCTTTGTTGTCAGGCACGATTGGCCCGATGATTGTCGTTGGATTAGAGGCCTGCAGTGTTGGCAATGTAGCTTCATCAGTTGGAGGATCACTTTGATCATTGGTAGGTTGAGGGTATGTAGAGTGTTTCATCTGTCCTGAGAGCTTTTCGATCACTGATCAAAACTAAGGAAGTTTCTTACTGCAGACTATCTTTTTGAAAGGAAACTGTCGTTTCCCACGGACGACGTCAAACTGATGTGTCCAAAATCCGATCTCTTGTAAGTTTGACATGCAAAACAAATGTTAAATTGTCAAAGACCATCTTTTTGGTGGTCGAAGGAACTCCGATGCTTAAGTCAGTAACTCAGTTAGAGATGGAGATAAATCTGGACAAAACTCAGTTAAAATTGCATACCTTTTCCAATGTTTCATTTACCTTATATAATGGTCATTGTTAATTCTCTGTATGACTTAAGCATGTGAGACACAACGAGATGAGACGTTCCTCATAACAGTATCCTCCTTTATGAAGATACGTCCTCGGAGGCGTCATTTCCTCCATGACTTTTTTTTCTCTGTAATGTTTCTCCTCTTTAAGAGAAAACTTCATTGGGTCTGGATTTGAACATTTGTCTATGGTTTATTCTGTCGGACTCTGTTTAGGCTTCTATGACTAATTCACCATTTTTGAGATTTAAAAATTAGCCCGAATTTAAGGTACTTAATTCTTATGATAAACAATCTATGCCACATGTATGACTGCGATAACATTTTATTTGATGGATGAGAGAGGATTAGGATAGAAAAACTACAATTTGTGTTCTCTACTCGTTACAATCACACAATCTCCGACTCTTATAAGTTGCAGCTTGCCACTAGTTGAAATTTTACCAAGCAGCAGGCACCTAGGAGGATTTGGACAGGGACGCGCGAAAAGCTATCAACTCGTGCGACACGGATTGAACGAATATAAGCCGTCAAAATAATTGCACCGCGTAGACTCCTCGAGACTAAATAATAATCTATATAATTCAAGGAAGAAGAGAAGAAGAGAATTTCATTTCTCTGAAACCACACGACACAAAACAGAGGAGCTTCACTTTCTTTCTTCTTCTTCTTCTCTCTCTATCTATCGTGGGTAAAGAGAGAGGAAGAAACAATGCCGGTGCCACAAGATCTACGGTCGAGATCCACCAAACCCACCACCACCATCCATGGCTGTGCCCAGTCTGGGGATCTCCTTGGCCTTCAGAAGAAGCTCCAGGACAACCCATCTCTTCTCAATGAGAGAAATGCTGTTGTAAGTTCATTTATTTCTTGTTTTACAGCTCTGCTGGATTGAAATACGATTCACTTAGGATCCATTCTAGGTTTGCAATTGAATTCCACAAATGGATTTGTGAGTTTGATGATTTTTTTTAGCAATTGGGTTATTGTAATTTTAATTTTTTTATTGCTTGATCTTTTTTTCTGAAATTGGCACTTCTTGTCAAGTGATCAAATTTGGGGTATTATGCAAAGATCTGAAAAAGGGCAGGTGGATCTGTTTGTTTAGCTAGTGCCTAGTGGTACCTGAATTATGGTAACATTTTGTGAGATTTTGAGATGTTGGAACTAGGAATAATCTGGATGCAATTTGATGAATTTGGTAGCTTGGTCTCTGATTTTGTGACTTGTTGTGAATTGGGGTTTTGTTTGACTTACTATTTGGCTTTTTGTTTGAACTATGGGGGCGTTTGGCAACCGAAAGCATAATCACTTCTACTTATTTTAGAAGAACTCATGTTACAAAGTAGGTAGTTATTTTAGTTATTTTGGTAAACGAATTTGTATGAAAGAGAAAAAGTGGAGAACATGTGGTACAAAAATATGGTTAGTTATTTTAAAAGCCAAATCGCTTAATAAATAATGTCGAATGCAATAATATTAGTTACAAAATTTAGCAAAAAAGTAACTAGCAAAATTTACAAAATATTAATGCATCCATACTAACTTAGGTAGTTTTCAACGGTAATAAGCAAATAAGGGTGTGATTGGTTGCATGGAATCCTATGCCAAGGGAATCCATGAGGGGACCCCTACAAGGCATGTGATTCCCATGTTCATGGGACTTCCATTCCTACCATTGATCACACAATCAAATGGTAGATGTCAAGTGTTAGCCTAAAATGTAGAGGTCCCCTCATAAATTCTCATGGCATAGGATTCCATGCAACCAAACACACCCTAAGTTTCTTTTGAGTGTGTTGCCAAACAGCCCCTGTATCTGTTGTTGCTTGATGCAGATTTGTTTAGTTATTTTTACTGATTGCATTAAACTAAAACAAATGATTGAGCCGTTATGGAAGTAACGGTAGTACATGTAGTTTAAACATTTTATGTGCACTTGTGCCAATTGGGTATTCCAAGTTGAGAAATGAGGTTGAGTTTGATATTTTCATTTCTAACGCAGATGGTGCAAACACCGCTTCATGTTGCTGCTGGCTATAACAATGTAGAAATAGTAAAGCATTTGCTGAATTGGCATGGACCTGAAAAGGTCGAGTTGGAAGCAAGGAATATGGTCAGTGGTTTCAAAATGCATCACACAGATTCTAAATTACTCGTATAGTGTTGTAGTTGTTTTTTTCAATTTCAACATTCATCTTATTTTTTGCTTTACCTTACAATCAGGGGCGGATCTATGTGTTAGGTAAGGGGGGCACCCCCCTTATCTTTTTAAAAAATTCCACTAAGTTACTCATATTTTTTACATTGCCCCCTTTGTATGCAATTTTGACTTTTGACTCCACTAAAAATTAAAACAACAATTTTTTTTTTAACTTCACCCTCACCAATCCCAGTCCATTTTTTTTTAATCTCTTTTTTTTAATTCCCACCCTCTATCATTCTTTCTCTTTTTTTAATTTCTCCCTCTCTCTCTTAATTCCCACCAACTCATTTTAATCCATTCACCCCCACATATACAGAGAGCAACAAGAGACCAGAAAAGAGGTACCATACATGGTGTGTTTGCTTTGGGATGCATGTGATCATATTCATATTAAAAAATTTAATTGGGCTGGGGACCGGCTAAGGGAAATTATACTTCGTCATCATCATTGGTTTTCTTTTGTTTTGTTAAAAAAATAAAGAAAAGAAAGAATTAGGATTATCTTACCTCAGACTCAACTAACATATGGTGGTAAGAGTGATAAAAGATTAGTTAACAGATTAAATTAATTGTGGGGTTGGGATCTGATCTGATCTTTCAAAATCAAAAGCAATCATTTGAGTTTGGGTTTGGGGCGGTTGGGAAAACACGATGGTCGTAGGTTGATTTTGCTAAGTTGTTTGTCTGCTTCGCTTGAGCTAGCCCAAAAGGATAAAAAAAAACTCTCTCTATACACACACATATATTTCCCTTTCAAGAAGACAGACAAGAATGAGAAGATAAAAAGAGAGTGGATTGGTGTTATCCTCGCAGACTCTGACTCAGGAATGAGTTTCAGAAAAAAGAAACAGACGGACAGATAAAGTAGGAGGAGAAGGAGGATTCCAAAAATAAAATTGTTGTTCGACAAATTCACTTAAATCCATCCAGTCTAAGTCCAGTTCAGATAAGAAACACTACCTAAGCTACTGTTACTACTACTCTTTGAACTTGAACTATACCGTCCTGCTGCCTCAAAGCCATAAAGAAAGTCAGAGGTCTGCTCCTCACCAACTCTCATCTTATACCACCATGCCTGCTTCTATTTTCTCCAAGTCAAAATGGGAAGCTCTTAATTAATTAGCTACAACTGAATTAATCATGTCATGTATATTGTTTGTATAGTTGAATTAATCATCCTTCTTTCATGATCACACCATGTCATCCTGGTTATAAAATATGGTTACAAAAACCTAGTTTCTTAGTATTTTCGTAAATAGTTATATATTGTTTGCCCCACTTTGTCTGCAATCCTGGCTCCGCATCTGCTCATGGTCTTAATTTATGGGAAACCAATGCAGTATGGTGAAACCCCCTTACACATGGCAGCAAAGAATGGGTGCAGTTCAACCGCAAGGCTCCTACTTGACCATGGTGCTTTCGTGGAAACTAAAACCAATGTATGTTTTGTTTTGATTTTCCATCAATCTTTCATTGGACTCCAGCTTGGAGTAAAGATGAGGATGTTGAATTGCCAAGTCTGCATTTTTTTGCATTCTGTCTGCAGAATGGAATGACCCCTTTGCACCTTGCAGTTTGGTACTCACTTCGAGCAGAGGATTGTTCAACTGTAGAGACATTGCTTAAATTCAATGCTGATTGCAGTGTTAAAGATAATGTAAGCTTGTTTAGCTATAGACTGGAATCTATTTCTCATTGTTCTGATTGGTCTACTTTTTCACTAGTTCTGATTGGAACTCCTAAAATTATAGGATGACATGACTCCTCTAAATCATCTTTCACAAGGACCAGGCAATGAAAAATTACGCGAGCTCCTTAATAAGCATCTCGAGGAGCAGAAAAGACGTAGAGCAATTGAAGCATGTACTGAAACAAAGGCCAAGATGCTTGAACTTGAAAGTGCTATGTCAAGTATCATAGGGTTGAATGATATCAAGCTACAACTGAGGAAATGGGCCAAGGGAATGCTATTAGATGAGAAACGCAGGGCTCTTGGGCTCAAGGTTGCTCCTCGGAGACCTCCTCATATGGCATTTCTTGGTAACCCTGGAACAGGTAATCAATTGACATTATATATATATTGTGTTATGCTTGGATTTGCAACCAAAACTAATATGTCGCTCTACATTTATCTTGGCATATTTGTCAATATCGCGGGAATTCTGTTCACTATCCTCTTCTTCTTATTCTTCTTCTTTTTTTCTTCCTGAAAATGACATTCAGAAGTGTAAGAGCCAGAAATAATTTCTTTCCTGAGAGAAGCATACGTAAGAGCTATAAATAATTGTCCTGGGAGAACTGTACATTTTGTAATTGTATAAATATTGATTAGAATCAGTCAATTAAGATTTGATCGGTAGAAACTATCATTCATAATAGTTACAGATCTCAAAAGCATAGAATTTTTTTTTCTTCAAGGTTTTAAACCTTTTGTTCCATATAATTGTTCTAATTTGAGGTCACGGCACATCTTTACTGCAAATAACTTGCAAAAGGATGAATTCTTTTATGCTGTTCTCTGACTGCTTGGGAATGACATGCAGTTTCATATATGTGTTCTTTGAATTCAATGTGAAATTGGACTTCATTGGTTTTCTTTTCTAGTTGTCTTGAATGCTAAAGGAATTATATATTGCCTTCAACAGGGAAAACAATGGTAGCCCGCATCCTTGGGAGACTACTGCATATGATTGGAATATTACCGACCGACAAGGTAACAGAAGTGCAGCGGACCGATCTAGTAGGGGAGTTCGTTGGTCACACAGGACCAAAGACTAGGAAAAAGGTAATGCGAATTGTCTTACCAAAATTTTTTTTACAAATTCCTTACAAACAAATACGAGTACTCTACAAGCTAAGCAACTATGTTATTACAGATAAAAGAAGCGGAAGGAGGGATTCTCTTTGTCGATGAAGCTTATAGGCTGATACCCATGCAGAAGTCGGATGACAAGGATTATGGGTTGGAAGCATTGGAGGAGATTATGTCTGTCATGGACAGTGGGAAAGTAGTAGTCATATTTGCTGGTTACAGTAAACCGATGAAGCGGGTAATCACCTCAAATGAGGGATTTTGCAGAAGAGTGACCAAGTTTTTTGTCTTTGGTGATTTCAACACTGAAGAGCTAGCTCAGATTGTCCATCTCAAGATGAACAGTCAAGCCGAGGATAGTTCCTTGTATGGGTTCAAGTTGCATTCATTATGTAGTGTGGACGCCATCACAAAGCTAATAGACAGAGAAACCACTGAGAAACAACGGAAAGAAATGAATGGAGGCTTAGTCGATCCAATGCTTGTGAATGCTAGAGAGAATTTGGATCTTCGTCTTGATTTTAACTCTGCAGATGTAGATGATCTACTCACCATCACCCTTGAAGATCTTGAAGTGGGTCTCAAGTCGCTTACTGCCAGTGTGAGTCTCTGTGGCGTTTGAAGCGACCACAACAGAAGTCGTGGCTATTTCTTCCAATAAGAAAGGATTTTGACTAAAGCTTGACTCAATTGCGCCCAAAAGAAACAATTGTTAGGAAGGACATTCTTTGTAGGTTCCATGAGGTTGAAGAATCAGAATGAGGGCCTCCATTTCTCTTCCATTTGTTACTTTCCGAGAATTCTTTCAATCGTCACAGAAAATTTGCAAATTTGGATTTGTGTCTCTGATATATTTTTGTTCTTTCAGTTATTCTTTGTATTATAGTTCATATATTTGTGCACGGTGTTTGCTAGTTTTAGCTATGGATTTGTATGACACGGATTCTTGGGTTCTTTTCACAATTGTATAAATGGGATATTCGTCTCTCACTCTCTCGCTTTTCAGGCATAAATCATAGACATGAATAACATCAAAAGCAATTTTGTGATTTTTCTTTTCTTTTCATTTTTTGTATTTCTTTGTTCCGAAATTCTAGCTGGCCTGGGTCAACCAGCGAGGTTGTTGCCTGGGTGGGGCAAAAAGACAATTTTGCCCCCCTTTTTAACTACCTTTTTAGAGAAAGTGTTTAAAGAGGGAGGGCAAAAATGTCTTTTTACCCCACCCAGGCAGCAAACAGGCTGGGGGACCCAGGCCCTGTAGAATTACTCTTCTTTGTTTTACCATTTGAATTTTAGTTGCTTTAAAGAGTGTCCAATATTTCATGCCCTGTAGCAACCTGCAATGCTGTGTTCCTTTCGGTAAAACTGTACTAAACTTTGTTTAGCACAACCCCACTCGCAGTATGTTTTGACAAATATATCATGGAAGAAAGAAAAAGAAAAAAAAAACACTTATTTTCTGGAATAAATCTGCCATTTGTTTCATGAAATTTTATTTTCTGAAATATTTATTTTTAAGAATTTAAAATTTCCAGGGTTTGTTTGATGGAAAATTATAAATCTTTGGAAAATATTTATTCCAAAAGAGCCTCATAGGTGAAAAATCAACATACCAGTTTTAAATGGGATATTGATTTTTCAAGATTTTCCTTAGCTTTTTATTTCAGCATTTAAACTCTAGAACCACACCACCATGTCACAACTAACACAAACACTAGATATATTCTGCATGGCATCTCCCTTCGAACTCTGCATGGGCATCTCCAGTGGCAGACCTAGGATTTTAGTTAAGGGGGCGAAATGATAAATAATTATTAGTTGATAATAATAATTATCAAGGGCGGAGCAAAAAAAAAATTCCTACCCGAGTTTGTAACTATTAAAAAAACTACAACTATCAAAAGTATATTGCATATACCAAATTGAATCTAGTGCAATCCAATTTTAAGCCAAAATAAAGTCACAATTTTGATAACCTTAGCAAGGGCAAATGAGCGTAATAACTAAAATATATCGCTAAAATCACAAAATAATTATGATATGTATCTAGTTGAAGCTTAAAATATCTGAAAATTTTGTGAACATAATAAGTAACTAATAAAATTTCATAGAAAAATGGTTTATGTGAGCCTCAAATTTTGTATGAGTTGGCTAATGATATATATTTTCACTAAATTATATAGTTACTATTTTATATATTAATTTCAAATATTTTTTGGAGGTTTTATACCACTTGTTGACAAGCAAATTTTTTTCTTTTATGTTTGCAATTACATATAAAATTGCTTTGAAAACAAAAAAGTAGGGGCATATCACAATGACAGAAATAGTAATTGTCAATAGCCATAAAAAAAATCATACACTCCAAGATGACTGAAAATAAGTTTTTATTAAACTAAATTTTTTTTATGTTTGCAATTATTAATAAAATTGCATTGAAAAAAAAAATAATAATGCGAGTAAAGAGTATCAATCTCGGGTCATTTACTTAAAATGGAGTAAGTCTAGCCATCCAGGTTTGTTGGCCACTTTTGGGCCAATTCTTGGCCTTTTTATACTTTTTACCCTTTCTCCTTAAAACATAACAAAAAACACCACTTATAGAAGGGGTAGAATTGTAAAAAGCCACGACTTTGCCCAAAAGTGGCTAGCAAACCTGGCTGGCTAGAATGTTAAACTTCCAACCACTACACTAATGAGTAAGTCTTGGGAGTCAGGGCAATTAGCCATTTTTTTTTACCAGGGTTGGGCTTTTTTACACTTTTACCCATTCTCTTTAAAACACAACCACAAACATCAATTATAGAAGGGTAGAAGTATAAAGAGCTCCAACCCTGACCAAAAAATGGTTGGTAGCCGTGGCTCTCTAGAATTGAGGTTACACCAATAGAGATATGGAAATAGTTTAAAGAACAACATCTATATTGTATTATACATTATATAATTAATTTTTTTATGATGCTAAATATTTATTTAAAATATTTTGCAAGTTGACGGGGGGCAGCTGCCCCCTTCGCCCCTTAGTAGGTCTGCCCTTGGGCATCTCCCTTCGAACTAACTTTCAAAAAAGTGGCAACCAGGTAGCTAATGCTCGTTGATTCTGCTACCGACGGCTTCTTCGGTTTAGACATTATCCTCACCTTCTTTGTGGGTTATTTAGATAAATCAACTTACCTCCATGTTGAAGATTCCAAGAAAATTGTTAAACAATGTGATATAGAACATAAACTATACATTATACGTACGTTTGATTAAACATCAAAATTCAAAATCTGTTAGAATATGTAGGGTTTGCACTGAACATAATCAAGCCCAAGTCCAAGATTGATTCACATCTACAAGAAGAAAAATACAAGAATAAGAAAATACAAATAGTTAAAGAAGTAAAGTTAGAATATGAAAGTCAGAATAAGACTTTATTTTGTATAAAAAGTTTTAATTTTTTGTTTCCACAAGGTTAGGTAGGAGTTAGCTTATATAAATTTGTATTCAATCAAGGAATCAATAACAACAATATTACATTTCTCCAATTATTTTCTTTACATGGTATCAAAGCAACTTTCTTTGGTGACCTAAGACTCCGGAGATTGAAGCTTTTCCCCGCCTCCGACGGCTACGCACTTTAACCGTAGACGCAAGAGGCTGGGAAGGAAAATCACACTCTGCAACAGAGTTCACGCACAAGCATCAAGAAATTCCTATCTATCAATCGCTGCAACTTTGCCTTCATCTTCAATACCAAAAAATTGTGTTGACTCGAATTGAGCAATACCCACCAAAAATTTGTGTTGACTCGAATTCAAATTGAGCAATACGAAAATTTATGTTAACTCGAATTGATAGTCATGCTGACCACTCGAATCGAACCATTAGCCGTTCACTCGACAGTCGTTATTTCTTCATACAATAATCATCCAGATTTTTATCCATAATTTATCAGAATTCAACTTCAGAGTTTCCTCCAAATTAGTCTTCACCAAATCGGACTTCAAAGTTTCCTCCAAGCTACACATTTCATCCGCGTTTATATGTCCAATTTGCAGGAGAATGTTAGAATATGTAGGGCTTGCACTCAACATAGTCAAGCCCAAGTCCAAAATTGATTCATATCTACAAGATGGAAAGTACAATAATAGGAAAGTCCAAATAATTAAGTAAGTAAAGTCAGAATAAGACTTTATTTCGTATAGAAAGTTTTAAGTTTCATATTTTCACAAGGTTAAGTAGAAGTTAGCTTATATAAATTTGTATTTAATCAATGAATCAATAACAACAATATTACAATTCTCCGATCATTTTCTTTATAGAATCGATTGTGTTTTCCACCAGGTATGTTACCGAGTTATGGTTTCCCATGGATATTGCTTTCAACCTTGCCATTTTGACTCATATATAGACTTTTCACCAGAGAATGCACAGTGGTGATGCTTTTGGCTTCCTTAACATGCTTCGTTTGCAGTGGCTCATGTGTGTTACTGAGTTTTTCAGTAGGTGATCTTCATTTTCCTAGTCAATTTCCTGACTACAATCAAGTATCCAAACATACGGTAAAGAGCTTACTTCGACACTGCAAATGATTGTTTTGATATGTTGTCCTTTTTATTTTTTTCCCCTCGGGCTAGAAAAAGATATATGCTTCATCTACTTTTGAACGAGATTCAATAAACTCATCTCTGTAATTCACTTTTCTGAGTTCCATTTTTTCTCTATTGGATGGCTACTACTCATTGTCCCATAAAATGAAACATGGATTGGAGCTTAGATAGATAACTATGAAGATAGAAATGTCTAGCTGGGCTACACCTATTCGATCTATTGGTCTATAACCACCCTAAGTACCATTGGGTATGAAGAATGCATGCTGACAATAATGGAGAAATGATGTTCAACCTTTTCTACATGCTCTTTAATATTGGCCTTACCAATTACCTCATTGGAAACATGACCAATCTCGTTGTCCATAGAGCCTTCTGAACTTTCACCATAGCAAGTCTTCATAGACATTGCTTCTTTTGATTCATGAGTTGTCAACTAGTAAATCAATTCACAACTAAGATAACAACCTATATGAACAAACACTAAGCAACTAGGAAAATGACTGGCGAACTTTTCCTTGGGTGTGCTGGTGTAAATATTTTGTCTTAATAAGACGACGTAACATGGGAATCCATCATAATTACTGACTAGATGAAATTACCAGTATACAACTATTTCACTTCTAAGATATCCTGCAGTTGTCATTGAAACCTCACTTTGTTTTGTCAAATTGGCAAAAGTGCCTTGATTTTTTCGTTAATCAATCGAGTCTACATGTCTGAATGATGGAAATTAATATTGCCATTAGAATCAAATAAGCAAAATTAATTAAGGCAATAAACCTACTCGAAAACAATTTTTTTGAAGAGGGGGGGGGGGGGGGGGGTTAAACCTTACCCTTACAATCACAATGTGAATTCACTTTACCCAAAACACCTAACAAATGAAAGGATCATATAACCTAGTATTTACTAACTCTTACACACGGAATATAGCTTAAGGATACAGAAGATCCAACAAGGTTGTGAAATAGGCTCGACCGAGTCCTTGCTTTCAAACCAATCTTATCACAAATGAACATTGGGGTAATAGCTCCAAACATTTTTTAGTCCTTTAAAGTATACGCACTTGCTGCATCTGCAAGAGAATTTGTTTCTCGAAAAAAATGTCTCACTATAATGCTAAAACCTTTTGCAACTTCTCGTATCCGATTCCACCATGCCTTTGGTAGTATACCTTCTCCTTGAGTATCATGTGTAATCACGATCTTGTGGGTAGCACTCGGTGTACGAGCTTGACTATTTCCAACGTTGTTGGCTCCACCTATTCACAACCTCCGCACTAACTCCACATCGTCTGGACTTGTAAAATACTTCAGACACCACCTTAGCAAGGATCTAGAGCCTAATCTAGACCATTCATCTAGCGGACTGTGCACCTGCACCTATCCCCTAAACAATGTGTCGCCTGCACCACCTTGCTGAGTCTCAACCGAACCATCAACTCTGATACCACTTGTTAGGGTGACACGGACCCCTTGATCCACTATACATAGCAACGATATTCTCCATAACTTAAACACCACCTATTGAGCCTTCCATTAGAGCCTAAGTGGTGTGGGGTTTTCCCTAAAAAGCCTCGTTGCTATTAGGAGTTGACCATCTCCTTATAAACCTTTGTGACAAATTCTCCTTACTTGATGTGGGACTATTCAAGCCAACTTTATCCCAACAATCTCCACCTTGGCGTGAATCGTCACACATCCTACAATCCATTCATCGGTCTGCAACATCTCGAAGTACAGTCTACAGTTGCTTTGTCTACTACTGAAGCATAATACACGGCTCTATCAGAAATGGTGAAGTGGCTTCGGGGCTTGGTTAGTGATTTGGGTGTTACTCAGGATGATGTGACAGTGTTATGACAGAGTCAGAGTGTTATCCGCTTGGCGAAGAACCAGGTTCATCATGCCTAGACGAAGCACATTGATGTGCGGTATCTTTTTCTGAGGGATGTCATCGAGGATGGCGAGGTTCTCTCGGAGAAGGTGAGTACTAAGGCAATCTAGCTGATATGTTGACAAAAGCGGTTCCAAGGATCAAGTTTGAGCATTGTCTCAACTTGATCAAGCTCTCTCAGTGTTGACGCCCCAAGGGGGCAAGGCCCTAATTAGGGGCATGACGACGATTCTCTAACCAAGAAATGGGTCTTGGCGGTTTTTCATGCCAAGGTGGAGATGCTTATGTGGTTGTTTGTGATGCCTGTGTGGTGTTCTAAAATTATTCGCCAAGGTGGAGATTTTGAGACAGAGTAGGACTCCGAGAAGAGTGGGACTCAAAGTCCTTGATAAATAAGGGCTCACGGTCCTTGTTGTTCCTGTGTTGGCTCCCAATTTTAAGGGTCGAATAAGAGGAGTTTGAGTCTTTTACTCACAAGGACTCAAACTCGTATTCTCTCATTTTTTTTGTTTAAATTGCAAACACATCGAGCAGCAGGCAACACAACGATTAGCGACACATATAACGTGTGTTGAACATAGCACATACAGCGCGAAAAAGGCAATATACAGGACGCGCAAATAAGGCTGCAAACACGACAAGAATAAGGCTGCGAGTTTGGCATGAATCAGTGTGTGTGTGGCATGAAACAGTAGCCAAGTGGGTTAAAATCGGGTGTTCTTCGTTTGCGAGTTTCGCCAATCTTCGGGGTTCCCTTTGGATTCTATTTCCATTCTAGGGAGGAGTAAAGGGAGGAAGATTGAGAAGATGCTCTTGTTACTTTGTGGTATTGTTGGCTTGAGATTGGATAATCTCAAGGATCATTGCTTGACAATGTTGTAATCTTCAAGTAAGTGTTTCCATATCAATAAAATAGTTACAGAATCGTCGTTCGTGAAGTAGGCAAAGCCGAACCACATAAATCCTAGTGTGATATTTATCTTTCTGCATTTTACGTATTGCGTGTTGTTTGCTTATTACTTGAATAGCGTTTTCAGTCATTCACTTTCACCAACTAGGTCTTGCCCTTGTGTTTGGAATTATTTGCATCAGTTGGTGTATTGGATTAATTGTTCCAGCGGGTATTTCCCTTACAACCTTCAAAAACATGTTCGTACTCACTCCAATAAAACTACATCATGGAGTTTTTTTTTTTTTTTTTTTTTTTTAATTTCATGGAGCTTCTGTGCCAAATGTGGTATATTATTTCCCTTCTCTTTACAAAATAATTGATAACATTTTACACTCATAGTTGCATTGTTTTCAATTGCACCGCAATCAGAACATAAGGAGACATTGAGGGAAAAGGGGAAGTTAAGGTTTTGAAAATGTAAGGTTTTGCCATGAAGGAGGCTAGAACTTCAAGAGAACCGAGAGAACTTCTCCCTGTATTTTGTTATTTCTACGTGGAACTTATTGCCTACGTGGACTATCCAACTCACTCACCACTTATGGTGAGTTACTAAGATGAGATCTAACCGGTGAGACTTCAAGCATTTTCCTATACAAAATGAGATTCCAACGGACTTCTACATAATTGTCTCTGGAGCAGTGGTATGGAAACGTTTTTTGACAAATTATTTTTCTCAGTCTAAAGTCTAGTGTCTGAAACTGCAAGATTTGATCACATACGAGGATGGAACAGAGCAGGTATGTACAAGCATTTTACATGGGTAGGCATTCCTAAATGACAAAGGCTCCAACTAAATTTCATAATGCGTCCCAAGCAAAAACAAAACTCTAAATTACCGTAATCATTCATATCAACAGACAAAGTAATACTTCATAATCCAAAAAGAGTAATATGCCTTTTTCTCATGAGATTTATGCCATAGAATTCAATTTCAACTATGAGTCAGACATAACTCTAAAATTCCCACTCATTCATATCAGTAGACAATAAAAATTCTAAACAAGTCAATACTTAGTAATCCAAAAAGAGTAATATGTCTAAAATCTAAACAAGTCAATACTTAGTAATCCAAAAGGAGCAATATGGTAAAACATGATCTTATGAGATTTATGTCACAAAATTCACTTACAACTATGAGCCAGGCATGCTGGTATTTTACCTACAGACTTTTGGAGTGAAGCTGCAGACCTACACTTCTTCCATTGCGAAATCAAACAAAACAAAACACTATAATAATCAGATGGTATCGATTGTACTAACAACATATACTCTGCTGCTAACAGTTTATTAACTCTACAAACAACCGAAGGTAGACTGTTTCATAATTTGGTTAATAAAATATCAAACTCAATCTGATATAAAGCGTCCACAATCCTAGATTGATTATGATGTAAATACAATTTTGGATATTTTGCAATCAAACACTTGGCAAGTTAAAATTTTAGCCACAAATGACAAAAGACCAACTTTTCTAGGAAATGAGAAAACTTATATTTAAATTATATTCAAGTCGCTTGGAAGAAGAAAAATTTGTATGAAATATGAAGTTAGGGAGCACAACATGTAAGAAAGGAGATTTAAGACTTGATAACCATGATCTGAAAGTAATTAGAAGTGGTAGTAGTAGTTAGACTTGGAGAATAAATAGAAAAAACTAATAAACAATAGTCCTGCATGTAAAAAATGGAAACAACAATCCTATTTGTAGCCCAAGAACTAAAAGCATGAAATGTGAAATTAGATATCAATAACAACCTCAGACATGTCAAACAAAGACCGCTCCTATCACCCATGAAAGGCACCAAATGCAACTATTTTCTTTAAACCTTTATTTAGTTTGAGACATCAATCATCATAGGCCAGATGAGAGCATTGAGGTAGGCAAGATATCAACATTTGCTCTATAGTTAAAGAAATCCTCATTAAGGCATCATTTCCCAACTACTAGGCATCTTTCCTACAACAATACTACCAACCAAAATAAAAAATTGAGCATATACCTATATCACAAACATCATAGACAATAGCCAAATCTCTACCCTTAACAAGTTCCAGCCAATTTCCTAACTTTGGAAATACTTGCACTCCCACAACCTCGTGACATTTTCAAGCTCCAAGCATAAAGCTTCTAACTCTGATGACCCAGGGAATAAGACAATTTCCTTCTTATCACAATGGTTCTAGCCACTCTTGATTACTTCTCCATGATGTTGTATGGCTTATTTGTAGTGTCTTTAAGTTGCAAGAGTATCCTAAATTTCTTTTATTTATTTATTTTAATAATTATTGCAAACTTTTTATTTTTTTTCATTTGCCATCAAAGTTGATTATAAATAAGGACCATTACATCAAGAAACATAAATAAAAAAAATCGACACACTCCACTGTGATAGTCATTGGATATACATTTTGGGATACATATATGCGTTATGATATTAATATTATTTTATCCTAATATGAAACTAAATAAACTCGTGATATAAAATGAGTCCGGGTTGTCTGCTCCATGAGCAGAGATCTGCCTGCTCATCATAAAATAAGTGAGACATATTAGTGGAGAACTAACATGTTAAGAAATCGATTGAAGTTAGTTTTCTAAAAAAAACAAATCTCCCGCACGCGCAATACGCTTGTTAGAATATATAAATATGTTACATTAGGAAAAAAAAACCAATTTATCTGATAAAATGAATATATGAATGACAATAAAAAAAAATGGTCTATTAAAATATACACTATAACATTATTAGTTCTCAAATCTCCCTTAACGTTACCATAATAGAGTATTGAAAAAACATAATAAGTATAGAGGTCGGAATAAAGTTTGATATATACATTTTTTATTTATTTTACATTTAAAAAAAATAATGTTTGATGATTGCTAATTTCTTCAGCGTGAAATTTATAGCCCACACAAATTTTTATAGTTTATGAAAATCATAGATGGAGACTTGTTGTAGTTTCATAAATTAAAGATGGAGATTTGAAAGAATAAATAAATATATGCTTAATTAAAATGACATAATTCTTTTTTTATGAACAAAATGAATTTTATTTTATTTTGCTAACTATTAAAAAACATTTGATAGTGGATAGTTATTAAATTTAAAATATTACTTGACACAATCATGCTTGTCTTATTATTGGACACAATCATACTTATCTTGTGTCAAAATGTTTATTTTTTTTTATTCTTAGTTCAATTAGAGGTCCAAATATCTAGCGATTTTTGCCATGTTTAACATATTGGAACTTAATAATTTTTTTGCTTGTGACGTTGAGCATGATTTGACATGTTACAATTTCCTTGGTATTCGAGGTCTCAAGTCACATTAACTCTGAAATAGAAAGAAATTAATCAACTAAATGCATTATATACCTACATCATAAAACAATGCCACAATGAAATCATCATCTCTTCCCTTGAGACGACGAGAACATTAATCATACATAAGACAAGGAAAAAAGTCTTTTCTCTTTATCCCTAACAAGTTTGTTTGAGCAAAAACGACAGAAAGTGCGTGTACGCCTCATTTTTCTTTTTCTTCATTACATAAAGACAAACACATTCCTACTATTCACAAGTGAACAAATTTTTTTTTTTATAGAATACAATGACAAAAATATTCATGATAAAAGATAAATCAATGAATAACATTTTATTAATGCGTAACTGAAGCCATATTGCACTGGAAAGTGGGGTTATTTTTCATTTAGTTTACAGCTAAATGCACCTCATATTGCACTGGTAAGTGGGGTTCGTGTTAATTTCCCTTGGGTCTTGTTGCAATGTGCGTAATAATCACCGAACGAAAGTAAGCGTGAAAACATCGTAAATAGCGAAAAAACAGGTTTCCTCTCTTGCATTTCATCTGTTTGTGTTTGCCAATCAAGATTGGACTCACGTTTTAAAAACCACACCAAACTCTCTTAAAGTCAGTTGCAAGTCTCAGCCAAAGAGGAAACCTAACAGTCTTCGAATTCAACTGAATAAATACATTTCGAGTGAGTTTATTGAGATTCCAACTTCTTCGTCAATTTTCCGTGCAACATTGATTTCTAGGTCAGATTGTTTGATTTCGAGTAGAGATCGGTTTTGAGTTTGATGGGCGGATTGATTCTTGGATCGTTTATTGTTGATACATCGATTCACTGAGATGATGAAGAAGCGATCACTTTGATTTGTGTGCGTGCCGAGAGCGAGAGCAAGAGCGAGAATCTTGGTTTTTTAGTTTTTGTTAGAATTTGATGGAGTCAAGATTGGTCGAATTGTAGAAAGAGAGATGAGTACAGGGAGGCAGACAGTTCGTGACCTCGTTGAGGAGGCGAAGAAACGGATTCTCTTGCTGAGCGTCTGTGTCGTAGGGCTTTCATATCTAATGTCCTGTAAGTTTTTTTAGATTGATTACTCTTCTTGATTCAATCTTTGAGCGGAAATGCTTAGAAATCACTGCTTCAGTTACTTGTTCAATTCTTGAATGTTGCTTGATGTGCAAATTGTGAGTTACTATTTCACTTGCTTGCTAGTTTTACTTGCTTTTGATTCATTGCCTCGCTTTATTCTTTGACTACTCGAAGTTCGTGTCTTTCAATTAAGCTCAAGTTCTATATCTTTAGTGGAAAATTATGGTTCAGTCGGCAAAAGAATGAATTTCAGAGGTTCAGTAATAGAGCACAACTTAGCACTGTCAAATGTCTCTCATGCAGTGAGATTGAAAAAACTGAATGAATGAATTTCAGGGGTTTCGTAATACAATACAACCTAGCACTGCAAAATGTCTCAAATTTCACATGATAATAGAAATTTGTGACACTGATTCCTGCTATAATCAGGCCAAGCCACTTACGTCTTGATGCATGAATTGAAATTACCCCCTTTGAGATAATAACAAGTTCAGTCTGGAATTTTGCACTTTCTTGTTGATCATAACATGGCAAGTATCAAATCCTATATGAAGCTCACTACTCACTTGGAATGTCCTTTCTATTTTTCCTGGTTTAGTTCATTTCCTCATTCTTTGCCCAATTGAGTGTGGTACATTTGATTGGTGTTCTTATAGTTACAGTGTCAAAGAAGTTGACTGGGAGATTGTCTTTCTACCTAAGAAAGAGGTAGGTCTATGGATGACGAGCACAAAGTTTAGTGTACGGGTGACGGATATGTATTTGGGTTTGGCTTCATGAATATTTGAAGATACTAGAGTCATCAGAGTGCTGTCCTTCTTCTTACCTAGGTCTTCCTCTTGGTTATATATGATAATTTGAGGCTATATTTTCCTTAACATATTGTAGAACCACGACATTGATACAATTACAATCCAAAAGGAAAGGAGATATAGAACAAAGAATTTTTTTATTTATTTAATTTTTATTACTGTGATTCGAACAGAATTTGAGACTGCCCACCCCTGGAGGAAGACAAAGCTTAAACTCTGTCAAGACCACTGTCACTGACCTTCGTCTCCTTTAGGTAGAAACTTTAAGTTTTTTGGTCCACACTCCACACACTTTGTGACAGATACATAGATACATTTTTGAAACAACAAAATCTTACAAATAGAAATGCTACGACCAATTACATGGGTTAAGAATGTCAAGAAGGCCATGAATTACAAGTTGAAAGAATTGTAGACTGGTATTTTTAAGCTAACTTGTGAAATACCTTTAATAAGATTAGAAACATCGTAATTTATGTGGGTAAGATCAACATGGTGAGTTATCATCTCACCAAAAATAGCCACTTGCCCAACTGTTATGTTGATGTCAAACCCTTCAACTAAAACACCAGAGAAGTCTTGGTCCCTTCAGTCTTCCCTGGATTGGACTTAAAATGGCCTTTCTCATTATCTGATAAAGTAACCCTTTATGAGAAGTCAAAGTGATCCTTATTGTGACATCTCTTTGTCACAGACCAGATTACTGTTCGTCTTTATTAATGATTTTGATAGTGTCGCAAACTCTTTGGAAATTATGCATGACACATTTTTTATAGACTAACAATTTTTGTTTCAATGATGTTTTATGCTTGTCCTTGAGGGCGGCCTTAGGCACTGCCAAGTGAACACCTTGAAGCTCTAAGTCCTTACTTTATGTCTCCATTGTGTTACATCTTTCTCTGAGAAATACATCATTTTGCCATGGATTTACATATTTGTCTCATATGACTTTAGCGCATGCCCTTCAAGATTATTATCCACAGTTTACATGGATTTTTCATAATTACAAAATCATCCCTATTATAGCATAAATGTATGCGAATTTATATAATAGATTGTTACTGCATGTCCCAAGACAAATCATAGCCAATCTGTAATCCATCAGCCTCATTAAGTTCTTTTCTTCCACTATGTTTGGTCCTTTCTTTTTTACTTTTTCTTTTCTGGATCAGAAGATGTTCATATTTTTATTTATATGCCAAACTTTCTATGGTATGTATTTAAAGTCGTGCTGTACTTATCTTTACTTTTCTCATTTGGCATGCCTAGGTCTAGTCGTGATACAAAGGCTTGCTATGATTTATTCTTTAATTTTGGTAGTATAAGGGTTGTAAAGAATACATGTGTGGGACCTTTTTCCATTTATTATTTTGTGTATTTGGTTATTTCTTTGTGATTATTTCTTTAATCAACAAAAATGAAAATGTTATTGTAATAAACAAAAAAGGGGCTAAGGAAGACAAAAGCCAACAAGACCACCACCATACAACTAGAAACACTATTATGCACAATGGCATACCAACTAAACTTACAAAAAGAGAAAGGGGCATCTCTAAATATTCCTTTAGTTTACCCCAAAACGATAAACTAGTTTTGGTATCAATCCATAATCCATCAATTGAAGATCTTCTTATTTCTTTTTCTCCAAACTACCCAAACAATAGTATGAGGCAATCTCTCCCAAACCCACCTGCCAACAAAAGAGAAGTGAGACTTGTAGGTGTGAGTGGGACTTGCCGACTTGGACAACAACTCAAGCCAGGACACAAAAGATAAATTAGGAGAGTGGGCATAGACCTGAAATTCAACCATGGCTTTCACTTGAAGAGAGGAATTAAGGGTGCATTTGATCCAAGGATGCACAAACACGGGCACGCCACAACGACTCGGCAATATCCAAAAAAGCTAGGACTCAGCGACACAAGTCTTACAATTTTTCTTATAACTCATATGAATAGATCATTTCCTGAAAAAAGTGTAGCTAATAATGGCAAAATCTATGCAGTTAAAAGGAAGTTATAATGCCGATATAACTCTGATATAACGCTTAACATGCGTGAGCCATTATGTTTTGACATTATCACGTTTTAGTATCATAGCTCCGATATAACGATCGTTATTGAAATAACGTTGATTTAACGTTTTATTCTAATACATTAAAAATAAAAATAAAATGTTCACCCATTTCATTCTCGATTGAACCAGAACCCTAGACTCAAAGGAAAGACAAATGACCAAAGCTCGTCGATCGACAAAGAATAAGACCCCGTCAGTCGATAAAGAACGAGAAAAAAAGAAGGGAAGAAGACGAATAGTCAATCACACTCTTTGTTGCGATCTCACCCTCTGTTACAATCTCACTTTCATGCGAAGGGAAGATTTTTTTTATTGATGTTTTTGAATTTAATGTTATGAACATGATTTATTTTTTTACTCTATAATACATTAATAGTTAGTGGAAGTATTAAACATATATTTAAAAAATATGCCATTATAACCTATAACGCTCCTGGACCATAACGGTCTGTTATTCCTTTTAATTGCATAGGCCAAAAGAATGAAGACCACAATCTGCACCAAAGTTATTATATAATTAGCAAATAATCTGCAACACAAATCTTCAATTAAAAGCATTATAGAGATAAGTTTCATTAGGGATTCACCATAATTGCATGGTATCTTGGAGGACTTTCAATCACATAGGAACTCTTGGAAAAAAAACCCAGTATGAGCTATACAGAAAACAAAGTTTGTGAAGAAAAATAAAAATGGGAGCACCAGGCCTTTTGTTAAGCAAACTAGAATTTTTGCAAGGAACTACAAACCTTCTCAAGGCACAGCGATTGCAAAAGCACCACACAGATCGATCTGTCGACAACAATAGCCAACCAATAGGCAAACATATTTGGTTTCAGATCCGTCTCAAGTCTTCTTCTGCAAACCTTTATCCTTGAACTGATCGATTGGGGAGAAGAAGACCTAAAATTGGGTGCTATTTGCACCTGATTTAGATTCTATTTGCACCTAACCAACAAAAATTGTTGTGTCCTCAGCTGAGTCTTGTCCGTGCCGGGCACTTGTCCTACCACATCCACATGTTGGATACGTGTCGGGCATGTCTGTGTTCGAATTGAATTCGGGGATTTTTCTCCAGAGTCCGTGCATCCTTGATTGATCATAATGTGGTTAATAGATTACTCGAAATTTTTGGATGTAATCATGCTTTAAATGAGAGATAAAGAAAATATTGGGGAAGGTAACCTTGACATGTTACTCACGAATCCATTTGTGATTCCAAAATTGGAAGACTCTAGTCCATCATGCACCTCAAAAGAGATGGATTGTAGAACATGTTCTTTATGCAGGATAATGCCCTTCCACAGTGATCACTCACGACAAGTAGATGGAACTTTGGAGAACCTGAACTAGTCAAGAGGAAAGGCTCCATAAGGCGTTAGTTCCCGCCCCAAACCTCCAAATCTACTTCAAAAGACGAGCCTTGTTGAAATCTTTGAACTCATAATTTCAAAACTTATTAAATTTTGTAGTTGGTAGACCTTTATCTAGTTAATGAGGTGAAATTTTTTTATAGAGAAATCCAAAGAAAGTTTCTCATGCATTTTTCAATCCTTGCACTAACAGAGCCAAGCACCAAACAAATAGATATCATATTGATAGGATGCTAGCTAGCCCGAGTACTCTTGATTAGAGTGGCCTGCCCACTTTGGCAATGTATTTTTTCTTAAACCATAAGGTTATTTCTTATGGTTATTTCGTTATTACAAAAACATGAGTGATGCTAGGCGGCGAGGAAACGGGCGAGGGAGGGGGGTTTGACCCCCATCCCCCTCGAGATTCACACGGGCACGCATCTCGAGGGGGATGGAGGGTCACAACCCCCTCCCTCACCCGTTTCTTCGCTCGTTTCCTCGCCATTTAGAATCACCGCAAAAACATTAATATTAATCTTAAACCATAAGGTTATGTTTTGGGGCTTTGTCCAAAAAAGGACTTGTTTGATTCAACTAGGTTTTATAATACTTTGAGAGATGGATCCAAGGATTTTTTGTTCAAGAGAAGTGTTTATGTTTTGTCATTGTATGAAAAATGAGTTTATGTTCAAATTTGTCATTAGGAGTATATTTTGGAACTTGCTAACGGGGTACTAACTCAGCTGGTAGGCTTGTGGTGGATGATAACACAAGTCCAGAGTTCAAACCGTGCCGGAGGCGTTTAATGGTTTTGAGATCCAATAAAAAACCTACTCACCCTTCAATATATATATGTATGTATATTGGCAGTTTGGGAGAGAACATCCCCAAACAAATGGATTGTATGGTTACAAACTAGTATAATATGTTACGTTCCTTGACTGTATGAGATAGAAGTTTGAAACAAGCAACCTTGGATTTTGTGAAGGTAGGTACATGGGTAGTTGAAATTCTTAATCAAGTACTGGCAACACTGTTGGTATTGAAAGATAACTATCATATACTGAACAACCACGCCGTAGGCACTCCACATACACTTTTTATTTGCTAACTATTATGTACTGAACAACCCTGCCACCATCCCCACCTCTGCTGTCAATTAACCTAAGTATATATTCATTGAAATTTTGTATTTTAGAATGTAAACTAATTTTTTTGAGGTGCAAGCCTATTCTAAATAAAATACTATATAAACTTTAGGGTCAAACTCTGTCAAAATTAGAATCAGTTGGAAAAAAAAACATTTTCAAACTGCGGGAGTGAGTTCTCCCAAGCTTTGATTTTGCCCAAACATGAAGTTCAGGTTCTCCAAATACATTTGGAATAAAGGAGTAGTGAAGCCAAATGTATTTGGAATATTGGTGGGGGAGAGATGTGGGACCTGCGAAGATACTATGGAATATAGGAGCTCCCAGGAAAGGTCATGTGTAACTTTGATTAAAAGTACTATATCAAATCTTCTAATGTCTAACTGCCCCTATTCAAGTTCCATCAATATCCAAAACGAGAGGAGAGGTATAGAAGTATCTTGTGGAATGACCAGGAAGAGGTACACAAGTTTCATTTGAAGTAGGAAAAGTGTGTTCAAGCAAAGGAGTTTTAGAGGACCTTGTATGTCAAATATGCATATCAAGGGGATTCGTGTCCATATTTACAAAGTGCAATCTACTTCCAAGTAGTTTTCTACTGGTGTGGGTAAAGTCAACCTGAGCTAGATGGTAGTTAGGATCTAACGACTATTATTTAGAAACAAAGACATCTGCGAATGAAAAAAAAAAATCGTAAACTGGAAAAATCATAAAGTTAAGTGGACAATATGGCTCCGTACTCCACATATCACAACTTAGACAACACCTTGTTTGTTCATTCATGATCATGTTTATCTTGTAATAACCCCTTGTCTTCTTATCTTATTTCAGTGACAAGCTCCTCAGTTTGGGTGAATTTGCCTGCTGCTGCCTCCTTAATTTTTTTACTCCGATACATATCATTAGATCTTGAAACGCGAAGAAGAGCTGCTGCATGCAACAGCAAAGCACCCACAAACAATCATGTTTCAAAGAAATCTCAGGAAGGTACCAAGGTTGTAACCCTTGAGAAGTCCAACTGGAGAAGGAAGGTGAATTCGCCTGTTGTTGAAGCTGCAATTGATCAGTTCACCAAACACCTAGTTTCTGAATGGGTGTCTGATCTTTGGTATTCTCGTTTAACTCCTGATAAGGATGGCCCAGATGAGCTAGTGCAAATTATAAATACGGTTTTTGGTGAACTTTCATATCGTGCTAGGGAAATAAATCTCATTGATCTTCTAACTAGGTTATATTTCATTCCTTTTGGTCTTTCTAGCCATAATCTGCTTTTGCTCCTATACTATTTCCATGTGATCTAATTGATCTGAGAAAATGCAGAGATGTTATCAGCCTCATTAGCACTCACTTGGAACTTTCTCGTACAACTCAAGCCAAGATTGAGAAGCAGAAGTCGGGAGACTTAACCATTGATCAACGGGATGCAGAATTAAAGTTAGTATTGGCTGCTGAGAACAAGTTGCACCCTGCTTTATTTTCTGCTCAGGCTGAGCACAGGGTCGGTTTTGCTACACCAATAAAAATTAGTTTCTTAAAGAATTTTAGATTTTTATCTCATCATGGCAACATCCTTTACAGTGATAAAGCTGTTTCAAATTTTATTCACAGGTTTTGCAGCATTTGATGGATGGACTCATGTCTTTCACTTTCAGGCCTGCAGACCTCCAATGCTCTTTCTTCCGTATTATTGTCAGGGAGCTTCTTGCTTGTGCTGTAATACGACCAGTTTTGAACTTGGCAAACCCAAAGTATTTATTCTTTTTCTGTGTTAAGTCATCTACTTGGCATTCTGGTGCTTTAGCCAGTTTTATTCAATTTCCATGGCAGGTTTATTAACGAAAGGATTGAGTTGTTGGTTATTTCTTCAAAACAAAAGGCTGATGGGTTTGCTCCAGCAGCACAGGAGGCACCCCGGAACAAGCCAAATGGGCCTTCAAGGACTTCATCTGATCGTTTTCCCGCGCCATCAGACCACTCTGTCACAGGTGTTGAACTTGTGCAGTTAAAACATGATGGTCCTAAAAATGCATTGGATGGATCTATGAATGACACAGTCGACCAGAAGGACCCACTTCTTACCGTTGATCTTCGATCATCATGTTCTTGGAGTTCTTTGCCATCACCACCTTCACTAGCAGCTGAAGGAGAAAACATCAAACAACATCAATCTGGAGGAGAATGGGGTGAGATGCTAGATATATTATCCCACAGAAAGAGTCGAGCTCTTGCTCCAGAACACTTTGAAAATATGTGGACAAAAGGGCGAAATTACAAAAAGAAGGAGGGTGTAAATGAATCCATCAAACGAGATGCCAAGAATAGATCTTCTGGTAGTGTGGATCATCCGAATGCTCCATTTAAGCACGATAGAAAACATGAATCAGATAAGATTGATTTTCCTAAGCAGAATTCTACACCAGAAAACCTCCCTATTCGTATTAGTGAAAGCAACTTAGATCATCCTTCAGGTACATTTTATCCAGAAGAGAAAGAGCATGATGTCATAAGCTTGGAGGAGATTGAGTCAAATAGTGATAGTGGTAGCTCTCATACTACAGAGGATGATGAAAGCAGCAATGTGACAGGTCTTGATTCTCCCGGGGTTAAAGTTTGGGACAGCAAAAATAAAACAAATGCTGCACTTTCTCGCATATGGCATCCTCTTGAAAGTTCAGGTCATCTTGCAAAGAAGAATGCCAAAGGGCATGCTGATTATCGTAGAAGATCTCGATTGAACAATGAGAAAATTCCTGTATGGCAAGAGGTAGAGAGAACATCTTTTTTGTTGGGAGATGGGCAGGATATACTCAATGCGTCAAAAGAAGATGCTAAGGCAGAGGAATCCAGTGATGATCCTGAGTTGGGAAGTTGGGGTAGAGTTCATAGTGGAGCAGCAGTGTCGTCATCAACCCTCTTTATGTCGGCGAATGATGTTTGTAGTCCATCTGCGAACTTCCTTGAAAATCCCTCCTTGACAGACTCATTCTTAAAATTGAGATGTGAGGTAACTGTTGGAAATTCTAGATTTCTTTTTGTATGATCATATTTTGTCTGCACTCATTTTGGATACTGACGAAGGATGTGGGCTCATTTTATTGCAGGTATTGGGTGCTAATATTGTGAAGAGTGGTTCAAAAACTTTTGCTGTCTATTCTATATCTGTTACAGATGCAGATAATAATGTTTGGTCAATCAAAAGAAGGTGCTGAAGAAAACAAACTAAAATTTCATCAGTTCTCCTTCGTTTAAGTTTTCGCATTACTGTTCCTGGTTAGATTTTGTTTCTCCAATTGCCTCGATATTGCAAATATGTTGTCACAAGCATTATTCTATTAGTGCAGATAGCTTAAACTCTCATAATTTTTCTGTTAGATTCCGTCACTTTGAGGAGCTACATAGACGTCTTAAGGACTTTACAGAGTACAATCTTAGTTTGCCACCCAAGCACTTTCTGTCATCAGGTTTAGAGGTGGCTGTTGTTCAAGAGAGGTGTACATTGCTTGACAATTATTTAAAGGTGATTTTTCATAAAGTTGTAATCTCTTCTATATCTGATTCAAAAAAATTTATGTGTTAGTGTCACCTTGACTCGTGTAATTCAATATGTTCCATAATCAGGTGTTATTTCTTGGTAAGTTTTTTCTGTGGTTGATATTTTGTGGCAATATACATTGTTAAAATTATATACTCTAGGTATTGGAGATTTTGGTGAATGTGCTTTCTTTCGTGTTTCAATTAGATTATTTACCTACCTTAACAACATATTTTTGCTGTTCCTGATACCACAGATTTCCAATAGTGTCTATCGTCCCTTAGCATTGTTTAGAAAACCTGCGTCGACACTCATGGACATAGTTTTCAATATTTTACAATATGTGCGATATGATACGCGATATATATCATATCTAAATACTAAACTGTACAAGTGGTGTCCCATATTATGTTTTTTGGTGGATGTTCTGATAGCTCATATCTGTGTTGGATAGGAAACTGATACCCGTGTCTGTTTCGTTGTACATAGTTTGTTGTTATCATTTTTGAATGACTTCATCTCATTCTTTTGTAGAATCTTCTACGGCTTCCAACCATATCAAGGTCAATAGAAGTTTGGGATTTCCTTAGTGTCGATTCACAGGTGTAATATTTGAATTCTGTCTCCTTGTGTTGGTCTGTTGTTTATTTACTAAAGAGAAGATTTATTAATTTTTTTTCTTTCGATTTAGTGCAGTCATATACATTCTCAAATTCTTTTTCTATTGTCCAAACATTATCGGGTGAGTCTTGTAACTTGTTGTTTGTTAAAGTTCCTAATTCTTTTTTTTTTTAATCCATTCTCTTGTTTACTATTAACTATCTGCGTTGTTATCATTACTTTTTCAAGTTGACTTAGATGATAAGCCATATGAAAAGAGTACAAAGATTCAGAATGTAGGTTCTCCAGTAAAAGATGCCTTCTCGTCTAGGAAAGAACAGCCAGGCCCAAATGGTAAGGGAACTGTGTTGCAAATGAAACCAAATTTTGTAGCAGACACTTCAAGGCTGAAGACAAAAAACACAGAAGAATGTAGAAATCAAGATGAAGGTTCAGAGAGCGATTCAGATAAGAAGGTACCAAAGAGTGCTTCTTCAGTTAGAAAACCTGAAAAGCCTTATGGTGTTTCACAAGAGACATCTGACTCACTTCTTGATGCTGTTACTGACCCGACATTTCCAACAGAGGTATACCTCTCTCTCTCTCTCTCTCTCTCTCTCTCTCTCTTTCTATCTCTCTCTCTCTCTCTCACAGGTTTACTGGTCCTTTTTTAATGCAGTGGATTCCTCCAAATTTGAGTGTCCCTATATTGAACTTGGTGGACGTTCTTCTCCAACTTCAAGATGGTGGGTGGATCAGGTATGGTCCAAATGCTTATTGGCCAATTCCCATAAAATTTAATGTACTTTGATATAGCCATGCTTTCCATCGTGATTTTAATGCAAAATATTGGAGGATAGCACGGTGTGCCACACAAAATCCCGAAACAACTGCCATATTTTTTCCTTCTGGTTTTAAACATTTCAGACACATCCATTTGGGTCAATAACTAATTCTATGGGTGGAGAGTTCTGCTCCATTATTTTAGGTACTGCCCAGGATCTAACAATTCTTGAAGGTGTTCTTCCTGACAGTTTTTCAATCATCTTTTAGGCGGCAGGCCTTTTGGGTAGCCAAACAAGTATTGCAGCTAGGAATGGGTGACGCTTTTGATGATTGGTTAATTGAGAAGATTCAGCTTCTGCGACAGGGGTCAGTAATTTCTTCTGCAATCAAGCGGCTTGAGCAGGTGATAATGAAAGCATATTCAGTTTTTATTTTATTTTGAAATATGAAGAAAAAGATTCATTAATAAAGTATGCCACTTATTTTTCCAATTATACAAGGAGATAAGGGATGTGTTCGGCTTAGTTTAAATTCTAAGCTCCTTTTCCTTGAGTTTATGGTATACCCAGTGATTGCATGTTTAGCACCTTGTGTAAAATGCATTTTGTGTATTTCTTATAAGCTATGTAACAAGGAGACTTCATTTTCCAAAAAAGAAAATAAATAAAATCCAATATCGACATGTTTTGGACAATCCAAACATGTTGTGGACACTTATATAGTTATATGCATAGATCGTCAACTATTTTACATATTTCAAATTGGGATTTGTACTTGCACAAGCCAAGTGATGGTTGAGATACACCGAGAGTTTCAAATTTTCAAATATCCAATGACATTCAACAAGGGTATAGTTTGTATGGGAATGTTTACATGTGGCTAACAGAGAATTTGCTTTCCTATGTTGTGCCTTTTTTAAACATACAAATGTTGCCGGGGTGCCAATTTTCTAGAAAAGCGCTTTGCCTTTTCTTTCTATTTTACTGCTCGAGGCACTAATTGAGTTTTATTTATTTATTTAAATGTGTGATTAGTCTGGATTGCACTTGCACACATATGGGTATGCGCTTCGGGCTTGGATATGTGGTGTGGAGTATCACACATGGTGAATCTGAAAAAACCAGATTCGAGGACACGAGGCTTTGTTCATTAATTATATATTTTGATACACATAATGTATACTAAGATATAAACAGTTGATTCTCACAATATATTATATTTCACTAAGAAATTGCAAACAATGATGAATAACAATCAAGTATAGGCTTTGAACTTAGAGTTTTATTGTTTATGTAGGTTATTTTTCTTAAATTGCAAAAGATTAAGTGTCTCCCATCTGTGTCGTGTCGGATACGGTTTGCCAATCAAGGATTTATAATCATCAACATCACTGTGTTGATATTTTAGATTGAAAGAGAACCACAATGAATCACATTCATAAAATATGAAAAGAAATACGAATCGGAGAATCATAATTTATTTTTGCAAGGTGCCTTCATATTCTGAGGGCTTTGATGCCTCGTTTCGCATTGCGTCCTGGACACTGTAGGTCATAACTTTTTATCTGCATATTTTAAAAACCAAGGAATAGTTTCACCAAATGTTCTCTTGATACAAGCCAAAATGAAAAAACCAGATTCTCACGTACTGCAAGTTTATGCAGACTTGGCAAGTACTTATAAATTTAAATTTTGAATTGAACTTTTAAACCTTATTATCACTCCATATTTTCATACACAACATTTTATTACCTGGTCTTGTTACTTACAAGTCTACTTATAGGAATCTAGATAAATCTTTTATTTTTCCTAGTACACGCACGTCATAAAGTATGCTGATCATAATCGAATATAATTTCTCTCCTGTACAACAGATTCTCTGGCCTGATGGGATCTTTATAACTAAACATCCGAGGCGTAAAAGGCCGCTACAATCTCCAATGCAGTCTCCAAGTTCACAACATGAGAGAATGCAAATATCTTCACCTAATAAAGTAGATGGGAAACTTGGGAAAGAGAACAACTTATTAACAGATGAGCGACAAGAAGAGGAAGCTGCTAGACGTGCAAAGTTTGTGTATGAGCTAATGATTGGTAAGATTGGTGATGCTATACATTTCGCTATTATTTCCTTGAATCTGAATGTGATGTATATTTATTTCTATTGTAGTTTCTGTTTTATAAATAGTGTATCATAGAGGCTTTGAATTAAAATAGATATTTATTCTCAATTCAATAGAAGAATAAAGTAATGTATAATTATCTATGTTTGCGTGTTTAAGAATGTGAACATCTTCCCAGTGTATTGCAATATGAAAGAAACAAAGAGGTAGCATAGATATCAAATTTATAATGTCACATATATTTGAAGCTTTGTGCTGACAACCTAGGATTTGCATTGAGATAACATGCTAAAGGCTAACGGTTAGGTAAAACAAATTGATTATTTTCGTAGGTAGATTCCAGTCTGTTGATTTATCTGCAATTGTTACTTAATGTTTAATAAACCTAAAGGATCATCCGAAATTTCTTTGGATTCTGTGGACAAAGTCACAAAACCAATTTAAAAGATTAGGTATGATGTATGTTGGTTTCTTTGTTGGTTTTCTTGCGAATAGAGTGCTATTGCCAACTGCTTCCTGTTGTGGATAATTAACTGAAAATGTAAAAGTAAATAAAGTATCTGTAGTCCACATGAGAATGTTAGAATCCATGGGAATCAGAAACTGTAGCAATATTGTTCAACTGGGATGTGATTATTTTTAACTAATATTTTATTGTTTCACTCCTTTATTGGGGGCCTTAGTGATGTGCTGTTTCACTTTTGCCTTGATATTTGTTTTTCTTCTACCTTGTTGTTTATAAGAAAATACTTTATTGGTTTTATGTTTTCTTTGCAGTTATAGACTATGATACATTTTCTTCTACTTGACACTTCTGTTGGAGGTTCATTTATTTACTTATTTATGTTTTGATCTTTTGCTTGTTGATTCTTTGATCTTTGAATCTCGTTTCGTCACAGATAATGCACCAGCTGCTCTTGTAAGCCTTGTTGGTCGTAAGGAGTATGAAAGAAGTGCCAAGGATCTCTATTTCTTCCTTCAGGTAATTTTTATGCTTTGGAAAACTCAGCACAACAGGGCTTTCTTCTCTAGGACTTGTCTGTTATAGTTTTGCACCTCGTTGACGTCTTTAGGTGAAATATTCTAGCAGAGAGTACCATTCAATCTATAAAATCTTTATGACACATTAAGACTATTTTTTATTTCTAGTTTCTGTAACAATTTCCTGTGTAGTTGTAAGTTTCTGATGTGGTGGATGTTATGGATAACCTCTGCTTTTGCAGGAGTGGAGCCAGGAATTTCTTCTGTTTGGCTAATTAGAAACTCTGATTGTCTTGCGAGCTCACCCTTTGCAATAGCTGTTTCTTAAGCCACATTATAATTTTATTTAATCTAACAAGTACTTAGAAAGTAAGAATTTCTTGGAAGACATTACCTGTAAACAATTAGTTGACCAATACATTATTATAATAATCTTTAAACACTCTTATTCACAGATTCCACACTATTAGTTTTCTGTACAATCACAGATCTGCAGCCTGCCACGTAAATTAAAACATCTGGGTGGAGCACATGGGTGAACTTACCTTGTATAAAGAATTGGAGAGGTAATATAGTTAAGAGTTGAAGAGTCGATTAGTTTGAGTCTAGAATTTCACAAAATAGTAGTATATACCTTAATAACTTCCATACAATTTGGGTGGGGCACTTAACCCACAACATGGCTCCACAAGTCATTACTATTGTTTTGCAGATGACCAAACCATCCATTGTAAGGGCCTTTCTAATCTTCATATGTGAAATAGATAATAGTTCTGGCATTGGCAGTTAATTCATCTATATGGCAGATTTAGATAAGCTGTATAGGAGACTGGAAAAGTCTATGTGATCTTTAACTCTAGAGCGTGCTTTCAAATTTCAATTAAATGCTTCACAGCATGCTCAGCTATCGCTGCTTCTTTGAAGTTAAAGTATGTAGCATTAACTCTTTACTTAAAACCAAAGCTTGAAACTATGGGACATATTCTTGGTACACATGCAAACTGCCTAGACTCTGACAGTCTTATGTGGTCTGTTACCCTTTTTCTGCAGTCTTCTATTTGTTTGAAGCAGTTTGCATTCAATCTTCTTGAGCTGTTGCTCTTGTCAGCATTTCCAGAGCTTGATGATGCCATTAAGCAGTTGCACGAAGAAAAGCAAAAGTTTGGACAAGTTGAAGTACAGTAGAGCCTAGGAGGAGAACTGTTGATCATTATGTGTGTTTCGTCAGTTTGGGCAGGATTCTGAGCAGTCAATGTATGTAAAAGATGAGTAGAACTGCTGATCTTGGACAGGCTCAGAATCTTCATTATCTTCAGGCACTTATTCTGAGGCGTTCCCACAATTCACTACCAAAGGTACATTTTTGTTTTTTCATTTTGTTTTTGTCTTTAGGATTTAGTATTTTTTTTTTCAAATCTATTAAAGAAACAGAAAAGGGAAAAGGGAAGAAAACACCTATAAGAGAGAAGAGAAGAGAAGAGAAAGAAAACAAGGCACTCAAAAGGTGATTGAACACCCTAGAACCCAAACAATAACAGAATAAATTTTATGAAACACTCATAGGATACTCTGTTAATTTCATTTGTGCTAGTAAAATGAAACTTATTGTGGTTCCCCTACTGTGTTCTAAAGCTTAGGTAACGATACTATATTTCTTTTTAACATTACATTCATAGACAATAATATCGTGCTGTACAAAGGATGTTTGCGTATTGCATGAGTATTGTTTGTACAACGTTCTGGATTATGTATACTAGTGTGTGTGCACGTGCGATGCGCGTGCATATCTGGTTTTGTTTTACAATGAAGGAGGCTTTAGAGGGAGGACGTTTATCAATTTATTAAAAGAAAAGGTGGCAACCACTATACCAACAGATGCTCAGTCACTTTTCATAGACGCGCGATGATTTCATATGCCTGTTAGTTACATGCAAATTGTAATTGCAAATTTCATTAACTTTTATAAAGTAATAAATTGCTTGCACACAACACTTGGCAAAAAGGTATTATTACTAAAACAATTTGTGAAAAAAAGAAGAGTTTAATTAATTTTTTAATTTTGTTTGAGAATATTTTGGTATTTTAATGACTGAATGACTAACTTGTTCGAGGGAAATGAGTAATTCTCTTTGAGAGGCTATATGTTCACACTTGGATTACCTAAATACCCATATTAACTTTGTTTATTTTCTTCACTTTCATTTGGTCTTGATTAAGGATAGCAACATGCCGGATTTGGCCAAATCCATCCCCGCTCCGCACGGATTAACAGATATTCGCCCTGCCCCGATTATTCATTTATATCTGCGCTTTTTTTTTTGTGGATAACAGATCCTGCCCCGCCCAATAATTTTTTAGGCCTGAAGTTTAGGCTCATTTTGGACCTAAATTTTTTCAGGCTTATTTTGTAGGCTTGTATAAAATCATAAACCTGTACAAGTCACTTACATCCTACAATAGTGTTTGTAACAAACAAGTCTAAAATCACGTAGTTACTTGTACCTGTATAAAAATCATTTCAATCATAACAAAGTGTAACAGAAATCAGCTATAGTCTATCATAAAAGAAAAACAAGTCTTACACAATAAAATAACAAGTGTTACACATTTTGTAGCCACAATATTTAGCAAAATAACATGCTAAATTCTAAAATGTTCTAATACCGAAACAAGCAACAAAATGAAGACCACCAACAATCCCTCGTCACACGTTCACACTTGGTCTTTTGTTGTTGCAAAAACTTAGCCAACCTGAAATAATAATAAAAATAAATAAATAAATTAATTAATTAATTAAAAAAAAATCTAAGTTAGCTTCTATACATCAAGAAAACAATAGAAATTTTCAACAAAGCTGCAAGCGTAAAATTTACTAATTGGTTTTCAACAAATCTACAAGCATAAAATTTGCGAACATTTTGTATCCAACAATGTTTTTCATGATGAAAATGGTTTAAAAGAGTTCCCCAAAGCAACTCAGTATGAACAGAAAAATAATGGAGCAACACAATTACATATGACATAGTATCAACAAATTGAGATTTAAGAAATGAAACAATAATCTATAAACATAGCCTTAAATTACTAGGGAACCCAAGCAAATGTTTTGTTGCAGATAGTTGAAAGGACTAGGTGTTGTTGGAGAATTCTGAGTTTTCAAAGCTTTATGATCTTTCTCACCCTTGTGTGAAATTTATCAATGTTAATTGACTAGAAAATAATTTGCATTTAGCCGCAAAGGCAGAGACAATAAAGCCATAGCTGATCACTTTCCAAACCAATGGGCAGGGTTGAAACAAGCCAAAGCTTAATGGTAAAGAATAAAGGAATTATCAAAACTCTCCAGTGTATTCTTTACAAACTCGAGAGCATACATAAAGGAAATTATAGAAAGTTGCAAGTACTTTCTTTGAGAGTGTTTGGCACACACCCAATACAACTTGCAGGTTTGAACTGTTGAAGATCTCTTTCTCTAGCTATCCAAAAATCGATATGCCAATAGATTATTGAAGTCCTTATTTGCTCCATCATGGCCATTAGTTGATTCTATATTTGAGAAGCTCCTTGTTTATGTTTAGATTTGAACACACATGGGTGTGTAATCATATTGGCCAACTGCTTGGGGGTTATCACTTATGCGATTTAGATGTCTCCATCATGAACATTTTGTATAAGAAAACTATTGTTTGCCTCTAAAGGGATGAATTGAAGAGGTGGTACCTGCGACTCTACAAGGCTGCGATGTGCTTGCTCTGGTTTTCCTCCAGCTACAATCTGCAAGAAGCCAAGAGCACAAAGATTAATTGAGAGAAGAAGAAGAGGTGAAGAAGAAGAGGTGGGGGTGGTCGTGCACAAGGATTGTGATTTCGCGAAATTATGCGAAATTTTCGTTTTTTTTGAAATTACGAAAAGAAAAAGGGTGAATGAAAAAAATTACATTTTTCGAAGGTTTTTTTGAAAATTTTCGAGGTTTTTTTTTCGTAAATTGTGGTTTTTTCATAAAAATACAAAATCAACTACTAAAATTTATATTTTTTGGAAATTTTCGAGTTTTTTTTTTTTTTTTCTAATTATCATTCATTCTAAATATTTATTGATTTTTGAAACCACCCCCTAATTTCCTAATTTTCACATCTTATACTTATATATTGATGGTCATGGATGGGTGGCGTAGTTTAGGGTTAAGGTTTTTTCTCTTAAGGGCTAATGGTATTTTAGTAAATTACCTACATAAATGGATATCCGCAGGCCGGATATGGCTAAATTCATATCCACTTCGATTATGTGATATATACCATTTGGATCCCCGAAACCGCCCTGAAATCCGTTTAGGCATATCCAAATCCGCTCCATTTGGTGTGGGTAAGGCGGATATCCATGAAAAGCTGCCCCATTACCATCCCTAGTCTTGATTAACATTGATGTTTTTTTAATGAAGAGCAGTTTGGGAAATGCAAAATAGGCGTCCAATATCAACGGACAACCTCCATTGTTCATTTGGGGCTTCTTGCCTTACATACTGTAGATGGTAGCAATGGTCCACCTTATCCCTATTCCTACCAATGTAGTGAAGGCTTTGGAAACCCCAATTCCAAATCAGGAGCCACCCAAACCAGGCCTGCTTAACAGTCTGCGAAGTAGAAATTTACAGGCCCAAGCCCGTAATAGCAGCATCATTAGAATGCTCCAAGCCCACAAACCCAATTGGGTCAATTTGATCAACAAGACTTCTAAGGGGAAGAAAGAAGCCAAGAAGGGGACACGTCGCTATAAATCTTCTATATACAAAATACACAATGATTTACAGGCAGAGAGCTGGTTGCAGAACATTCAAGAGAGTTCCCTAGTCCCACTCACTTCTCTTCATCATCTCAGCAATTGGTGAACTCAAACTTGCGGTGAGTTAGACCTATCTCTCCCACTTGGTCTCTCTCGCCGACATCCCTTCTTGACCCTTCTCACCCAAATGAAGGAGCTATATAGTTGGTATGTTCAGTGGTGGCTGATCAGAACAAAGCAGTCTTTCATATTCAAGTGGAAAGTTGGTTAGCCTTCGTAAGCTGGTGTTAAAGGTACGCCCTGATATATCTTTAATTCAAGAAACTAGAAGCTCTAAGAAGCAAGACTGATTACGAGTTTATTAAATTCATTTGGGGTAGAGATGAATTCAGTTGGGAGTTCATTCCAGTTCTGGGGTGTGCTGGAGACAATCTACAGTATGGAGAAAGGAAGCTTTCCAAGTTTTGGACTGCCGAAAAGGGGGTTATTCTCCCTCCCTCAAGATCCAAGGTATAGATAATGATTCTCCTTGGATTCTTTCAAACATTTATGGGACAGTTGACAAGATTTACAGACAAGAATTTTGGGAAGAGTTGCAGTCAATTCAGGGGTTGTGGGATGCTCCTTAGTTGCTAGGAGGGGAGTTCAATGTAATCAAGTCTATGTATGACAGCAACGAGGGCTTTAGAATGACCTTCCACATCAATAACTTTATTATATTTATTAGTGAATTTGCGCTAATTGATTTTTTTTCAAGGGGACAACTGCACTTGGTCCAATCATGGAGCCTCAACCACTCTTTGTAGATTGGATAGGTTCCTAGCCACTTTTGAATGGGTTGACATATTTGGTACTCCTCAGCTATGTTATTAATGTGGGAAAGAATCGCCGATTAATCGGCAATTAATCGCAGTTCGGGGTTTGACCGAACCGAACTGGGTGAAATCGGTTGGGGTTTAGCAGTCACCGATTAATCGGCGAGCCACTGATTAATCAGCCCAGCCAACTCGCCGATTTATCGCTATGTTGGAAAGTTAGGTTGTTTATAGTGATATAAGTGTCGCAACCTGCAAATTTAAATTCATTTGATTAATTAGTAAAGCAATATATGACTGATTAATTAGTAAGTTATATAATTACAAATTTACATCATTTTTACTAATTGTTTATTTTTGTAATCTATGACTATGATTAAATTTTAAAAAATATATGCTTTGAAAAAATTGACCGATTAATCACGCTTAATCGCAATTTGGTCTTGAACTGTGCTGCGATCGTTTTCCAATTTAACTGCATAGCTCCTCAGGAAAGACTTCTTGACACAGTAGGCTCTAACCGCCATGCTATATTCCTAGACCCTCCCCTTTTAGGCTTGAAATGATGTGGTTTGAAGATGCAGATTTTCCAAATGTTGTGAAAGATGCTTGGCAGGCAATTCATTGCAGTGGTCCCCTTGGTTTTATTCTATGGAATAAGTTGAAACAACTAAAAAATCATCTTAAAGCTGAAACAATTATCATTTTGGCAAGATAGACACTTGACAACCAGCAGAAAGCTTTACAACGGCATGACCAAATTGAAGAAGAAAGGGGCCTAACAGTAAATGAATGAGAAACGAGAAGTAAATGAATGAGAAACAAGAGTGAAGGGAATAAAAAAAATTGAATAGTCTCTTCAAAAGAGACTACATCTGCTAGAAAATAAAGGTTGTAGTGAAATGGGCTACTAAACAGTGTTATACGAATTGTTCCAAATTGGGGCAAATTGCCCCCAATTTAAGGAGTAAATAGCCATTGTTACAAATCGTCCAATTGTGTTGAAGATGAATACATCCAAAAAAAATTCAAGAAAAGAAGGGGAAGAACAGAGAAAAGTGTTGGGGCGTCGCAAGGGGAAATACTTGTTTAATCGATCGTTTCCTTCTCGAAGGGAATCAATTTACACCCCACACTATAGATCTCATCGATTTTTGTCTTTAACAGAGAATTACTTTCACTGGTTCGTGATGAAAACCCATCGTGTTGCTCTTTTGTTGCTTTGTTTGTCCGCAGATTGATAGATCTCATTGATAGTTGCTTCCTTTGTCCAGAAGGGAAGAGATGAGAGAGTGAGAAGGGAGAGTTGAGAGAGTTCCAGAGTGTGGGGAGTTTTTTTTTTGTGTATAATATTTTTTCTTTATGAAGGTGTGGTGTTATTAGCCTTAAATCCTTAAAAAATGTTATTTATTCTTAAGGCCCTCTTTTTTATTGTCCCATCCAAGACCAACAAAACCAACAGAGAGTGGTTTTCTTACCCATTCCCAATATTTATATAACATATAATAATAATAATAATAATATAGTATTATTAATAAATCTTACGATTTACAATACGATTCACTAACATTGCTACTAAAGGAGTTTTTGCTCCAAACTTTTCCACGAGCTAGCTAACTTGTGGAATCAGATGCTACCACTATAGCTAATCACATTGTGGAACATCTTTCAGAATATGGCTGATACATGAGTATCTTCCAAGAGGAGCTTAGTGGTTAATTAAGGAAAGTTTCCTATTTTGAATATGGTTTCCTTAATTAATTAGGAAAAGGAAAGTTTCTTTGTTGGATAAAGGTTTCTTTGACCAATTGGGACAAGAAAAGTTTCCTATTTGAATTAGGTTTCCTTTTCAATTAAGACAAGGAAAATTTACTAAATCAATTAGAAAATTAGAAAAAGGAAAAAGTTCCCCTTGCGGGACAAGTAAAGTGATACAGGAAATACTTTCGTATTAGGAGTAGATTTTCCTTATTTTATAACACATAAGTTCTCCTTGCAGGACAAGGAAAATGATGTGAAAACACTTTCCTATTAGAAGTAGGCTTCCTTGTTTGGTTTAGACTTCTTTAGCCTATATATAGTGTCTTTATGTAGGTTGGAAGTATCTAGAAAACACAAAAATCCGAGAGATTCAGGCTAGAGAGATGTAGATCCATATCTTATTCAGCAAAGCTCTCAAGAAAGTTGTTCTAGGAAGATAGCCTCAAGAGTTTGTTATTGAGGGAGAGCTTGTTGAACAACCTCTCGAAGAGTTTGTTCTCAATAAAGTCACATAAATTTTGTTAGTTAATAAGATAACAAAGGTGAAAGTTGTTCTAGCTGCGGTAACTAAGGATGTTGCTACTGGAATTGATTCATATCCTGTGGATTTTTTATTTAGATGTTGGGAGATAGTGACAAAGAATTTCATGAATGTGGTGGAAGAATTCGACTCAAATTCCTTAATTGGAGATTAAACACCACAATATTCTCTTTCATTCCAAAATGGGGGGCCACATGTATTGGAGATTTCAGACCCATTAGTCTAGTTGCTTCAGTAGCTAAGGTCATTTCCAAAGTCTTGGCCATGAGAGTGAAGGGAGTCATGTATAAGTTGGTTTCACCTTACCAATCAGCAGTAGTGCAAGGCAGACAATTGATTGATGTTCACTCATTGCAAATTAATTGATTGATGCTAGATTGAAGGCTAAAGAACCAAGGATTGTTTGTAACCTGGATTTCTCCCAAGGCTTTTGACGCTATCACTAGGAATTCATAGATTATAGGCTCAAAAGAATGGGTTTTGGGGTGAAATGGAGAAGGTGGGTCAATGCTCTTCTTCAAATAGCTTCAAATTTTGTTAAATTTAATGGGTCTCCTGAAGGTTTATTCAAAACCACAAGGGAATCATATAGGGTGATCCCCTTTCATCTTTTCTTTGGTTGATGAAGCCTTAACCCAAATGATACTGAGAGCGACCATTACTAGCTTGTCAAGCGGTTAGTCTCTACCTATCCTAAATATGTAGATGACACTATACTATTCATGGACCCTAGCTCTCTTCAGTTACAGGCCACAAGATCCATTTTGTCGTGTGTTGGAAGCAAGGATTGTGATTTTGTAAAATTATACGAAATTTTGCTGAAATTTTTGTTTTTTTGAAATTACGAAAACAAAAAGGGAGAAAGAAAATTTACATTATTTTAGAGTTTTTTTCGAAGTTTTTTGAGGTTGTCTTAAATTTTATTTTTTTCGTAAAAATACAAAAACCAGCTACTAAAATTTACATTTTTTAGAAAATTTTCGAGATTTTTTCGTAAATTTCAAGTTTTCTTTTTCTAATTATTATTGATTTTTGAAACCACTCCTTAATTTCCTAATTATTACTTCTACTTATATATTGATTTTTTAAACTACCCTTAGATTTTCTAATTATAGGTATTTTGGTTTCATTTAATCTGTTTAATACATTTATTTACTTGCATATTATTTTTTTCACATATTTTATATACCCTCGAAATTCATTATATATTTCATTTATCTTCAAAATTTTTACATTTTTTCTTTACACACCGAAATATTTCTTAAAATCAGGAAAGCGAAATTAACTCGAAAAACGAAATCACAATCCTTGACATGGAAGTTGTTTCTAGCTTGGGCATCAATTTCAACAAAACCATCTTGTTTGCTATTGGGGAAGTGCAAAATTTTGGAAGCTTGGTTGACATATTAAAGTTGCAAAGAAGGTCAATTGCCTACTAAATACTTGGATTTACCTCTGGGAGCTAAGTATAAAAGTATAACTATATGGGAACCAATAGTAGAGAGAATCACAAGCAGACTACCAATTTGGACGAGAGTATATTTTAAAAACTGGAATATTGACTCTAGTAAAAAGCACCATCTTAAGCACGCCTATGTTCATGATTTTTCCATGCACCGTGCATGTAAAAAGAGCAGATCAATAGAAATTTCCTATGGGAAATGGATGGAGACAAAAAGAGCTATCATTGGGTAAGTTGGCAGAACACTTGTAAACCAAAAAAGCATGGAGGACTGGGTATTAGAAGACTAAAAAAGTTCAACCGAGCCTTCTAGCCAAATGAATTTCAAGATTTGGTAGAGAAGAAGGCATATTGTGGATAACATGATTCAGGAGAAGTGTGGTATCTCTAATGGAGGATAGATTCCAACCTCTTTAATGTTCCTTATGGATTTGCTTGGTGGAGAGCAATCACGAGCTTGAAGCCTCCTTTTAGTCCAACTTTCCTTTGATTTGGGGTGAGGAGAGAAAATCAATTTTTGGCATACACTTGGGCAGGGAACTTAGCTTTGTAACACTCATTTCCCACCATTTATGCTCTCTCTTTGATCAAAAGCAAAGTTATAGCTGTGGGAAGGACAACTACTTGGAACATTGGTTTAAGGAGGGCTATTAGAGATTCAGAAATTCCTTAGCTTTTACAACTTATCGATCACTCCAGCTCCACATCCCTTCAGAGCATCCTGACAAATGGAAATGGGACAATAAAACAGGCCGATCAATATCAACATGCACATCAAACTTATTGTTCATTCTGAAAATTTACTCTAAAACAGTTGTTACCCCTCCTTCCCCTTTGGCCACAACTAATTTTTGGTTAAACACATTCCTCTTAAGTAAACTCCATATATGGCTAATTGGCCATGGCAGAGTTCAATTTGCTGATAACTTTTATAGAAGAGAAATGATGATTCCTAATAGGTATTGTCTTTGTGAAAAAGAAGAAGGGTTTGTTGATCGTCTCTTCTTTGCTTGTTCTTTCACTAAGAACTCCAACTTCCGTTGTTTATTGCAGATGGTTTGTATTTGGCACAAGAATGGTTGCTTTGAAAAAGGTCTTGGTTGTGGAAGAAGGTCTTATTTGCAGTCATATGGGTAGTGTGGAAGGAAAGAAATAATGGAATTTTCAAAGATAAGAGGAAAGGTTGCCATTCCTTATGCAATGAGGTTAAAGCCCTGGTTTGGTTTGGGGAAGGTTTGAAAACATTGCATGTCACACGTGCTTGTTTGAGTGGGAGAGTTTATTCATTTGAGTGGAAGAGTTTATCAATAAAATGCTTTGCTGATCGTAAAACTAAAACTGTACCTTACATCAAATAGAAGTACGAGTTCATTTAATTGTGTTAGCATGCCCTCCATTAGCATGTCCTAACCATGCTTTTCATACAAATAATCTTATTTGCATTCATAGGGGTATATGTGCTGGCCTTGGACATAAGTGTGGGGCGTGTCCGAGACAACAAATTTAAACAGAGAAGATTTGTGGACACGGGGTTGTGTTTATTAATTGTATCTATACTATAAAAGGAATTCAATGATTTTGGATTGTGAGCTATGTATCACCCGAATCAGCTCTTTTGACGTTTGCATATAATTCCAAGAGATGTGTCCTTATTTTAACTCCCTTATAAAACCATATCCAGCACTTTTGACCATTGCATCCAGGTTCAACGGATGTGTCCTTAGTCCAATTCTCTTATAAAACCAAAGTCAGTGGTTTACCTAAACCATTATACAATGTTATTACTACAAATCAAAAAGCAGTTTCACACGCCTTAATTGAAGACGTTTGGAGGAGTTTGGGTTTCTTCTTACCGCACAACTCAGAACAAGGAAACTTTCCAGTTCAGAGCAATGATTCACTCAAATGCACACTTTCTTCTTCAAGGCAACCTTCCATCAATCCATGGTACAAGAAAGCAAATCTACGTCAAGTGCTTAGTTTAATGGAAGAAGGGGTTTGGATTTAACACCATTTGACTCTGATATGTTTACCTGATCAAATTTAATGGATCTCATAGTGAGTTTAAGAGCCGGAATGATTATGGAAGGATGAAGGGATAGTCTTGATTGACCTTGAACAATCATTAAATTCAAGGTAAAGAGATTAATTTTCTTCTGGCTCAAGGGGATTATTTTGGCTTTAAGTTTTATCTTCAATTAATTCAATAAACAAAAGTTCTCAATTACGATGTACAACTCTTCTTTATTATTATTAGTGGGTTATAATTTGTTCACAACTTTTTTTTAATATGCTAATACATTGAGAAATTTCTTTTGTGCGTCATGGAAATTATGTTAAAAGAAGGGTACACAGTCTCATCCTCCCAAATTTTTTTCTCCAATTGAAGGTGAGCATGTGCAACCCACGCGTTTAAAAGCTAGCATATATAGGAGGAGGCGGGGCGGTTGTCGGCCGTCTCGCAATAAACAGGGGGCAGAAAAGAAGAACGGGGCGGGGTGGGGTCGTCAACGTCGCAGAGAAGAGAGGGAGAGAGAAAGGATGGGGCAGGATGGCGTCGGCGGCATCACATGATCGACAAATCGTATATTTTTCAAAAGTCAGTGGGGGCAAGTGCCCCCACTTGACCCCCCCTAGATTTGTGCCTGCCTTAGATCTATTTCAATGAAAATCCATTGTCCATGCCATCCTCACTACCACATCTTTTATCTCTCTCTCTCTCCTCATTTGAACCACAGCCCTACTGCAGCTAACATCATCACGCCAACTACCCTCCACTACTGTTATATTGAGAAACCACATTGGCTTTGGGGAAATTAAGATCTGTTTTTAGGAGACAAAAAGGAAATAAAAATTCATGTTCAGATATTTGCAATGCTTCTTTTTTCATCAGACCTTGGATCTCTGCAAGGTCCCTCTTCTTCAAACAGAGACTCAACAAATAGAGAGCATCATCAACTCCTCAACTTTTGCATGCAGGGTTTTGGTTATGGGCTCTCAAATCCTCATTCAGTTCTTAAGACCTGTAGGAGGAAGAGAGAGAGAGATTGTTCTTGGTTATTGCATGATATGATGGGGTCGTGAAGTTCTGGTGTATAGATGGATGTTTAGCATGTTTAGCATTATCCCAAACATCAAAACCATGGAACTCCTTAGGGATTCATTCATCAATTATTAACTGTGTACTTTTCCAATCTGAGAATATTGCCAAAAACCTGAACTTCACCAATTGAAATCTCTGAAAATGTTTTTGTTTCTTTATAATTGAAGAACCAACTGTGAGTTTGAGTTGAAGTTGAACCCAATTATGCAGCTCACCATGGTGCCAGCTTAAAGAGGAAGGAGAGAGACTCTTGAACACCTTTGTGTCTTCTCATGTCTCTATCCCGTTGTCAAACAATTGGAGACTCTTTTGATTCAAATATTCTGGTTTATCGGTGGTTGGCATATCATATAAGCTATGTAACGACATATCGGTATCCGACACGGATACAAAGTGTCGGACATGTTGGATACGCTAGGGGGACACACTTGTATATTTTAGTATTATTTACTTTTCAGCAAGAAGTTCTGAACTGTCATTCATATTCATTTATGTCAATATTGATACTCATGTACTACCTACTGCCATAATATGCGTGTCACATTAGTATAGAATTGAATCTTTTTAAGGATATGTAAAAAAGTTGATGATCGAAGCATGGAGTGTAGTGTCGTTGTTACATAGCATGTGAGAGAACTCTTTGGGATGGATCATGTTTGACCTGTTGCTCTTGGTTATATTTGGCTAAATAGAATAGTTATCTTGATAACATATCAGCCTTTTCAAGAAAGGCACTTGGTTGCATGTCTCGGAAGGTAGAAGCTACATCTCTGTTAGGCGTTCTCTAATACTTGCAGGTTGGGTCTTTGCTGGAATTTATGGTATCCAGGACAAAGTTATTTCAAATGGCCATAAATATATCAGGGATAGGGCATAGACAGGCACATCTATGGTGGAATTTAACCAAACAGGCTAAGGTGGGGTTTTACCAAAACAAAAAAAAAACTGTTATTGGTAATCTGTCCTCTCCTAATCTACCACAAATCTGTTACTCTATTTCCCTGTTGGATCCCAATCTCACTTTCTATGTTTTCCCTCTCTTTTGGGGGAAATCTTCGTTTTCCCGGTCATGAACTAATAAGATTTGAAAGAATTGACTCACAACTAGTTATTTGTCACGGTTGAGGCATTTCCTTTTTGGTGACTAAAATATATTTTGCTTTTTTATCTGCAGGAAATTGCAGAACAGTGATACAGATACAAAGAAATTTGTTCAGTATACATGAATCAGAAGAGGGTCAGATTTTATTTTTTATTTTTCCTTATCATTGAAGCTTCAAGGTTGTAGATAGCAGGGTTGATCATAGGAAATGAGTGACTGGCTTTCTCCATTTTTACTGAATATAATGTCAATATTCTCAGCTAGTGTTCTTTTTGCCGGTAGTTTATTTTGTGATTGGACTTCAGGATTTACTCCCAGCACAATTTTGTGTCAGCTTTCACACGTTGGCAAGAACTCCGAGGTTGTGAAAAAAAGGGGAGATGAATTGACACACAAGAAAACACACAAAACCACACAGGGCACTTGAATAGACACAAGCACACACAGACGCATCTTGTTGTATATGTTGTACAATTTCTGAAATGTTGTTATAAACAGTGTGCAAGAAACAAAGGGGCTGTGGTCGATTGGTTAAGGCATTGTGGACTTGATCCACAGATCCTTGCTTCGAGACCCACTGGAGGCATCTTTATTTTCGGGGTGGTGTTCGACCCGTAGGTCGCATCTCAGGACTAGGTTACGGATCCTATGCTCAAAATCGGCTTACCTTTCAAAAAAAAAAAAAAAAAAAAAAAGAAACAAAGGCAAGTGTCCATGCAACTCATGCACACAGGATTAAAAGCTGATTCTCTTCTGGCAGATTGTAGGTTGCACCCCTTGCTAAGGGTTCCTATTGTCTAAATGTGACAGACTACGTAAGAAATTGGGCCATTCCATTTAGAATCAAATATTTCTTGTTTTGTGGACTTGTAGATTGCTATGATCCTTTGTAACTGTAAACTTTTTGGTACATAGTTTTTATTATTCACGAGTTTAGTAATTCTCACGCAGTTACCAGTTATCTTGCAGGTTGAAAATTTACAAGTTATTTATTTATTGTTAAAAAAAATTCACACAATTTAGAACAACAGTTAACCTTTAATAGCCAGAACAGAGTGCTAGACTAGAAGTGCAGTTCAAGAACATGATACCGCTTGTATCTGCGGCAGTCAGATATAAAACCCTATGTATCCACTATATGCATCCACTATAGAAAGGTTGAAGATATATTAAAATAATGATGAAAAAATTAAAATAGGGAATGTGATTAGAGTGGTGAAGAAATAGTGAATCCCTAAATTTAGCTTTTGGTTAAAATGGGAGATGGTTCATCTCCCATTTTAACTTTTACCTTTGGAGTCTCCAATGGATTCCCTAAAATAGCCAAGGTCTCATGTGAGAAATTGTATGCTTCAATGGAACTCTTAAATCATTATCCATTTTAACTTCACATTCAGCTTTCCCTAAATTTAGGGGCAAACAACATTTCCTAAAATATTTCAAATCTTTAATTTTCAAATTAAAAATTAAAACATAAGGAATAGGAGATGAAAAAGTGAAAGATATATTTATATAATGATGAAAAGTTAAAATAGTAGATCTGATAGTAGTGATGAAAAAATAAAATAACTCTTAAATTTAGCTTTTGGTTAAAATGGAGGTTGGTTGATCTCTCATTTTTAATTTTACCATTAGAACATCTCCAATAGTAAAAGTTAAAATGGGAGATGAACAATCCATCAATTTAACAAAAAGCTAAATTTAGGGGTTCTCCTATTTTTTCATCACTCCAACCACATTCCTTATTTTAACTTTTCATCATTATTGTAATAAATCTTTAACTTTTCTATACCAATTTAATTTCAACTTAATATAATTATACTATTATTAGATTCAATTATATTATTATAATATTATAAAATATATTTTATTAATTAATTTCAAACTTTTTTTTTTTGGAAAGCGAGCGGGGGTTATTTGGGATCCCCAAACCACATTAAAAAAGAAGGATTACATTATCAGATATTTCTTTCCAGTTTTGTCTTCATACACTATCTTTTTCAAATCCTCCGCAAAGGAGCTCGGAGTAAATTCTACAAACATAGTATTAGGATACAATCCCGCCAGGTAATCTGCAGCCCTGTTTGTCTCTCGATAATCATGTTTGCATGCATAGTCTTCTAGAATCGACAGCTGGTACCGGATTCTCCATACGACGTGTTTAAGGTCCCAAGGGACTGGATAGGTAAGCAAGAACATTGGAGTCTGTACTAACCTCTATCTTACGTATATTATGTAACCTTGCAAGCTTCAGACCCATAAGAACTCCCTGCAGTTCATGTTTTATTACTGAATGACCAGTTGTATCACCTGAGCAAGCTGCAATAACATCGCCTTGGTCATTCCGAATAATAGCTCCATACCCTCCTTTTGAAGCATTCAAAGAGTCTTCTCCTCTTAATGATCCATCAGTGTTAAGTTTGAACCAGCCTGATCTTGGACGTTGCCAGTAACACAGAGTCGGAGACAAGGTGCTGAACTTAGTGTCTATTCGTAACCTGTCTATAAGCGTCCTGTTTTGAGTAGTATCAGTGATGTTCCATTGACCAAGACTGAATTTGATTCGGATGTCTTCATATATGTTACGTACAACTTCAGCAGAATTTCTGTATTTCTATTGGTGTATACGTCGGTTTCGCTCAGCCCATATGTGATACACCGTAGCATTTAGAGCAACCTTTTTGATGATTACTTCAGTTCCATTACCTCTGAATGTTTGGACGCACCACTGCAGCTCTTCTGCCCAGCTCTGAATTTGTCTCGAATAACATAGGTAATAGAGGATGGCTTGCCATACCAAGCGAGAATAGGTGCACAAAAAGAAGAGGTGCGACTCTGTTTCACTCTCATAACCACATAAAGGGCAGTGGTCATGATATGATTTACCCCATTGCTTCAGTTTGGACATTGTAGTAAGAGCTCCATTGGTCAAGAGCCAAGTAATAAAACTATGTCGGGGGACGTGACCTTTAAACCAGATAATACGAGCCCAGAATACTTTGGGTTTACGCTTTCGAGCTGCTTCATAAGTCGCTTTGGACTGGAATTGACCATCACTGCCTGCGGTCCATGTCACTTCATCTTCTAGATTAGTGTTTAACTCAATATCAGTGAGTCGACATACAATATCAGGGATACGGATGCTGAGTCATTGGGGAACACACCATTCTTCATTGCTAATGACAGCAGACACTAAAGCATTCTTATGCAGAGTAGAGTCATATAGAAAAGTTTGTGGGAATCTGTTGGAGAGAATACCAAGCGGGTGCCACGGATCCTTCCAGAAATATGTAGTACCCCCGTTCCCAATTAGGTGATGTACAAATACGGCTGCCTTATCTCGACAATCAAGAATCTTTCTCCAGCACCAGGACGCCTCTTGTGGTTTAGACATAAGCCAAAAATCTCTCTGTTTGATAAGATGCTTCCATACCCAATTGACCCATAGCGTGTTTTGCTTAGACATCAAACTCCAAATGTGTTTCATACAAGCTACTTCATTACCAGTGCTAACACTCCGTATGCCTAGACCACCTTCATCCTGTGGATAACAGATCGTGTCCCAGCTCACCTTTGCCTTCTTCAAAGGAGTATCTCCTCCCGACCATAGGAAATTGCGAAGGATGGAATTAATACTAGCAATGGTTCTCTTAGGTAGACCATAACAGGAAGTCCAATAAACATGCATGCTGGAGAGAACCGAATTAATTAAAACTAGCCGCCCTGCATATGATAGAAATCTATTCTTCCAGGAGTTAATTCGCTTTCTGAGTCTGTCAATAAGAGGTTTGCATTGGTGGTGCGAGAGAGTTGAGGAGATCATAGGCAGCCCAAGATACTTCATAGGAAGAGTCCCAACTGAGAAATGAAGGTGAGAAGCAATCTGAGACTTTTCATTATCAGGAACACCAGCTAAGAAGAGAGTACTCTTGTGGGTATTCACTTCCAGTCCTGTACACTCCTTAAATAAGAGAAGGACATCCGCTAGGGCCTTTGCAGAGTTATTATCTCCATGAAAGAAGGCTATCAAGTCATCATCAAACCCAAGATGGGTTATCAGTGGATCATTACACTTATAGTGAACTTTATACTGACCTTCCTGAACTTTTTGTCGCAATAGCACATGTAGAATCTCCATAACCATAACAAAAAGATACGGTGACAAAGGACACCCTTGCCGGACCGTTAAGATTGATAGAGAACTTCGGAGTAGAGATGCATACTTCAATCCAACGGATGAATTGTGCCGGGAATCTGAGTATCTTTAACAAATGTAAGATAGAGTCCCACCTCACCATATCATATGCCTTCCGAATATCGATCTTAGCTGCACACCGAGGAGGCCCATGATCTCTGTGGTAGTTTCGGACTAGCTCATGCACCAACATAATATTGTCCTGGATGTGGCGACCTTTGATGAACGCAGATTGGGAGGTGCTCACAACTCTTTGGATTGCATCTTTCATTCTGGACGTCAAGATCTTGGTGATACATTTGTACAACACATTGCAACATGCTATAGGCCTGTAGTCACTGAAGTAAGAAGCATTAGTAATTTTAGGAACTAAAGCAACTACAGTGGCATTTACCTCACCGAGTAATTTAGAACTCCTGAAAAAGTTCAGGACTGCCTTGACAAAGTCATCTCCCACCACTCGCCATGTGGCTTTAAAGAAGAATGAGGAGAAGCCATCCGCCCCAGGAGCTTTATTAGAATCAATATCTGCAAGCGTCGCCACTATTTCCTTCCTGGTAACTGGTTGTACAAGTTCCTCACTCATATCATCTGTGACTAAGTTCTCAAAAGTAATAGAATCAAGGATAGCTGGGTCATAATGGGTAGTATGCTGGCCTGCAAGCACGCCACCAAAATATTGTAAACATTCAGCCTCTATGTCAGCAGGATCCTCTAATTTAGTCCCATTAGCATTATAGATGCTCATTATTTTATTCTGGGTCCTACGCTCCCTCATCAGACCATGAAAGTATGCAGTATTGTGGTCCCCTAGTGTAAAGGCCATTGAACGAGAACGCTGTTTAGCTTCAGATTCTTCATTCCTGGCAGCAGTAGCATATGCTTTAACAACAATTCTCTCTTCCTGAATGGCTGTAGCTGTGGTGGAGCTGGACCGGAGAGCTTGCTGTGCCAAGAACATGGTACGTCTTGCATGTTCAACTGCTGTACTGGCTTTATTAAACCCATTCTTTCGCCAAGTAGTAAGGCTGTGTTTTACATTTTTAAGCTTGTGCACAAGTCTATACATCGGGTTCCCATGGACTGGAGTGTTCCAAGCATGTTCAACAGTTGTAAGGAAATCATGCTCATAAACCCAGTAATTAAAGAATTTAAATGGAATCGGGCCCCTATTCGTATTATCATAAAGTGACAGAATCATAGGCGAGTGATCTGATATACCTGGGTTCAAGAACTCCGTCTCTGCATCAGGAACGTCCTGCAGCCATAGGCCATTAACCAAGACTCTATCTATTTTGGAGGCGACTCTAGCATGCCCCATTTGGTTGTTGCACCATGTGAAGAAGTTACCACGATAACGACAATCATATAAACCAGTACGTGTGACGCATTCCAGAAACTCTTGCGATCCCCCTACGTAGTTGTCTGAGCCTCCTATTCTTTCATGTGAATGAAGAGTTGCATTATAGTCTCCTAGGAGTGCCCAAGGACAGTTAACTGTTATGGCAAGATCCTCTATTGCTTGCCATAGGGTGCGTCGTATGACATAGGAGTTATTACCATAAATGAAGGACAAGAAGCAATTGAAACCATTAACAAAGTTAGCCTGGATAGTAATTGCTTGGTCTGTTCGAGCTATAGTAATGATGGTGACCTGTGTAGGATTCCAACCAACCCATATTCTACCTCCCTGGATTAAGTCCCTATTATCTATCCAGGACCAGTCCCGAAGGAGAGCTCGTTGAATGGAAGGAGTATTAACATCTGCAACTTTAGTTTCAAGTAAACCCACGATATGGAGCTTGTTAGTCTTCACCAGTTCACGTACTTCTTTTTGTTTAAGCGAGTCATTCAACCCCCGCACATTCCAGCATCCGACTTTAAACATGACTAACAGTAGAATCGGGGAGCTGCTTGACTCCCATATGAGTAACTCTTTCTCTAAGCTTGATCAAAGTTGTTAATGGGGTATCTTCTGTATCCTCTGCTGGCACTGGGCCTGGTGCGATGTCAACTACCCCATTCAAGGCCTGCTTTGCAGCAGGGAACTTATGCTGCGTAGGAGTTGTCAAACAAGGCTCTGAGCCAGCGCTGGGTTCTGCACCAGAAGAGTCTGCATTGTCGTCCTTGTGCTGATCAATAGGCTCACCCAAACCAGGCTGCGTATCCCGGACAATCTGGCTTAGCTGTGTATCATTCTCTTTCTGAATATCTGCATGTTCATGTAGCACTTCCAAAGCTGTGCTTCTGGATGCAATCGTATGCGTGTTGTCACTAGCTTGGCGACTAGGTTTGAAGGAGTGCTTGCCTTGTGCGACAGTCCAGCCATCAGTAGTTTTGCTTGAAGGCTCCTGCCCTTTGCGAACAGGTTTCCAGACCTTTGTCACCTGCTTGTTCCCGGACTTGTTCTTTGGGCATTGCATCTTTGAGTGTCCAAAGCCAGAGCATATATTGCATTTAACGGGACGCCAAGCATATTCAACATCAATTGTTCGCATCTGATCCTCATCTACAAGGACTGGAATGGAATCCGGGAATTGGCTATTCATGTCAATTTCAACACATACCCTGGTGAATGCCAACCGAGACTTGGTTTCTGTCGCCTTATCTAGCATGATCGGGACCCCAACAGCACTTGCTATCTGCTGGATGCCTTCTGGATTCCATAGAAACAGAGGGATCTTCTTGAGAGTGATCCAGATGGGAACCGAGGTTAAAACCTCCTCATCCTCATCTAGTGTCGGAGACCATTTGCGAACAATAAACAAACGACTTGCAATGTGCAGAGGGCCAATTTCCAGCACTTTCCTTCTGTCAGTTTCATCATTGAATCTGAATATAAAGTTCTTCTCCCCATGAATGTTCATCACAAAATTATTGATTCCCCAAGCGCGCTTAAGCGATTCTTTTACATAGGTGTAAGCCAGCCTTTTCCCCACAAATCTACCTAAGACAAGTGTCTCACACTCCTCAATTTTTTTTGCATAGTCGGCAGTTTTAACTCTTACCACTGGCTTCCCATTAAGAGTATCAGGTCGCACATACTGGAGTTTTGTAGAACCAGAAAATCTGTTTTGCTTCAGTTTTTCAGCCCAATTCATGGATGGTGGTCCATTGTGATCAATTGGAGATTGACTACCAAGTGATTCATCGTTGAGAATGGTCATATCGGCCTTAGGAACAGCCGTGTTGGCAGCTCCAACAGTAGGTTCTTCAGCCATTGCAGTTTCAACATCAGGAGACCCATCGATAGCACCTCCCGTGTGGCGCCGCAGTCCTGCATCTCCCTTGGGATCATTGTTATGCGGCCTAGACAGTCCATTGCGAGCTAGGGTAGTATCAGCCGCCACATAAGTTCCATGCAGCGCTAGGTCATTGAGAAAATGTAAATATGCATCTTTATTGGTGTTTCTCAACGTGCCTAGCGCTGTTTGTACATCAACTGGAAGGGATGCTAGGATCTTATCAGCAAGTTGTCCAGTCGAGGTTGTATCAATCGATCTTGTTTCCTGCTCCCTCCTATTATCAAGCTCTCCATGAGGGAGATGAGAGAGACCCGCACCATGCAAAGTAGATGAACTCATCCCTGCTCAATCATAACACAACTCTTCATTGAAGTCTGCAAAAAACGTGGAAACAGTAACTCGAATCTACTGTAGAAACAGTAGATCGAAAGAACTGTGGATGAACAGTAAAATCGCCTCCCAAATCGCCTCTCTCTCAAACCCTACCTTATTTAATTTCAAACTTTAATATATAATATTATTAATTTCAATTATATTATTATTTTGATACTTTTTATTATACTATTATTAATTTTAACTTAATTTAAATTTGACTAATTAAAATATTTGAGAGTTTAAAAAAACGCATAGTAATAATAATTGGGTTTTTTATTATTATTTAAATTTAATTTAAATATAATTTGGGATTTTTTTTATCATTATTTAAAAATTTAGTATTAATTTAATTAATTTTTTTTTATTTGGAAAATTAAATATTTGTAATATTTTATTATTATTTTAGATATAGGGATTGATTGGAGTAAGGATTTTCTCTGTAAAACCCTCCTAAGAGATGCTCTAACTTGATCTTACAATTCACATAAGTATTTTACTATTCATTGCTAACTGGAACAAACATGAAATGATAATTGGAGATAAAAGAGGGTTACGATTGAAAGTTTGAAAGATGTTGAGGGTTGAAATTCATTCTCCACTACAATGACATGTTTATAAATATAAAACATGTAGAATGACAAAAAGAATGAAAAATTGTAAAAAAAATTTGTGAAATGTATGTGACATAGAGAGAAACTATTGTGTTTTCCTTTTTTTCAAAATGAAAACTATCATAACTATTTACGTAGTTGTTGGATTTTGATAAACTTTGTATTATTGAAATGCAATTTTGAAGATCTTTCTAACAAAATCGATAATCAAAACAAAACACTTAAAATTTCAAAATATATATTTTATTTTAAAAATATGTATTTTTTTAGATTTTCATTCTTAAGTATAATATTTTTTAAAGAAACGGACGAAAATCTTTATGAACATTTAAACAAAGACTCCGAATATTCAATCGATTCTAATTTTAATCGAGTTTGACTCTAAAAAAATTAATATTGTAAAATATGATATTTTTATGGAAACTGATTGACGGCAATGGTGAAGATGGTGATATGAATGTCCAATGTACAAAAATTAACAATAAAAATAAATAAACATATATGAAATGCAAATAATATGTATGCTACAATTTACCATTACCCATGAATCTAACATGGAAATTGATGTAAAAGCATTTATTGGGTGCCTAACTGAAAATCTGGATCCTCCGGTATCGCTCACTGGTGAAAGACTATCAAACCAGGGAACACAAAGCTGTTCTCATCCTCCTTCGTTTCCCCAATTAGGGTTTCGAAGGTGAAGCCAAATCTCTTCTCCTCTTCTCAACTCTCCCTCTGAATCTATTGAAACTATGGTCTGTGGTTCTGTTTCCATCTTATCTTCCACATCTTCATTTCCGGCCACTTCCAACACCACTCTCAGCGACTCCTCTCTACCAACAACTTCGACAACAAGGGTGAAATTCTTCAACGCCTCGAAACGAATCCCTGACTTTTCGTTAAAGATTAGAGTTTCGTCTTCGTTGAATCAATCGATTGAGGACGATGGGGCAGCAGCAGCAGACCAGTTTCTCGGTAACAGTTCGATAGCGGATTTCATGAGATTCAAAAGGGAAAGTAGAGAGAGCAATGGGGAGTTGCAGACTGCTGTCGTTAGCTACCGGAAGAAGTTCCCTTGGTCTGTCCTCCAACCCTTTCTTCAGGTATAGAACTGAGATGAAATGAATACCCCTACTGTTAAATTTTTCTTTTTTTATTAAGAACTATGCCTTATTCTTTTTTATTGAAAATTGAGGTTGGGTTTTCATTTGTTCAGGTTGATTTGGTCTCGACAATACACATTGCTGATAAAGAGTACGTCTCACAGTTTTGGTTTGTATGCGAATGCTTTTGTTTCGTAGATAATACAGAAGAAATTGAATGAGCTATGTTTTTGGTTTTGATTCATTTTGTTCTTGCTTTTAAATATTTGACAGGCAAATATCTCATTTTCTGGAAAATTATTATGAATGGTTGGACATATCCTTGAAGGAAAATACCAGTTAAGTTGTATTTAGGAGATTCACTAGAATGTTAGCTGATTGGAAAGGCATATTTATGTTTCCAACTGTTGAATTTGATACTAAATTGCTACCTAAGAGCACACCTTAAGATTATCTATTTCTGATATCTTGTCAAGTGTGATCAATTAATTCCTTAGTTATGAAAACTAAAATGATTGGGATGCATTTGACTATCTTCAATCCTACTGGGGTTAAAAGATATTCAACTTCTTCTAGGATTTCGACTTGTTTTAAGGATATGTATTCTAGTGAAGAGGAGCCTTATCACCTCTAAGTGCGTCAATGGGGCATGGAGTGTGAGATATGTATATTTTTTCAGTTGTGATAATATCTCATTTATGATGAGCTAGAGCAACTACTATCATTGGCAGGTACATGCCATCCTAGGAAAAGTCAAGCTTTAGTGGGCCTTGCACATGTGAGGTTGTCGTAATTCAGCAAATTGATTTCTAAATTTAGAAACCAACAACAATTGGACATACAAATGGAGTTCTTGTTTCTTAGAAAAAAGCAAAACTTGCAGGGATCAGAATTTTCAAAGACCTGCCGAAACTGACATATAAGAAGTGGAGTCTTGTATCTGATGTAGGTAAATTTAAAAAATAATAATAATCTAGAAGTTGCTGAAAAGTTCAACTTTTTTGTCATACGAGTACAACAAGTGTAGTCTTTTATGTAGGGTGGTTGTTATTTTTTGGCAATCAACCACTGCAATCAGTTTCTTTCAAAACTCATGAATTGAGCAATCCAAGCTGACACGGTAGTGATGCTCAAGAGGCCTTTTCCAAGAATTTAGAAAATGTATCAAATCAAAAGTGCCAATTCTTTATGGGCATGTTATGACAAGCCAGTACAATGAAGATTTGAAGATTCTGATTCATTAATCCATCATTGCTTTGCAGTGTAGCATGCGAAATGTATAAAAAAAGATAAATCATCATCTAATTGTCTTCAAAACTACAGAAGTATGCAACCTAAATGTGTAATTATCCAAAGGAAAGGTTATGTAAATTGTAGTTTCATCTCGTCCAGAAGTGCTCCAAACTTCAATTTTAAAGGAGAAGGATGGTCATTCTTGTGTTTAGCAAGAATTGTGTTGTTCTATCAATTTGGAGTTGACCTATTATTATAGGATAGTCCCTAGGAATTTGGAGGAAGTAATGGATTATGATCTTGATATGGTGTCTTCGTTAAACGTAGTTTTGGGTTTTGACATGGAGTAAGAAAGGAAGGCCAGCATTATATATGGTTTGGAGGAGGAGGATTTGTATGTACTCTTCAAGGGGGAGGAGGGGGAGTCTGTGTGATATGTAAAACAGTCCATGTAGGGAGTGCTGGGGTTTGTTATAATCTTTTGGATTGTTAATATGATAGTATGTTTTGACAACATGGATTCGGAGACTTTCTTAGAGAAAGTCATCTTGATTTTTGTCCAAGCCCTAGTTGATTTATGTATTTATTTTGATAAATCAAACATTCTCATTGAACGAAGAAAGGGAGTACATGAAGAGAGGCCAGAAATGACAGTAGAAAGCAAGAAATAAAAGCAACACAAAACACCTAGACAAAATTAAATCTTTAAACTATGGTTAATCCAATCTAGCAAGAGAAGAGAGAAAGGGAAGCTCTCTTTTATAGGGTTAAGAAAGATTAAAAGGAATCTAGGCCCTGATAGGTGGTCCAAATAAAAGAACAGACAAAAAAAAACTTGTTTTTGTTTGTTGGGTCTGGGAAAAAGTTGTTAACTGAATCATGAGTTGCAGAATTTGATTCCAAGTATGAATAGATCACAGATTAGGCGATTCATCTGAATCATGCAATTTTTATAACCTTGTTTGGAAAAATGTAATAAATTTGAATGATGCAATATTACTTCCAATTTTTTGAAGAGTATTGTTTGACTAAATAATGATTTAGAGGAAATATATATTTCTGGGAAAGATGGAAGGTTGGTTTGGATACAAAGTTTGTTATAGAGAATACTTTCGTTGCAAAAAAATTTCTTCAAGAATCAAGAGTATTATAAAAATTTATCTATAATTGGAGTTATTTTTATTTATTTATTTTGTAACAGTATTTCCTTAAAGGTATATTTATTTCACTCATGTACAGGTTATGAATTAATTGTGTGGTTCAAAATAGCCCTAGATGAATATAGTTCATGTTTCATGTTTGAATTATGAATATTTAGCTAGATCTTTCTTGATATGGTAATTTTCATTCTTCTAACTAAATAAAAATAATTAGGTCTCATTGAACTCTAATAATTAATTTTGAGAGTGGTGTGTATTGAACTTATCCTGCTAGTATTGATGGAACCAAACTATAATTTGCAAGTGTATATATGGCAAACATTCACATCCTTCAGGTGGGAATTTCATTGAACTTGGTTTATATGCATGCTAGAATATGTTACTGGCAATCTTCGAGTATTTTCCTGTTACACTCTTCTTTACGAGATTGGGTGTGTCACTTCTGTGATCCAGTATATTACTGGAAGTTCATTCTCCATTCCAGAAGTTCATTCTTCATTCTCCATTCTCCATTGCAGATTTCGTGCCAAAAAACCCAGCCACACTCTGTCATTTATCCAGAGCTAGGTTTTTCCTATTTTTTAGAAACTTGCATTAGCTGCTATCTACAGTCTTTTTTACTTGTTGGCATATAATGCTGAAGAAGTTACTGTTCCTTAAAATTTCAGCCCAAATTCATATTCCCTGATTCTTAATTTTCATTTTATTTTATTTATTTGTTTGACCCATCTTTTTTCTGGGGTTTTGATTACGTTGAGTTCAATTTCCAGATACTTTACAATCCTTCAGAAAGCACTTGAATCCTATGATTGCGTCCTTTATGAGATGGTTGCGAGCAAAGAGAGTTTAGAGAATAGAAGAAGCCTATCTGCCGCCAAGAGGTTGAAAGCATCACGCTCACGTGGCTTTAATATTATTGGATGTATTCAGCGCCAGATGGCACAGCTTCTAATGCTTGATTTTCAGTTGGACTGTCTTGATTACCAAGACAAGAAATGGTACCATGCAGACCTGGACTTTGAGACCTTCAAGATACTTCAGGTGTTTTCTATTATGATTAATACTCCATGGTTAAAGTCTATGTGCATGCCTTCCAGATAGAGATTAGGAATTGCTTAGCTATTGTTTATGGTTGTGAAAATGCACTATCCTTTGCATTTAGCCCCTTCATCTCTTTCAAAGAGTTTGGGGGTTGGAACTATATTGATTCATCATAGAATATTAAGCACCCTTTTCATTTCCCTGTTAGTTTTGGGCCTCTGGCCTTCGAGGCTATTGTACTGTTTTTGTAAAAAGTGAATTCACATGGATTGTGATGTCCGGAGTCAAAAGGGTGCAAGTACTTGCTTTCAATCAGTACAACTTGATCTTTAAGAAGAAGAAGAGTCTTGGAACAGTGACAATTTTTTCTCTTTTCTTGCGTCAAGTAATATTTTGTCAATTTTAAAACCAAGAAAGGTCTTTGGAACAGTTATAACTTCTATTTTTTTTCTTGCATTTGATGTGTTTTTGTAGATTACAGCCCACCAAAAGGCTTTTATTATTATTATTATTATTATTATTATTATTATTATTATTATTATTATTATTATTATTATTATTTTAAATCATGGAATCTATCTCACAAAAAGTTAGGGTTGTTTATGGATTGGATTCGGGTCTGATTGTTAGAAATCTGAATACAATACAATAAAAAATTAAGCTAATCCAAATCCAATACAAAAAATTATCAAATATTGCAGTTCAGATCAAATCCAAAATCCGCTCAAATTTGATCCGAAATAACTTAAGTTGACAATTTTTATATTAAAAATAAAAAATCGTTTAAGTTAAAAAATTTCCTTTATAATGCACAAAATCATCATCATCATCATCAAAGCCCATTCCCGAGATTTTCGGGGTCGGCTACATGGATTTTGGTCCTCCAAGCAATGCGATCTTCCCACATTTCCTCGCCTAATCCAAGCTCAATGATATCTTCATTCACCGTCTTCATCCAAGTTTTCAACGGTCGTCCCCTCCGTCTACACCCTCCATTAACTTGCCAATCAAACATTTTCTAATTGGCGCCGTGCTTGGTCTCCTCCGCACATGACCAAACCAAGATAAACGTCTTTCTATAATTTTACCCATTTTCCTTTATAATGCACAAATTTCCTTTATAATGCACAAAATGAAAATAAATAATTAAAGTGACAAATTTGTTGGAATGACCAAAAGCCCCCATTTTCGAAATAAAACATGCAATACTTATAAAAAAATTTACTTTATAATAGTTATACAATTCGAATCATTATTGTATTGAATTTACCCAAATCCAAATCCAATCCGATACGAATTTCGGATTGAGCTTTGAAATCCGAATCCAAAAAAAAAATTTATCTGTTTTTTTATATAACCTGGTCCATTGACAGCCCTACTAAAAGGGCTCTTGTCACCAACGTGTGCTTGAGTGTGACCTGATGCTACTACTATGTTTCTTTCAGATTGAAAGAGGTGAGAGTTTCTTCACATTTGCTAGAGATATGACTCTTAAATCTACAAAGGCCATTGTGCAACCAGTTTCTGTTCCAGAGGATCTTGGTCCGTGGAGGTCCAAACTTCTATGGGCTTCTCGTGTGCTTCCTATGCCGCTCGTCGGTCTCTTTCTTATTGGAAGCCTCTGTGCTGACATGGGGAATGAATCATCAGATTATTCAGAACTAGAAGCTCTGTTCAGACTTGATTTTGGTTCTGCAATGAAGATTTTCCTAGCAAAGCGGTTAACTTCTGAGTAAGTACATGAGATTTAGAATTGTTTATTGTTTGTATGAGGCAAAGTTAACTAGCTACAAGTTTTTTGTGCATGCAACCATGGTCACTATCTAAACATTTGAGATTGATTCATTACGACTACATTGTTCAAGAGTAGTTGTCTCCTAGGATAGATATGAATCTTGTTGCTACATACTACCAAGAACTAATCGGAAGCAACAGCTTATTGTCTTTTAATTCCCACATATTCTTGGACTGCAATCATCAAATGATTCATTCCATTGTCATGGTTTCATGGTCTACTAGTTTTAATTTCAGCGAAAAAAATGTAAAGCTGTTATTGATGCAGGTTCACACAGGTAACATCAGAAATAGAAGAGAGTTCTGTTATTATTGGTGAGAGGAACAGGGTTGCAACAGAGGCATTGCAGAAAGCAATAAATGAAGGGCATAACAAGATTGCAGTATTATATGGGGGTGGGCACATGCCAGACTTGGGTAGGCGGTTAAGGGAGGAATTTGATCTGGTTCCATCCCATATTCAGTGGGTAACAGCGTGGTCAATAAGGAATCGTGATCTTGAGAGTGAATCCTTCCCATTTCTGAAGAAAATGGCTGAAGTATCAGGGTGGCCACTTAACAGGTACCAGACTCTGGCGTTGCTCATCTTTTCTTCAGTTCTGGCGGTGGATCTCTGGTTTTGGGAACTCTTCTTGGACACCGTGGTAAGCTGGGTTTCTGAGGCTTCTGTACACATCAGTCAGTTTGCTGAGAGAATACAAAGATAGTTTGAATAATCAATTGTTGATTGTATTCTTGTGTTGAAAAACAGAGAATCTGTACACAAAATATGTACATCATTGTAAAAATATTGTTCAACTCGTTTAATATAATCCTTACTCCTCTAAGGATGAGGAAGCAAGCAAAGTTGTACATCAAAGACGGTCTGAATTTATTTGTTTGAGTCATGTTAAATTCCATTTGATGAAAAGTACATACATGGGTTGTGAGATATTAGTACGAAGCAGTAGAGGTTGCCTATTATTTGTGCTTGGCTTTGCTTCAATGCCATAAGCACCACCCTTTTGAATTGCCCATTCCATAGTTTGAACTTTGAACTATTTTTTAGGTTTCAAACTCGTCAAAAGCCACGGGCATACTGTTGTGTTCACTCACGCGACCCTATTGTCTCTTTCTTTCAATGGTGTTGTTGTTTAAGGGTAACTCAGGTCATTTGGCAGAGCAAAAAAGGGGTTGGTTCAACACAAACCATTAAATCAAAATCAAAATCAAAATCAAAATTGGAGCACTTCTGCACTACAATGCTTCTTCACTGCTTTCACTTCTGCTAGACATTAGAGACCTCACAACAACAACAATATACAAAAAATAAAAAATAAAAAAATAATAAAAAGATGATATGAAGATTCTTACAATTCTCCCTCGCTTCTTCTACTCCTCTTCTCCTTGTCTTTACACCCATCTTTTATTTCACTCCAAAACCAAACTGTCCACACTGTCTCGCGCGGCATCCAAATCAATCCTTTCACTTGAACCCACAATTTTCACCCCATCTGACGACCCCCAATCTGAACTTCCCCAAGATTTATCGGAAGCCCAGATTGAACTTGACGTTTCTTCACCATTAAAGACAAGGGTGTTGAGGGGTTCAAACATAGTTCTTAGTAAGTATGCTAGGGATGTCCAGATAAGCCAGGCTAAGTTTGTCAAGAGTAGTACTAATACTGAGAAATGTCCCTCTGATGGGTTGCCGGAATTTGCACTTGTTGGCCGCTCAAATGTGGGCAAGTCATCTTTGCTCAATTCCATTGTTAAGCGCAAAAAGCTGGCTCTTACATCGAAGAAACCGGGTTTGTAATCGTCTCCTATTACTTTACAATGAGTTGTACCTCTTGGAATTTATTTGAATGTGTTACAAACTTACAATGCCAATTTATTGAAATTTAGGGGAAACTGTAGTGAGAGATATAGTTTACTACACAGGGTTGTAACTTGGTATAGAGCATTTCTAATGCTAGACCATAAACCCCTCAAAAGTGTGATTTAAGTGTGTTAAGGGAAGATGTCTCTTCTAGGCCCTAAATGCAATATAGGGTTGTAAATGCCTTTTTCCCTAAAATTCTGCTGGTTTAGATCACTCTAAATAGAGTGGTGCCCATCAAGATACTCGAATAATGGGATTTGGGGAGATGAATTTCTGGGGACATGGTTGGAGACTAGGAAGGTAAGGAACTTCATATTAAAGTGGTCGATTTGATAATAAGAGGAATTTCCTTTTACAAAATTTTTAAGTTGTAGACTAGAAAATTTTGATAATAGATTTTATATAATGTATGTATAATAGGAAGGGAAGGATGAAAATGAGGATTTTTTTTGAAAAAATGATGAAAAAATATGCATTTTAAAGAAGGTGAAACAGAAGAAATTGCTATTGCCACGTCAATTTATATGATGATGTAATACGAAAGGTTCACAAAATTATTCAGACATTTGGAGAACTTAATGACTACTAGAGAAGTGATAAAGACAGAATCTGTCAACTTTTAATGTGTGCAAATCTCAGTGGTTTTGCAAGATCAGTTGGAACTTGAGTCTAGTATAGTATCACTAAGGCGGCTTACTTTTTGTTCTGTTTCTTCATAATCTTCTGTGGTAATGAGTTGAGGATGAAAGAGTATTGACCACATGGCAAATGAACTCATGATCTGTACCAAATACTATGTTCCTTGCATGTTATCCTGCTTATGTGTTCAAATCTTGAGAAAATGTGTGCTAAACACGTCTTTTTTTAAGAAACTAAACACGTCTTACCTTAGACAATGACATTCCTTGTTGAAGTTTTGTAGTTTTTCAAACATTTGTCTAGCTATTTAGTTGGTATCGTAAATTTTTTGGGCTAAAATTTGAGTTAATTAGGGAAGAATTTTGTCTATGTTGCAGGAAAAACAGTGTATCAACCATTTTCGGATAGATGGCAATTGGTACCTAGTTGATCTGCCTGGATATGGGTAACATCTGTAACTCATGAATACTGGAGAATTTGGTAGCTTATCATTTGCAAACTGATGAAAGAGAAGTTGCTTTGCCGATTAATAGCACCAAAAGGCAACTATTCCTCATATTTATCATATATATATATTATGACAACTACAGCATTGTCTGACACGACGCACTAGCCTTTTTCATGGATAAGTGATGCCAGTTACCACCTGTTTCCCATTCCTCGACTATTTAATTGGTGCAAGTTTCAATACCAAAACAATTGTGATCAAGATATCATAACACTAGATGAAAAAAATATAAGAATAATCCTTTGAGAGAGATAAATGATTAGAGTTAACAACAATAAATTTTTGAGGTTTGATTTGAACTGCGAGCTCATTTATCCCTGCTTCAAGATCTGAATGTGGACATTACATGGTTACTAACCACTCTTTTTCTTTACTTTATCATGGGATTGTGTCAGAAAGATGGATCTTGTTATTACGAGACGAGAAAAGATATATGATGTTAAGTTGGAAAGGCATGAAATAAAATGACTTTGCACTCTTAAAATATATTACAGCCTTTATCCCGTATAACATAATTAAAACATCTCCTAATAGTATAGGATCTTGTTCAGATTAATCTGATGCATATTTTAAAGTATTATCAATACAAAAACTCATATTATTCTTTTCCTCTTATTGTATTTCAATGTTTATAGTACTGGAAAACTCACATGTAACTTAACAGGTATGCAAATGCGCCTTATGAAGTTCGAACGGATTGGGGCAAGTTCACTAGAGACTATTTCCTCAACCGGTCAACACTAGTGTCTGTATTTCTTCTCATAGATGCTACTATTCCTGCCAAAAAAATTGATCTCGAGTATGCTAGTTGGTTGGGTCAGAATCAGGTAAATAGCATTTTTATTTTTTATTTTTTATTTTTTATTTTTTATTTTTTATTTTTTATTTTTTATTTTTTATTTTTTATTTTCTATTTTTTATTTTTTATTTTTTTATGCAAAACGTAATGGAAACATGCATGCATGAGACTCTTCCCCTTTCCCCTGCTGAAGTTCAACTAATTTTACACTTTTGAGAACTGAATCCTATTACATTAAGGTATCCTGTGTGACATTATATTGGCATCAGGTAACTATCGGACACTGAATTTCTCGTATCTTATCATACAAATAAGTATTTTTTGTTAATGATGAATGCAAATATAGTTTATTGTAACAAATGCCATACTGATAACATTTCTAGAAAGATTTGTATGATATCGTTGTTTCCCATCCATACTCTTCTTCTTTGTAATGGGTCCTCAGGTGTTCATATTAGTAGTAATGGGTCTTCATGAGTTCATATTACTAGTAATAGGTCTTCATTCGTTCACATGTTTTGGTCAGCATATATGACATATGTTGTTCTTTGGCAAACTTCTTACAGATTCCGATGACATTAATCTTCACAAAGTGTCACAAGAGGAAAAAGAAAAAGACTGGTGGGAAGAGACCTGAAGAAAATGTAGAAGACTTCCAGGAGTTGATACATCAGTTCTTTAAGGAAACACCTCCATGGATCATGACCAGCAGTGTCACAAACCAAGGCCGGGACGAGATGCTACTGCACATGGCTCAACTAAGAAATTATTGGCTCAAGCATTAAGATACAAACTCTTCTCCATTTCTTCTAGCAATGTCGTAGGATACATTAGAATGCTTCTACCACACTTGCCCATCTTATGATTTCTGGGGCAAAATTCCTGCTCTATAGCAGATGATCACCTATAATTTGTTAGGAAGAAGAGAAACAAAAAAAAAAAGATGGTGTACTGAATGCCAAAGTGTTGGAGCACATACTGGTTCTGCATCTGCTACTGCAGACACCTCATTTACTATTATTGACCCTTTATCATTGTTGTTGGTGCAGGTGCAACCTTTGTGTGTTTGCCCAAACATCACACTTATTTCTAGATTTGTCATGCAGATTACCATTATAATATAGAGGAAAAATCTTTGTTATCAACTCATTCAATTGGCTTAATCTTCGTCCCATTTTTTCGTTTCAAAATATTTTTTTGCATTTAGTCGCCAATTTTTTTAAATATAAAAATTGCATAGATTGTAGCTGATTATAAAAACCAGACAAACTATTTCGTCAATGTCATCTCACAATATACAATAAGATATCATGCGACTTCTTGAGATGAAAAATAATCGCAATTTACTTATTAGTCAAGAGGAATCAATACACATGTGATGAACTTTAAAAAATATTGAAGTGGTTTTAACAATTTTATCATTAAACTTGTGAAACTTAATTTGTAACATTAAGTTGATAACCTTCTCAAGAGAGAAAAATTAAGTACGTAATCTCTTTCAACTGTAATTCATGTGAATTTCAAGAAATATTTCATTCATTATTACCCCAAACTCATATTTGGATGTGTTTGATTTGGTGTAAGAGATAGTCACAATGATATCAGGAGCCCGCCTATGGCGCAAGATGACAGAATCTCCATTTGAATTGAAATTCACAATTGCTGAGTTGATAGCAATCCAGCTTGGTCTGCAATTGATAAATGATATATGATTAAATAATGAAATTGTTGAGCTCCGCTTGGTGCACTGTAAAACTTTGCATTTTGCAAAATTAATTTAATAATAATAATAATAATAATAATAATATATTATTATACAGATGTACATACATTTTTTTTTTTATCAATAATGACTAATAATTTAATGTCAAAATATACTATCAAACAACAATGAAAATCTAATCAAAGAGTAATTGTTTGCTGAAAACAGAGCAAGAGAATAAGAGTTAACAAAATCGAAGGATACACAATATCTAAAAACCATTATGAGAGAAAGGAAAAAAGAAGGAAATACGTGAGTTACCTAATTCACAGTTTCCATACAAGCTAAGAGTTCTAGGGCTGAACAAAAAATCGATCAAACCGACCGAACCGATTGGTTCGGTTTAAATTCGATTCGGATCGGTTTCGCTTTTAAAAAATTCAAAACCGAAGTGGTCGGTTCGATTTTCGGTTTCTATGTGATTTTAACCGACCAAATCGAACCGACTGAATATATATAATAAATAATACAATATGTTTAAAATAGTCGGTCGGTTTGATTTTAGTCGGTTCGGTTACGGTTTGCATAATTTAGAATTGGTTCGGTTTCGAATCGGTTTTGTTAATGGTCGGTTCGGTTTCGGTTTGAAAATTTTAAAACCGACCTAAGTCGGTTCAAGTGAAAAACCGAACCGATGCGGTTTTCAGCCCTATAGAGTTCTAAAAACTTGTTTCCTTATAAACTTAGACTGTCTAAGTAGAAGTTGAAGGAAAGAGTGAGACTTGCAAAATTTTACAGGAGATTTTAACCCGTAAAGATTTGCGGGATCACTTAACTACAAGATATGTAGGCGTGGAATTAGAATTCCACAAATAAGTTTTTGCAAATCATACCAAGCGCCTATATTTGTGTAATCGCCCATAAAAGAATACAAAAGCATTACTTTACGGTGTACTCAAGTGTTGATAAGGGACCGATTTACAACAAATCATAGCGGATGAGAAAATATGTTGTCCGAACCAAATCAGCCTATTTCAATGAAGCCATATTTGACATTTTTCATTTCAACACTTTCATGCTCAACATACGTTGAACTAATTTCCATTCAAGTTACAAAACAAAATATCTGACATACTCTCTGATGCAAAGAGGATTAAAGATAGTCTCCCGAGAGTCTTATTTGAAGTGAATCCAGACATCTCATTTAAAGTTTATGAATAACATTTTAGTGACTGACAAATCAACAAAGTACTATAAGTTTGCTTAAAAATTAATTGATTTTTTTTTTCATTTTTAACGTGATACAAATGGAACCTTATTAATCCAGTTAATTTAATAGCGTATGAGCTTTACTTGAGTTGTGTGCAATAAAGGGAGACCATAACGTGACATATGACTGAAGTTCTATATCAAATATGAGCAATTCTAGCTGGTCTGAGAAACCAGCAAGGTTTGACTAATCAAAAATGTTGTTTTAAAGAGGGGGGTAAAAATGTATTTTTGCCCCCAGGCAGTCAAACCTTGCTGGTTTTCAGGCCAGCTCGAATTTTTGATCAAATATTTTACAACTTTTAACTACATATCTCTTGAGCAAGACCCTATTAAAAAGTCGTCATGCTATATTTAGGGAATAAATAAATAACTTAGCTTGCATACGTGTTGAAGCATATGGTTGTGGAGCAGTTGAAACTTATTGCAATGATGGTAATAGAGTCTTATCTGTTAATTGTATATGTTAGGGATGCAAGTGAGGCCACATTGAAGGAACTAACTAAAATGCTAAGGGGCATAAGTATGTATCTGACTTTTGAACATCTATTTTGATTTATATATGAGACTGAAAGTCGATTTTATAACTTTCAAACTGTTATTGGTGTGGAAGCTATTTCAAAAGGCTTGTGTTGAAACTTGGTTTTTAGTATTAAGTTAATAACGTTTTAGAAATATAGAAAAATTAAGTGTGTATTAATCTTTAAGACCCTAAAACCCTAAAACCCAAACTCTATAGATATATGCATAATTTAACATAACAGAGAAACTCAAACTCAAAACGAAAAAATGCAAAATGGGGTAACTTTCGACTAATTTAAACCCTCCATTGAGACCGATTCTCAACCTCATCAAAACATGAAAGTTGTGGTACTATGAGTTATCTAATACACACAATTTGAATCACTTGAAAATGTTTTGAAATGAGAAAGTTATGGTAATTTAACTAAAGTCGCGCAAATCTGTATCGCAATGAAAACGAGATAGTGTCCTTGACTTTCGGCCAACTTATATTCCCGATCAAGATTGATTCTCAAGCTCATCCAAAACACAAAATTTTTAGTACTATGAATTATCTAATAAACATAACTTGAATCACTTGAAAATGTTTTGAAATGAGAAAGTTATGGTCCTTTTACTAAAGTTACGCAAATCTGTTTCGTAATGAAAACGATATAGTTTTCTAACCTTCAGCCAACTTATGTGCTGGATCGAGACCGATTATCAAGTTGATCGAACACAAATATTGTAGTACTTTGAGTTATCAAATAAACACAACTTGAATCACTTGAAAATGTTTTGAAATGAGCAAGATATTGTCATTTTACTAAAGTCGTACAAATTTGTCCGAAAAAAGTTGCTGAAATTTCCTGTTCGCTCGTAACTCAGCGAGATTTTGCAACTATCCCGCATTGTACACTGCGAACATGAATTTTTTTTGAAAAAAATTTTGTTCGCAAGGAACCCTGCAGGGAATTTGGAAATCCCCGCATTGCTCTCTGCGAACAAGAATTTTTTTTGAAAAAAACTTCTATTCGACTGTAACTCTACGAAGTATCTGAATAAGTCCGCCTGAAACTCTGTGGGCTTTGTCAAATAGCCTGTATTGTTCCATGTGAACAGACAAAAAATCTGCATATTTTTGCTGAAATGGAGTTTTCTGATAAAAAATTTCTCAATCTTTCTTTTATGACCTTATTTGCATTGTCGCATCGAACCAACACTTTGTCGCAATGTTTTCAGACATTATTTTGGCATGATGTCGCATTGTCTCATTATTTTCGAAACTAAACTAATCCATTGCGTTATCAACAAAATTTGAAAGCATCCAATGTGAATTATGGGTGTCTAGTTCATGTAATGGAGGTACCTTGTGATCCATGGATTGACAAAACTTAAAGCTTAAAGTTTACAAAACTTAAAGCTTCTATACAAATATTTCCCAAATGTATTTTTTTGAAGTTTACAAAATGAAGACACTATGTTTGTCGCAAGAGAGATGTGTTTTGCACTTTTAGAGGTGGCGTTTTTGAGCTATTGCGTTTTGGAGAGTTTGAGGGTTTCGATATGTAAGAGTTTTGATTTTGAGGAGATTTTGAGAGATTTCTGAGGGAAAGAGAGGAGATTTGAGCGTGGGGAGAAATTTGAATGTGTGAGAGCGAGAAATTTCAAATGGGGGAGGGCAGAACCGTTTGTCGATTTGAATGGTGATGGAAAATTTTTGGATTTTTATTTATATAGGTGGTGTGAGAAAGTATGGTGGTGTGAGAAAGAAAGTAGATGGTGTGGGAGAGTAAATGGTGAGGGAAAGAGGAAATGGTGGTGTGGAGTAGTCGCTTCCTATAGATTATCCTAGCTAAAAAATACAAGTTGATATGCTGGATATGGGTAAGATTTGTAACTCGGACTACTTGCAAACCTTTTGTCTATATGTGCTATTGGAGAATTTCATAGCTTCTTGTTTGCCAAAAGGAGAAGTTGTTTTGGTGATTAGTAGCACCAATAGATAAGTATTCCTCACTTTATCATATAAAGCATAAAATAGTACCTAAAAATATTTTTCACTCTTCTGTTTGGAACAAAAAAAAAACTTATTTACAATTTGATACTTTTTTTGAAAAAAATTAAAACCCTAGCACCTGAGTTTCTTCACCTTCTCATCTCTTCTTTCTTATTCACCCACCACCACCAACCACTGACCACCTATGGCCACCACCCCCGACCTGTCATAATACCAGTAGGGCACCTCCGACCACCACCATCATCCAAAACCCTATATTTAGCTCTTTTTTCATGATTCAGCCACTACCACTCACCACAACAACCACGACACCCGACCCCTTAAGTGGTCATGTCTACTAGGGGTGGGCATGGGACGGGATGGGACGAGATAGACCCATCCCGTTCATACGGGATCGGGACAGGATTAGGACGGGATCAGCGTGCTCTCATTTTTTGACAAATTGCTGCTTACCTAAGACCTAATTTGCTTAGTTGAAAAGATGCAAAGACAATTCGTAGAACTACACATAAATGATAGTCTTAGATTGAATATGCAACATCATATAAACTACCATAAATGGTAGCCAAAATTCACCCCGTAATTAAGATTTCTGTAGAGTTTTAAATGACTAAGAGGTGGACAGTATAATGACAATGGTGGACCTGCTATACTATTTCGAATAGTAAACAAAATGATGAGTAGATTTGGGGTGCTAAGAAGAATGTTTCATTGTTGCTTTAAAAAAAAGTCATTAAATTCATTGTCTTGACACAAAATAAAACTCTCCAATGTAGTTAGCAATCCCATTTTGAGTTTTAAAGAGTTTGCAATTAAATAATTCATTTATAATTTTAGAAATAAACCAATATCAAGTAGTTGCAGATATAGACTGATATCAATTACACTGATTTCAACTAAATTCATTTTTCTTCAATTACACTAATATTGCAATCCTAAAATAAATAAATAAATAATAAATATTGAAAATTTAGCTTGTGACGGGACGGGATTGAAAATCTTCATCCCATCCCATTCTAGATCGGGACGGGATGGAATTATTCAGTCCCATTAAGACCCAAAAAAATCGGGATGGGACGGGAACGGGATCGCGGGATGGGATGCCCACCCCCTAATGTCTACCCAGCGGACCACATTCGGTCACCACTTTCTCCGACTATCAAAACCCTGATTTGCAGAGTTTTAGGGTGGCACATGTTCCTCATGTGCCCGGGTTGAATGTGTAGAGTACCAAATTGATACCAATTTTTTCTAGTACTTTTTGTATTTTCTTTAAATCATAAGTACCAATTTGACTTCTCTTTATACTTAATATGTTAGCTACAGTAGTATCCAACACTACTCGCTAGATTTTCTCAGATAAGTGATATCAGTTAACGTCTGTTTTTCGATCCTACACTATTTACTTAGTGTAACTTTCGATAAGGAAATAATTGTGATCAAGATATCGTAACACTATATCTAAACATAATAAGAGTCTTTTGAGAAGAAACAAAAGATTAGGGTTCACAAAATATGTTTTTGAGAGTGATTGTTAGCTCATTTATCCCTACATCAAGATATGAATGCGAGCAATATATTATTATCAACCACCATTTTTCATGAACTTATAAGAACATCTTCGGTAGCCTTCTATCGAAATGTCTTCTAGTTTTTTATTAATTGTTTTGCCTATGTGACAGATTTAGCAAGCTTTCCAAATTTTGTTACTCACATTAAGAAAATTTGGGCAATTTAGAATATGGAATTGGACATCACCAACCATCATGCTTTTTGACTTCTTGGCAAAAACTACTCCTTCAATGGTCACGTGTTCTTTCAAGTGTCTTGTGTAAAGGTAAAAAAAATCATGCGTGACCCTTTAAGAAGCGCAACTTAAGAAAAAATTAGAAAAAATAAAAGGCCAAACGATCCTAGAAAAATACTTTTTTTAAAGTCCACCAAGTGAGTCTTTTTCTACACGTATAACAAATTGTGTGGGCAGGCAACGGGGGGTTATGACTGGCAGCTACCTGGCTGTTATAGTCCTACATCACCTAGATAAGGGAAGTGGGCTACTTATATGCGAGTTTGGATCTCCTTGGTACAACGTGTTTTAAAGTCGTACTGGCATTGGGCTTAAATCAAACAATATTGTACCATGTTGATTGGGTCATAACAGAATGGTATCAGAGTCCAACATATTCGAAAATGTTGCAACGTGGACGTTGGGCCCTAAGGGGTGGATTGTAACACCTTTTGTGGATGGGTAAAGGGCAGCTACCTGGGTGTTATAGTCCCACATTGCGTAGGTGAGAGAAAAGGATGTGCTACGTTATACGATTCTTGGCCCAAAGTGGACACTGTTGTACTATGTGAATCAAGTCATTACAGAATGGTATTAGAGCCAAAAGTGTACCAACAGGGATGTTGGGCTCCTTCAGGATGATGGATTTTAACATCTCTGTGTGGTCGGACAGCAGAAACCTATGGTTGGAAAACTACCAAGAGGGTTATAGTCCAAGATGGCTCAAGTGAGGGAATGTGATGTGTTGCTTATGTGTGAGATCAAATCCCCTTTGTACAACATGCTTTAAAGTCGTGAGGACCTTGGTCCCATAGTGGCCAATATCATACCATGTGGATCGGGTCGTTATGGTATCAGAGTGAGACTGTAACAACCATAATTTTCATAACTACATAAGTTTGTATTTATCTTCGTATTTATATTTTAACCATTTAGTACTTTATTAGTTTTTTAATATATCAGCATGTGTCATAATAATACATGGGTTAACAAAATCATTATTTTTGTTGTAAATAAAAATTAATTAGCACCAATGTTCTTATTAATGTTGATTTTTATTAATTGTTTGTAATTAGTTAAATAACTAAAAGATTATGCAAATATAAATACCTAATTAAAACCCTAAGCTTTTACTCCTAAACTGGGCTTGGGTGGCTGCTCTCTTTGGTTGTACAGAACTTGGAGTGAAGAAAAAAAAAGATAAAAGAAAGAAAATAGAAAGAGAGAGAAGGAAAAAAAATGATGAAAAAGAAGACAAAAGAGAGGAAGAGAAATAAAAAATAAAAAAATAAAAATGAGAAGAGAAAAATAAAGAAAATGAACGAGAGAAGAAGAAATGAGAAATTGAATAGGAGAAAATGAAAAGAATAAAGAGAAATGGAGAAGGAAAGAGAGGAAGAAAAGATAAAATGAGAAGAATAAATAAAGAAAGATAAAGAAATAAGAAAAAAGAAATGTGATACACGTGCTTGTGTGGGTGATGTACACGTGTTCGCGCTTGAAGAAATTTATCAGGTATTCATAATTTTTATTATGATTTTTGACTTTGTGGCTTTTGGGATATTTATACGCGATTAAAAAATGTGAGTTTTCTTTCTCTTTTATTTTTATTTTAAAGTAACCTATAACTATAATGGAATGTTATATTTTTTTATGTGTGCGGTTTGCAGAAAATACAATGTTTTTGAGTATTTTTCACTTTTAGTGGTTTATTAATTAACGATATATCTGTTATTACTTTAAAATATCGTTGAATTGTGGGAAATATATGTATGACAATTTATTTAATTCTTTTAACATTTCATTGGACAAGAAAAAATACAGTTCAACTTGAGGATATTAATTGAATATGATATGTGTATTGATAGTATTGGTTGCTAAAATACATTGTAATATTATTCATGTTGTTAGTATATGATATATTGTTATTACTAGTCTTATTATTAAAGAGCTAAGTTATTCTATTGCTGATGAATGAATAATGATGATGACCCAATATTATATTATTGTCTATTGTTACTATTAAATTACTGTTATTCTATAGTAGTGAACGATGAAGATGATGACCACTGATCTAGATAATTTTGTATTATTTAGAAAACAAACAAATAAATGACGTTCATGATTTACTATTTAAGACTTAAATGTTAGAAATGTGTGGATTATCGATTATTATTTTATTTTATGATTATTGTGTTTTTTATAATAATATAGTAGAAACTACTGAAATATTTTTGTTCACGAATCAAAGTAATAAAATTGAATTTGAGAGTTGGTATGAATTAAAAATTGGGTATTTTATTGGAGGAACATTTTGTTTAGGTAGTTAAGTTGAAGTGGGTGAGACCATAATTTATAAATTTATGTAAATGGCTTGTTTTAATTCAGATTTACATTAGTTTTTTTTTTTCTAAGTTTTCTCATCATGGGTTCATGGAATTGAAAGTTTGGATTTTGGCATGTGGTTGGGTCGTTTGTACTTGTTTGAATTTAGATATGTGGTGAGTTATTTGTTGTTGTAATACACATTTTTTTATGTAATATTATAAATGTGGTGAGGTAAAATAATAAGAATTTTAGTATGGGTACATATATATATATACTGGCATTTTAATATGGTTAACAATGTTATTAAGTAACGATGTGTTATTTGAATGATTGAATTAGGCTCAATAAAGAGTTGTGATTGAAAGTGTGATATTCCCCATACTCATAGGAATATGAATCATTTTATTGAATGAGTTCAATCCTCGCTCTGTTATATAAAAATTTGTTTACAAAAAATGCTACGTTTTCTCAAAAGAATGAATGGAAAATAATGGGTTTATTTATTTATTAATAACAAAGTGTCATTGTGAAAGAAAATTAAGATACCACAATAAATGATATTAATAAACCGCGATTCCTTAAACTTTAATCGTCTAAAATTGTATCACTTAGAATTATCACATTTCTTAGTGTTTATTTTTTTCCCTCTCCTATAAAAAAACTAAGTAACATTCGGGTTGAGTCTTGCGGAGTAGAGCACTTCTTTCTTATAGATAAACTAAGTAACTTTCGAGTTGGGTCTTGCAAAAAGGTGGTGGTTTTGTATTGCCTAAAATAAACTTGATTATTTATCTGTAAAAAATGTTACGTGACTTATACGCTTTGTTACCCCAATAATGACTTCTATTGTACTTATATAACTAGGGGTATCTGGTGATGCATGTCCGTATGCGATGTTCCTACTTAGGCGTGGATGATGGAGAAATTCCTTTTTATATGAGATAAACATATATACATGTATGTTCGGCACGCAGGTGGTGCGAATGTGGCATTGTCTAAGTGACCAGTTCATTAAAAATTGAACAATATAATTAACTCAAATAATGTCCGGACACAACTGCTTTAATTGTTAAAATTCCAACTATTTGAGAAATTATATTATTAATTTTTAACCCTTTTCATGCAGAATGCAAGTTCACTAATATTTCTACAGGTCTGACTTGTCATGGTCAACCTCGATAACGTAAGTATAAGTAAATTAAATATTTACTTTTAGAATTTATTAGAATGTCACGATTGCCTCATTGAGGAACTAAATGTCTTTGAGTTGATATTTAACAATTTTGCCTCGTTGACTAACTACATGTCTTGGAGGTGTTATTTTATTGTGTATGTCATTTTATGTTATACTATGTACTTATTTTATTTTTAGAGTTGGAGATCACTCATACCAGCTATCTCACTGACCCAAGTAAGTTTATGCTTTTTGAGTATGTTTTTTATTAGAACGTAACCAATTAGCCTTTTCAGATTATAGAATTTGTGGGCAGCCATTGAAGTTTTTTTAATAGTTGGAGCAAACGTCAGAGAGTTTCCTGATTAGAGTTTTTTTGTTTGTTTCCGTTATTAAATTGTCTAAGTTGTTGTTGCTAAATGTCATTTTGTTATGAACTTTTCACGTTTCGAATTTTAGAAAAACGGGTAATCCTACATGGATATAAGGATTTTCATTTTCTAAAAAATTGGGTCGTAAGAGGGGTGGATTGTAACACCTTGTGTGGGCGGGCTCTGAGGCTGGCAACTTTATGTATGGAAGGGCTTAGAAGGCTGGTAAACTACCTTGTGTGGGTGAGCTCAAAGGCTGATAGGCTAGCAGGGTTATAGTCCCACATCGTCTGAGAGAGGGAATGAGACGTGTTATATATGTGTGAGTTTGGATCCCCATGACACAACGTGTTTTAAATCCGTGCGAGTCTTGGGCCCAAAGCGAACATTATTGTATTATGTGCATCAAGTCATTACAGAATGATATCAGAGTCTGACCCAGTCGAAAGTGTGTCAACGAAGACGTTGGGCCCTAAGAGAGGTGGATTGTAACACCCTGTGCGAGCGGGCTTAAAGGCTGGCAGACTATCTTGTATGGACGAGTTCTAAAGCTGACAGCTCTGTGTGGGCGGGCTTAGAAGATTGATAGACTACCTTGTGTAGGCAAGCTACTAGGGGTTATTTTTCTATTTTTCCACATCGCCTGGGTGAGGGAATGAAATGTGTTATATATGTGCGAGTTTGAATCCCCATGACACTGCGCGTTTCCTAGCCGTGCAGGCCTTGCGCCCAAAGTGGACAATATTGTATCATGTGGATCAGGTCGTTACAGGGACCTAGCAGTGTTGGTTTTTTACAACCGTAGAGGCCTTGGGCCCAAAACATACAATATTTTACCATGCGGATCGGGTTGTTGTAACACATGTTCATATAGCATTCATGCTACTACTCTTATATGTGGAGGCTTCCATTTTATTAATTTAGAAACAAAAAAAAATTAATTAAATTTTTTTTTTTTTTACATTGTGTTGAGCTTTTTACTAGATGAGTGTTTGAATGCTAAAATTTTAACATTTCATTTAGCATTATCATTTAGTAGACTACTATAGATAATCTAATGAGATCCTATCATAAATATTGATTTTGTGATGACGAGACTAGAAAAGAAACTAAATGAGGAACCAACAACCTTTTCCATGACCTTATCATGGAATTGCCCCAACACCCTTTTTCCATGACCTTATCATGGAATTGCATTAGAAAGATAGATTTTGTTATTATGAGATGAGAAAAGAATATAATGATCTTAAGTTGGAAAGATATTAGAATAAAGGATTTTGCACTCTTAAATATATTACAAACTGTATCCCGTACTACATCATTAAAATATCTCCTAATGACATTGGATCTTCTTCAATTTATATCATATGCGTATTTTAGAGTAGAAACAACAAAAAACTCATTATTCTTTTTCTTCTCATTGTTTTTCAATGTTTATTATATTGGCAAAACTCACATGTAACTTAACATGTATGCAAATGCACCTTATGAAGTTCGAATAGATTGAGGCAAGTTCACTGGAGACTATTTCCTCGACTAGTTGACACTAGTTTATGTATTCTCTTTATAGATGCTAGTATTCTTGCCAAAAAAATGTTCTTGAGTATGCTAGTTGGTTGGGTCAGAATCGGGTAAAATAGTGTTTTTCTTTCAATGCAAAATATAATCGAAACCTGCACGAGATATCCCTCCCCTCCCCGTGCTAAAGTTCAACTAATTTTAAACCTTTTTTAGAACTGAACCATATTATGCTTAAAGTAACCTTGTTGACTTGATGTTTGAGTTTGATAACTATGGGACACCTTGTGCTTATCTTTCTGTGTATTTTTATATCTTATTGTACAAACAAGTATTTCTGTTAATGAGAAATGCAAAAGTAGTTATTGTAACAAATGCAAAAGTAGGTATTGTAACAAATGCAATACACATAAAATTTCTAAAAGATTTGTGTCATACATTTGTTTCCCATCCATACTCTCCTTTCCTCTTCTCAATGGGCTCTAATCTATCATATTAGTAGTAAGTAATCTACATAACATGGACTCTATTTCTAAAAAAGAGAATGTCGACATGTATCAGGTTAGATATTCATGTCGACACTCGTGAATACTCCAATTGGACACTATATGCTTTAATCATCAACTTTTTCACATATTTATATAAAAAAAATTAATTCTTTACTAATGTTGCTAGCATACTATGGCAAGTTAGTAGTACATGAGAAACAATATTGTCGTAGAAGTGAATGAATGAATATGTCTAATAATTCAAAACGTATTGATAAAAGGTAAATAATACTAAAATGTACAGATGTGTCCTATATTTGTGTTTTTAGGTCAACATGTCCGACACCTCGTATCTGTATCTAATGAATATATCCCTGTTGTTGTTGCATAGGTAGTACCGTATCTTCATTGTTCACATGTTTTAGTTTGCATATATCAATATGGTGTTCTTTAGTAAACTTATTATTTATGGTGAACAGTCGAGGAACGTTGAAATTATGGCTATTGTTTCTTTACAGATTCCGATGACATTGATCTTCACAGAGTGTGACAAGCGGAAAAAGAAAAAACTAGTGGAAGAGACTCGAAGAAAATGTAGGAGTTGATACATCTGTTATTTAAGGAAACACCACCATGGATCATGACCAACAATGTCACAAACCAAGACCGGGACGAGATACTACTTCACATGGCTCGATTGAGAAATTATTGGCTCAAGCATTAAGGAAACACAAATTCTTCTCCATTTCTTCTAGCATAGTCGTATCCTACATTGCAATGCTTCTACCACACTTCCCTATTTATGATTTCTATGGGCAAAATTTCGGGTCTATAGCAGATGGCTCAACTATAATTTGTTAGGAAAAAGATCGACGAAAAAAAGAGAGGTATAATGATTGCCATGGTATGGCATGTAATGTTGTAGTTCAACTCATTTTATTTGGTTTTGCAATAGAATGAATGATAAATTTTGCCAATTTTCAGGTTTTTCTTGATTGACATTACTTGTCTGTGATATTAAACTACACAAATTTAATTATGACAACCCTAATTTGAACTCCTATGACTTATATGCCTCCTTTTGAGGTTGTATCTTTTTAACATCTAATACTTTCATTTTTTTTCCATCTATATAACATCTTATGATGGATCAAGTTTTGGAAGTTGTAATGACCATAAGTAGATATTTGTTGTTCGGCCTGGCTTGAAGCATTTGCCACTTGATGCTAGCTTTTTAACTGCTACGGATGCTTCATATCTTTTGAACCATGCCTATTATATAGGGACAATCAGAGGAAGTGGCTTTCGTTTACAAAACTTGTCCACATTGATTATAATTAGGATTATGACAATGTTTTCACTTAGAAGCCTAACCTCAACGAAAATTGGCGTACTCCTCTGTGATTGAAGTTGTAATTTTTGTTTTTGAACTTTTTTTTCTTCTTCTTTTCTTCTCATGGTATGATGATTATTCAATTTTGCTTTTCTTCCATCCAATGTCTTTCTCCATCTCTTTCTAGTGATAATATCAATAGTTGTTATTATTAGCACATTGAGTACAATTTGTGTGTAGAGGAGTCGTTCTAGGCGACGAGGAAATGAGCGAGGGAGGGCAAACCCCCTCCCCCTCGAGATTCACACGAGCGCACATCTCCAGGGGGATGGAGGGTCACACCCCCTACCTCGCCCTTTTCCTCGTTCGTTTCCTCGCCATTTAGAATCACCGGTGTGTAGAGATAAGTTTATTTCAACCACCATAAATTACATGCTTTTGTTTGACCTTGTATTAAATCACGGGTAAGTAGACACATTTAGGAGCATCTCCAGTATGTTAATTGGAAAACGAAAATGGGGTTTCAATCATCTTTTGAATTTTTTGTTCAACCAAAAATTCCACACTCCAAGTATATAAATCAAAAGGCGATTAATAATACATATTTGAAAAAAAAGAATAAGGCAGAATATCATCAATAATAATTTGTTGAAGTCACTCCTGAAGATCGTGTCACGGTGTTAATCCGTAGAATTCCTCAAATTTTCATTTCAAAGAAGAGCTAAAAACGTAGGGTGGTGGCTTGAGTCTAAAGGCGCGGTGCTAATAACCAAGCATTTCAGTAATTCCTCTTCTTTTTATATTTCTTCTTCTGTCGCGTCGACTCACTCACTATCATCACTATCATCAGAAGAAGCTTGCACTCGCCCTCCCTTGTCTCGCGCTCTAGTTGGGGTAGGCATCTTGAGCTCTTTGGGAAACTGGTTATTAAAGATTTTGGGGTTTTATTTTCTTGCTTTTATTAGGGTTTCTTATTAGTGGGTTTTCGACTCGAAGAGGCGTTGTTTTGTAATCGTGAAAAACTACTGTTAGGGTTTGATTATGTTACTGTTGGGGATGTTACTTGAGTAATCTGAGATGCGCTGGTTCGTGATATCCAATATTCAAATACATTTGAGTGATTGTTGTTGTTTTTTTAGTCAGTTGAGTTCGAATTCCCGCAGTAAAGGAAATGGTTTTGGCATTGGTATATGTTGTTACTAAATTTCTAAATGCTTCAGGTAGAACACACTCAATCATGGGTTTCAAGAGAAAGAAAGAGGACGAAGGAAAGGATGTCATGGAAAAAGATAGTGGTGAAAGCAGTGCCAATAAGAAGAGACAGATTTTGCCATCACTAATTAAGAACAAGCAGAAGCGATCAGTTGTTCATGCCAAGCTCAAGCAAGAGAAGAAGAAGGAAAAGAAGAAGAAGTCCAAGGCTCGTGATGCTACTGAGAAACAAGCTCTCGATCTTGGTGAAGAGGTGATTAATTTCCTGTTATGTCATTTGTATTTTTTGGCATTGGGTGTATCGCTGAATTGGAATATATTTTTTTCCCTTGATGTAGCCAGCACCGAGAGCAGTGCCTCGTACAATTGAGAACACCAGGGAGTTTGATGAGACTATCTGTATACCCGATGATGAAGAGGTGAGTGATGCCTAATCTTGTTCTATGTCCTCACTAATTTGTTTATTTTTCAATTTATTTTATGTTGGTTTATGGGCTATAGCAGCTGTCTACACCTGTATGAGCAGAGATCAAATAGGTGCAAGACTTGTGTGAAAATCGTATCATCAGGTGTCAAACTACGATTGCATTGGTATTGGCAATTTAAATCAGTGGATTTTCCTTGGATGAAAATATTTATACCTAATCACTTTATGATTTCATTCCCTAGGTATATATGTATATTTTTCTTATAGAGATGCCTTGTCTAAATGTGTCAATACACTACGTGTTTCGTGAACCTAAATACTGAAATAAGGAGCACAAATTGATACTTGCATATCTCTTTATCATTAGATTGAAGTCAAATTGCTCTGATGACACCCCTAAAAATGCTGGGAGACTAGACTGTAAAGTAATAACTAATAAAGTGTTCTACCAGCAGCATAAAAGGCCCTCGTACTCTCTAAAATTTATATTCTAGATATGTTATGTTACTTTTGTAATATAGAGATGTTCTTTCTGTTTGCCAAATTAAAGTTAATTCCACCCTCCTCCCCTATCTAAAACAATTAGTACGCGATGAACACTCGAACATACAATCTCTACTACAATGACCAACTAGATATAACTTGTCCTTGTCATAGGGTCACTTTTGCACCTAAATTTTTTGCTGAGTTTCTTCCTTATGCGGCACTAAGTCTCTACTTAGTCTCAGCCTTTCTCTTCTTCTTCACTTACATTCTTCACATTTACAGATCTAACATGTTATGCAAACACACAACACACACAAAGTAATTCGGGTCAAACCCTTATTAGTTTATTGCTTCTCAAAAAGGGATTACAACTCACAACCCATTGCCTTTCCCAAGAGCAAGGTGTTGGCCTTTATATAGTAGGCCTACAACAATCCTAGCAATAGCTAACCATCACATGTCAACAAGCCAAGCAAGGATTATTATAAACTATCCTGACTCCGCAATGTTTTATCGATCTTGGTCCGATTAGTCACCAACTGCCCAACAAAGATCCTAACCACACCAACTGTCCAATCTTTGTCTGCCAGCAATTGCATCCTTGGATAACCATCCAAATTGCAGGCTTGTGCTCAGTGCATGCTTCGTGCACATCATATGCTGAAGTCATGTGAAGCTTGTTGTCTCAACAAGCCAATGTGCATCCATCCATTGACTAGCAGTCCATCCATCCGTGCACAACAGTCTGTCAATAAGCCAACGTGCCTCACGCTTGGCTTGTGTCTCATGCACATCTAGTCGGCCGTTCGGTCATTTCATACATCCTCAAGTAATTCCAACTTATTCTCAAGCATGCCGTGACCATGCACTGACTTTACCTTGTCTATGCACTGAGTCTGCATCCACCTTGCCCGAGACTCAGGAGACACATTCCCCCTAATATAGATGCTAAGCACTTGGACATTTTTCATAAGGGAACATTGAGAAGTGAAATCATTAAGAATGCCCACTAAATCACCCTTGACCTAGGCATTCCCTAATACACTGACCTCGAAATACATTTTCATTACAATCGCCCTTACAAGACCCATACAAACACTTGTTTAATGGGCAAAACCCTTGTACAAAACCAATCCATATAAAGCATACAAGTAAATGTAACTTAGTGATCTAGCATCTGTACTTGATCACCCTTACTAGAGTTTAACTGTATTCTTCACTTAGGTTCATCCAACTAAGTCTTCCAATCTTCATTTAGCAACTTTGCACACACATGGTTTCACGTACATCCAGCCCATGTGCGCATATGTATGCATCAACATGCTAATTGATCTGTGTTGAGTTACTAAGGGTCTAACAAACCTCCCCCACTTGAGCTTGACGCCCTCAGGGCAACCTGTTTCAAGTATTCCTAATTTCTTTTTCGAACTGCCACAACCCTGTGTCCCTCGAGTTCTTGCTGTCCGGCAATCCTTTCTATTTAACCAAAAAGAAAACACATTTGTTCTTCTTGCTCTATCCCAACTCTTTTCTATTCAGAATTTTCTTAACCTGTCTATCATATTGAGTTCTGACCACTGGAGTGGCTCGCTTGATGTTCTGCCTAGATGAATCAAGCAAGTCTCTTGATTAAATGGCTTCAGGAAATTGACATGGAAAGTTGGATGCATTTTCAACCTCGCGGGTAGTTTCAACTTGTAAGCCACTTTACCAACTTTTTTCGTAATTTCAACTGGTCCATCATATCAAGGAATTAAATCCCGATGCAACGCTTTGCTGCAAATTTTCTTCCACATTTGGGGAGTCAACTTTAACAAAACTTGATCTCCCACCTTGAACTCCAGATCTCTTTTGTGTTTTCATACGCTTGACAACCTTCTCTAAACTGTCCCTTGCTTCTTTCATCATCTCCTGCTTAGTTTTTGGAAATTTCTAAGTTGATGGACATGACCTCTGATTCTTCGACTTAGAAACCTTCTGTGGTGTCAAAGGTTGTTGGCCTGTTGCCAACTCGAAGGGACTCATTCCTGTTGAAGAAGACTTTTGCAAATTGTAACTAAACTGAGTCGTATCATCGAGCTTTACCCAATTATTCTGAATTGCAGTCACATAACATCGTAGGTACTCTAGCAATGCATTAATTCGTTCCGTTAGCCCATTCGTCCATGGATGGTTGGCTGTGGAGAACTGTAACTCTAAACCCAACAGTCCAAAGAGTGCTGGCAAAAAACGACTAGTAAACCGAGCATCTCTGTCACTAATCACATCCTCTGGCAGACCCCAATACTTGACCATGTTTTTGAAAAACAACTTTGCCGCTACTTCTGCAGTACAAGCATGCAGTGCTGGAATGAGTGCTACATACTTGCTGAAGCGATCGACCACCATAAAGATCGACCTCAAACCATCCACCTTAGGCAAACCAGTAATGAAATCCATTGAGACGCTAGCTCACAATCTCTCTGGAATGGGCAATGGCTGCAACAACCCTGCCGTCTTCTTCCTCTGGCACACAAGACAAGTTTTGACATACAACACATTATCTTCCATCTTTGGCCAGACTTAAGAACGAGCCAACAAAGCATGCATCCTTTCAACTCTCGGATGACTAGCCTAGACAACAACATGCGTCTCCTTGAGTAGTTTCCTTCGCAGAACATACAATCGATCACCTTTGACTTTAAACAAGTCATCATCTAGCCAAAATTTCCTTGTGATCCCATCGTCCACTTGCTGGATCAAGTGAACACAAGTCTGATCTTCTTTCAAGGCCTCTCGTATACTGGGTAAGAAGTCAGTCTCAATTGTGGAAAGTGTTGTCACCATCTCGCTTATCACTTTCCTACTCAGTGCATCCGGCTGTGCTATTAATGCGGCCGAAAGTTGGCCAAAAAGCGGTATGCGGGCTGGACTGAATCGCACAGGGCTGACTCGGTCGGCTTTAAACGGAACCGTTGAAATCGGTTGAAAGCGGTCAAAATCGACCGATTCAGCGCTTAACCGGTCGACCTGACTCGCCGATTTTTAGTTCTTTATATATGAAAAAAAAACCTAATCGATTTTCATTTGTTGCAGTTGACTGAAGAATGAGCGACGCCGACAACTCTTCCTCCCTTCAATCGACTTCATCAACTTCTCTTCCTTCAATCTGAAGAAAAAGAAGTAGATTTGAACCTCTCTTGCTCCCTTCCTTCAATCGGTTGCTGAATAAGGGATCAATCAACTGCTGAACTTCCTTCAATCGACTTCATCAACCTCTCTTCCTTCAATTTGAAGAAAAATAAGCTATCTTCCTCCCTTCCTTCAATCGGTTGCTGCTGAACTAAAGTGAAGACTGAAGAGATCAATCGAAGACGTCGAAGAGAACTGTTGCTTACTTCCCAAATCAAGTAAACTTTCCCTCTCCCGAGTCTCATCCCAGTCGCTTTCTTCTTCCATTCGCTTATTCTGTTCTTCCCTCTGCTGAAATGTTTGTAATTACAGACGAATTTCTAATTTCTAATGTAATGTAATGTTTCATTGTTTTGTAAATTAGATACACATGATGTAAATAAATTAGATGAATTTCTGTTCTTCTGTTTCTCCCTCTTCTGTAAATGAATTTTTTGTAATGTTTGTTAATTACATAGTAACAGACGAATTTCTAATGTTTGCTAATCAATACACGTATAATTTCACAGACGAATTATACTTGTTTGAGGTTTTTTCTAGTGTGGATCAAGTAATGAGAAAAAAATTGCAACCATATGAGGACGATGTAGATTTTGCTATAGAAGTAGATTGATATAAATATTTTGTGTTAACATTTTTCTACTGTTTCACTGTGTTTGTTAATTACAGAGAATTCAATTCTTTAGCACACATGAATTCAATACACATGATGCTATACTTGTTTGAGGTTTTTTCTAGTGTGGATCAAGTGATGAGAAAAAAAACTGCAACAATATGATGTAGATTTTTTCCAACAGAGATGAAACACTCTCTGATTAGATTATTTTTCATCCCTGATTATTTTACTTACTCTTGTTTTGTATTTGTATTTTGTAGATTATGTCTTCGGGAGCTTCAAATCCATTTCCCAATGCTAATTCAACATCGTCAAGTTCCTTGAAAAGGCCATCCGAAGATATGGCATGGGAATGGGGAACATGTGCAAACCCAAACAGTAAAACTATGGTAAAGTGCAAGTTTTGCCCGAAAATTATCAATGGAATCTCAAGATTTAAAGAACATCTTGCGCACAAAAGAGAAAATGTAGCACCATGTACGTATGTGCCAGATGATGTGCGAAAGAAGTGTTCAGAAGCATTACTTCAAGTTAAAAAGAAAAAATTTGAGAAGCCTAGGGTTAAACAAATTCTTGAGAGTGATATGTTGATAGGCAAAGAGGATAATAATGTAGAAGAGGGGCAAAAAACATGCTTTGATGGTGAAGCCGGAGGCAGCCGAAACATGAAGGCTGCTAGTAATGTGAGAGGTCCACTTGATACCTTGTTAAAGATTGACCTATCCAAAATTAAGCAAACAACTTTGGATAGAAATAATCCCCATAAAGAAAAATTGAAAAAAGTGGCTTGGGTTGCTATAGCCGATTGGGCATATGAGGTTGGACTGCCATTCAATGCCGTTCGGACTCCAAAGTTTAAAACTATGGTCCATGCTATTGGAGACTATGGAAGAGGTAAATATTTTGACTTTCAAAGTTTTGATCATTATAGTTCATTTCATTATAGGTCATTTACTATTGTTTATTACTTTAGTTTATTATTAATTTATTGCTACTTATTTAGGTATGTCTGTTCCGAGCTATCATAATATGAGAGTTACACTGTTGAGAGATATGTTGGAAGAGACAAAATTGTTTGTTAGGTCTATGAGGCAACATTGGGAAAATTTTGGATGCTCCATAATGTCCGACTTTTGGACTGATGGAAAGGGTCGTTCATTGATTAGCTTCTTGGTGAATTGTCCACAAGGAACAGTGTTTCTGAAATCAATTGATGCTTCTGAATATGTCAAAGACGCTGCACTTATAGTGGGAATGATCAATGAAGTTATTGCGGACGTAGGAGAGGCCAACATTATTCAGGTAAGTTTATAATTGTATATTTAAAGTAAAATTATTAATTGCTTTATAATTTTATTAATCGAGCACTATATATTATTGTTGTAGTTTGTCACCGATAATTGCTCTAATTTTAAGGTTGCGGGAAAGGAAATAGAGAATCAACATTCCAAGATCTTTTGGACCCCTTGTGCTGCTCATTGCATCAATTTAATCCTCCAAGATCTTGGTCATAAGTTACCGAAGATACACAAAGTTTTACCGGAAGCTAGATCTATTGTGGTATATATTTATAACCATGGGCGGGTTTTGAATATGATGAGGAAGCTGACGAGCAATAAAGAGTTGACTAGATTTGCTACCTCCTATTATACATTGCAAAGTATTTGGGATAATAGGTGTCATTTGCAAGTCTTGTTCGTTTCAACCCAATGGAGGCAAAGTAGTTTTTCAACCAAGCCCAAGGGAAAGAAGATTGAGAATCTAGTGACAAGAAATGATTTTTGGGAAAATGTAGAGTTTGCTTGCAAAGTTCTTGGTCCATTAGTTGAAGTATTGCGGTTGGTGGATTCAGAGGCAAAACCCTGTATGGGTTACATATATGAGGCCATGGATAGAGCAAAAGAAGGAATACAAAAAAATCTTGGAACAGCCGTAGATGAGGAAAGCAGAGTTTTGAGATTGGTGTGAAAAATTATTGATGACAGGTTGAATGATCAATTACACCATCCTTTACATGGAGGTATTAAAGCCTAAACTTATATTTAATGTTTTATTTGTTTATTTATTTATTTATTAAATAACTGAGATCCTAATATGTTGTGTCCAGCTGGCTTTTACTTGAACCCCTCAATATTTTATAAACAATATTTTGCTCAACTTGTGGGGAATAAGAAGATTAAAGCAGGACTTAATTCATGTATTGTGAAGTTGTTACCCTATGATGCTGATAATGATCGTGTTACCATGGAATTGAGGATGTATAGAGATTCATTGGGGCAATTTGGGACTGCATCAGCGAAACGCCAAAGAGACACATTCTCATCTGGTTAGTAATTTACATTTATAAACTACAATATTACTTATTTGCTTTATTGATTTTTACTTATAATTTTTTTTTTGATTTTATTGAATAGTCGAATGGTGGATTAATCATGGGTATGAAGTTCCTCTTCTCTAAGGTTTTGCAATAAAAATCTTATCTTTGACTTGTAGCGCTTCACCTTGTGAGCGTAACTGGAGTGCATTTGACCATGTAAGTAACAATTATTAGTATAATCACTACAAGTTTTATTTCACAATGGTTTTTATTATTTGTAATTGAGAGTTGTTACTAATATATTCTTATTTAATTTCAGTTGCATTCCAAAAAAAGGAATTGTCTTCTTCAAGCAAAATTGAATGATCTTGTTTTCATTCAATACAACAAAAAGTTAGAGCGGAGAATGAAGGAAAAAAATGTAAACATAAATTCACAAGCTCATGATTCCATTGTCTTGAAGGACGTTGATGAGAATGATGATTGGCTCATTCCTACAGATAATGAGCTACAAGATTTTGTGAGGGAAGGTGATGATCTCACATGGTTACAAGTTAGAGATGCATTGGGAGCTATCGATCCTAGGCCAAACACAAGGTCGAGGAGTATGGCGCAACAATCAAATGAAAATACTTTGTACTCATTTCGTGATGAAGAACTAGAACTAGAAGACTAGGAGGATGTTGAAGAAGATGTTGACATAGAAGTAGATGAATAGTTGTGAAGACTGAAGATGAAAATTTGTTTTGATTTAAATATTTTGGACTAACATTTGCTTATGCTACTTTTGGTATAGAAGTAGATTGATACTTCATTTATTGATGTGAATGTGAATGTGAATGTATTTACAAAAAGCTCATTGATTATTTTTGTTGTAAATATTAAGATTACAACAAAGTCTTACCAGCAATTGTGGGTTTAGGTGAAGAAATCTTGTTTCCCGAATCATTTGAATGAGCGAACACTTCTGTATGAAATGGCATCTCATTATAGTAGATGCTGGCTTTATGGTTCCTGAAGCCATTTTTTTTACCAAGTTCCCGAAGCAACTTAGTGTTTCTTGGAGAAAACTTGGGAACTTTTTGATTGTGCATGTCCCTCACCTACTGCCATTACTCAGCATACTGACTATATATACCCTTTTTTTATCAGAAATTCTAGGTGTCGAGGAAACCAGCGAGGAAATGAGCGAGGGAAGGGAGGTGGCGGGGTGGGAATCGTTCACCTCCCTCAGGATACGTGCCATCTTTTTTTGTGCGTGCATCCCGAGGGAGGTGAACGGTTCCCACCCCGCCACCTCCCTCCCCTCGCTCATTTCCTCGCTGGTTTCCTCGACACCTAGAATTACTCTTTTTTTATTGAGTGGAGGTGGGAGGATCTTTTTTTTTGTTTTTTGGGTTGGGGTGGGGGTGGTTTGGGGTGACTAAATAATCTTCCAATGACCATACGAGTGCATGCGAGTTTGGCTGTTCACTGGTTTTTTAAAAAGACATGGTAACTCACAAACTAAATCTTACACATTTATGCATATCAATATATCATATCTGTTGTCACTTTTTTTCCTCTTGCATAAAAATTAGTAGTACTTCCCTCCTAAATATAAGGAATGACATTTGATCAAAATATTGTTGTTTTGTACCCCATAGTGTTTATGTCCCTTCCGTCTTATGTATTTATATATATATTTTACATAATTAACAAAATAAAATGATAACACCCTTGAGGTTACTCTGGATTGTCCAAAAGTGCTGCGAGACCTAAATTTCCTAAAAAAAAGTCTGTACACACTTATAAATTGATCATATGCAAATGATCAAGCTTTTTTTCAAGTGATTAAATTTGATTGAGTGTGATTAAAATGTTTATAAAGTTTGACCGAGTTTAGCATGCCCTGAAGCTTTTAGCTTGCAGAAATAATTAAATTGATTTAAATAAAATCAATGGAGAGATTTGGAGACATAATTGTATTAAAAAAAAGATAATATGAAGTGTCATAGGCACATTTAATATACTAATCAAATTAAATTATTGATTCAACTCACCTAGATCAAGTGCTATGAAATTTATGCAAAATTCCTCAAAATCCAAGTCTGAATCCACTATGACATGCCTTTTGAGTTCTCAGTCAAGTAAAAAATGGTAGTTATTTCTCTCTTCTCCTATTTCTTTCGACCAGCAGGTTCTTAAATCAGAGAATGAATGAACTATGCTGGAAATAAGGGTTTTATTTATATTGCTAGGTGTGTTTAGGGCCATCACTGACAACTAAATCCTAAAGTGAATTGTTTGCGGTTCCAACACAAGATCCTCGCAAGTCAAACGGCTGAGTTTAGGGTCCCAACCCACCTGAGCTCAAAATTGCACGTCTTGAAATGCCATAATGAAACTTATCTAAAACCCCCAAAACACACCAGACTCACTTGCCGGATCAGGGTATGCGACAGACAACACAATCACTTTCGGGCTCGGGTGGGATTTGAAACTTGACCCATTTATTTTATTTCGTGGACTTGTTTGTGTTTAACTATATATATATATATATGTTACACTTCGATTGGTTTTGGTAGTATTGCACTTTATGGTGCAATTTTCGATACAAAACCAAGACATGGTTGAGTTGGGCACGTGGTGGTGGCCTTTAGGACACTTGGCAAAACAAATATAACTCTTAGGGTGTGTTTGGTTGCATGGAATCCTATGTCATGGAAATCCATGAGGGGACCACTACATTTTAGGCTAAATTGATATATCACTCCACATTTACCATTTGACCACCATTTGATTTTGTGATCAATGGTGGGAATGGAAGTCCCATGAACATGGGAATCTCAATCCTTGGCCCCCCAAGGCATGTTTGTGATCAATGGTGGGAATGGAAGTCCCATGAACATGGGAATCTCAATCCTTGGCCCCCCAAGGCATGTGATTCCCATGTTCATGGGACTTTCATTCTCATCATTGATTACAAAACCAAATGGTGGATGTGGAGTGATATATCAATTTAGCCTAAAATGTAGTGGTCCCCTCATGGATTCCCATGACATAGGATTCCATGCAACCAAACACACCCTTAGATCAGGAAAGAATGATCATTCTTTGATTTAAAACCCATTTGGTAGAAAGAAGAGGGAGAAGTGTTATTGGAAGCTCGGAGAATTGTTTATGGTAGATTTGTTGGCTTTGGATCTTGTAGGATATTGCTTGAACTTCATAGCAATTGATATAAGGTGGTTTAGATTTATAACTTAATTTGATATATATGTTGTTTGAACTAATTCTAGCCATACAAGTCATGAGTTTTTTGCTTTAATCTTTCTTAAACTTGCGACGATGATGATTAGTGGATTATTACTTAAATTTGCCTTTGAAAAATTTGAGCAGTTTACCTGTTCTTGTGATATTATGCAGACATGTATCGGGATGAATTTAAAGCACTTTGAGTTCTATCCCTTGGTTTGAATTGCATATGGATGAAAGGGAGCTCATTTAGCAAGTTTTGTAGAGATTTCGATGAAATTTCATTCCAATATGTTGTAAGTCGCCACTCGGGCATTGTGGAGGGGTAGATTGAAGACTTTCAGACTTTGTATACAATTAAAGAAGGGACACATCATGGGTTGGGTTTGGGTGCGCTGGAATGTGCAACGACACCTGAAACCCCCACCTCCCAACCCTTCGCAATTTTTGCATAAATTTTAGCTGAAACTCAGCTTTACGATGAAATATGGTATTGATCGGAACGATTCCAAATTGTGAGTCTAGAATCTTATAGAGTCTAATTTTTAGAAATATTTATGATATCGCAATTAGAATTTTGTAGAAAAAGTTATACTTTCTTTATTGTGACATATTCAGATGACTAACTTCCAGAAATATTTATGATATCACAATAGAATGGTGTAGAAAAGTTACACTCTCGTTGGTGTCAGCATGTATCTATCGACAAACTCAGTTGACCTAATTTCGTCGTGAAATCTATATTTTCTAAAATGTGTTCATGCCTTATGTGGTTGGAAACACATTTTGGAAACATGTGAGTCTAGTTATCATAATTTCAAACGGTACTCAATCTGGAAATCCGTAGATTGAGTCATGATCCAGTTCATATTGGGTGCTAGTTTGCCAGCCCACATTTGCACGGTCGAGTAGTGTTTGACCTGTTAGTGATCTCAGATTGCCATGAATCATTGATGCTGGACTTAGATCTAGTGCATGCACTTTGTAAAACTTCTAGAATCATGGGTATGGTTCAATGATTCGAGTCTTTCTGGTGATGCCATAAGTTAGGCCATTTAAGTATGGGTCATACTTTATCACTTGTGGACTCGGTGCGACACGTTAAGGGTGTGTTTGATTGCATGGAATCTTATGTCATGAAAATTCATAAAGAGACCACTACATTTTAGGCTAAATTGATATATCACTTCACATTTACCATTTGACCACCATTTGATTTTGTGATCAATGGTGGGAATGGAAGTCCCATGAACATGAGAATCTCACTCCTTGGCCCCCCAAGGCATGTGATTCTCATGTTCATGGGACTTTCATTCTCACCATTAATCACAAAACCAAATGGTGGATGTGGAGTGATATATCAATTTAGCCTAAAATGTAGTGGTCTCTTCATGAATTTTCATGGCATAGGATTCCATGCAACCAAACACACCTAAGATTCCTCCAAGATTCGAATTATTCAGATCGTTCCTAATATGATATTGCCCATATGGTTCTCACTAGAATATGATAGAACAATTATTCTCTATTGACACTATGTTATGAGTGAGGGTATTGCATTACCATTTGATAAATGAGATACCTCGCAATACTTATTTAGCCAATGAGATTGGATAATATGAGTAGTTTGGTGTTATTCACTGAAGTTGTCCTTCACCATGAATTGTAAGTAACTACTCCACACTAGGATAACGGCAAAAAAAAAATAGTTGTCTATACACTAGATTTCTTTTTGTGGTTTGGACTCAAGGAAAATTTTCCGAAAAAATTCTTGCTTAAGGTTGTGTTATTAAATCGGCAAGAAATCGTTTATTGGGAGGTGATCGATATGAATTGGGTATTTAGTAGTTTGGTTTAGTGGTCACCGATAAATCAGCGAGAAATCGGTAGTATATATATACTTTGAAAAAATAGGCCGATTAATCGTAAATCTATCCTAGATCGCAAAGGGTCCATTTTCCGTTTTAACTGCGTAACTAGAGGCCATCTCATACTGGGTTGTTATTTTTATGGCCACTTATATTACATCAAGGGTCTGTTAGCCCACATTTTCCATGGAAAAGAAATCCCTTCCATCTCAAATGCATGTTAAGGCTGTTTGATAGTCCAATATTTTTCATGGCTAATTTTTTCTCCGAGGAATAGAAACTTTCACTATGTGCTATTTTTCCTCCTCTCCCCCGAAGGAATGAAAGCCAAGGAAAATAAACTCTTTTGACCTTGACTATTGACTAGGCTTGATTGTTGAATAGAGTTGACCATGGTCAATTTTGACTTTTTACCTCAATTGACCATGGTCAATGTTGACTATTGACGTGAGTTGACAGTTAAAACATACCTTGAGTGAGCTTTGATTAATTTTGTTTATGTTTTGACCAAGTCTAAAGTTCAAACCATAAGTCCAATTTTGACACGATTTTCACTGTTGCAGTCCTCTCACTGAGGTCTATTAAATAAAATTATTATTTTGGTAAAATTATATTTTATCTTCAAATTTAAAATGCCTCGATATGCATGTTTTCAACTATTTGATGAAGATAAACCAGAAAACAAATGAGAATATCATATTATCAACAATTTTATGAAATAAACATGATACATCATACAAGTGTATTAAAAAAAAAAACCTTATGAATACTTGTTTTGTTATATATAGGGTATTTCGTGTGTCGTTGGCACGATAAAAGTTTAACATGATAATAGAGTTTATTTTATTTTATTTTTCTAGCATCAATACCCCATTATAACTTGAAGAAAAATATGTTATTGATCACCATTAAGTTTTCATCTTTCATGCTTAATCACCACCATCAACAATTAAAGAAAAAGAAATAAATATCAAAAAAAATTATTTTTCTAGCATCAATACCCCATTATAACTTGAAGAAAAATATGTTATTGATCACCATTTTTCATCATTCATATTTACATGCCTAATCACCACCATCAACAATTGAAGAAAAATAAATAAATATCAAAATGTTGGGTATGAGAATCAAACCCATGCACTCTTGGTGTTTTAAGTTCTATGTGATCCATTAAATTCATATATTTGGGTAAATCTCAGCCGTTTTGATCTCCAACCTCAAACACCATTCTGATTATATATATGTGTGTGTGTGTGTATTCAACTTTCCATGGAAAATTGGCTATTCAAACAACCGTTAACAGTTTCATGACAATTTTCCATGTCTCAATCAAACAACATATTGTGGAATCTATTTAGGTATTTTCTCTATAATGGATTCTCAAGGAAAAATGAAGATTTTCCTCGAAATCCATTTTGTGCTATCAAACAGACCCTTTGTTTGGTTGCACAGAAAATAGACATGGAAATTGAAATCGTTTTCGTGAATTCGATTCTGAGGCCTCCCACTCAGACTTGGATTCCCATGAGTAGTGGGAATACGGACTTATGAAAAATCGATTTTCTGCCAGTAAATAGACAATCAAATAACATAAATCTGTATAACAAAGAAAATAGATTCCATTTTTCAGAAAAAATAGCTAACCAAACATACACTAAAAGTTTTTAAAAGAATTTGAGTGTCTAAAAAGATGATCTTTAGTTTTTGTAAATGGGACATTGCTTTCTTTTGTAATATTGACATGTCTCTTGTTTTCCAATTTTAGGATGATACAATCACTCTTCCCTCAAGATCCAAATTTTCGTGGACGAAGAGTTGTGACTTTTCATAATCAACGTGACTTCATAATCTTTCGCCATCATAGGTAAATCTGCATATAATTCCCAGACTGAGCTGAATTATGTGTTCTTAGCCTAGAAATTTGCCAAGTAACTTTGGATTTTGGGTTTAGTTTGTGATATCATTTATTTATTTTGTTCTATAGATATATTTTTGAAGGCAGAGAATGCAAAGAAAGTGTCACAAAGGGTAAAAAAGTAAAAGACACAGAGGAATAGAAAACCCCTAAAACAAAAATGATTGCTCGTCTTCAGATTCAGAGTTCATTGCTTTTTTTTACCAGCAGCTTTCTGCGTCTGATGATGAAATATCTCAGAATCTTGTTCTGAAACATGCAGGAATGTGGTCCTCGTTTCACGCTTAAGTTGATCAGTCTACAACATGGAACCTTTGATACCAAAGGAGGGGAATTCGAGTGGGTTCACAAGGTAACATACTCTATGCAAATTGATCCGGTAGTATGTGTCAAGGGTTTTATTTTTCCTTTTTTTACTGTTTGTTTTTCTGGTATTATATATTATTATTATTTTTTAAGAGAATGGAAGGAGTGTTCTTGTATCTGGTCCATAAGTTTGTTTTCATCATTTTTTGTTGTTACAGCCGGAGATGGACACTAGCCGTCGGAGATTTTTCTTATGATTTTCTTGGAGATTCTTGGAGATCCTGCTCTCGACTTGTTTCTTCTCTTTGTAACTGAAGTTTAGAGATTCAATGTGCAACCTGGGCCGTTAAGGTGGCAGTTTTGTCTCCCAGGATTGGCTATACATTCTTGGCCGATATAGAAAATGTGGCCATTTTTGCATGCTGATTACATGTTTCAGTCTTTCCGTCTTATCAATTTTTCATATTCAAATGAAAATGTAGATCACTACTATAGTGCTGTTGAGTTTATTGTAATCTGTGTTACTCTCTCCAAATTTTTTTTTTAACTGATGGAGCAAAATAACGTTATTTATTTATTTGTTGAAATTTGTATCACATTGTTTATGTACCCTCTCTCATTTTTTGTAGCTTTTGCATTAATTCTAGAGACTATCAGCTATATGGTAAAGAAAGAGCAAAAGAATAAAGAATACAGTAAAGAAGATTAAAGAAACAATTTAGTGCCCGTTGCAGTTGGGATGAGTACAATTATAGAGAAAAAACCTGAATACATAATCGATTATAGAGAAAATACCTTTACATGCCTAATCACCACCATTAACAATTGAAGAAAAATAAATAAATATCAAAATGTTGGGTATGAGAATCAAACTCATGCACTCTTGGTGCTTTAAGTTTTATGTGATCCATTAAATTCTAATATTTGGGTAAATCTTAGCCATTTTGATCTCCAACTTCTAACACCATTCTGATTTGTAATATAATATATATATATATATATGAATTCAACTTTCCATGGAAAATTGGCTATTCAAACAACCGTTAACAGTTTCATGACAATTTTCTGTCTCGATCAAACAACATATTGTGGAATCTATTCAAGTATTTTCTCTATAATGGATTCTCTATAATGGTATTATAAAGAATATATGTACCATTATATTGTTTTGTTATATATATGATCATGATCAACCCAACCCAAATTGCATGAATGACCTCAGTCATGTTTGATAAAATCTACATTACTAAAATTGGTATCGACAGATTCTTTGAGAATTTCATTAAGTAATCATCAATTGCTACATTCAGACATATACTGAATTAAAAATAATTAAATTATTTCTTTCCAAAAAGGAAAAATAAAAATAAAATAAGAACACAATCACCCTTATAAAAAAAAAAACTCGCACAGAACCCACCTAGGCGCCTACCCGAATTTTCACCCTGTCCAGCCAATAATCTGAACGTTTCTCTAACGCCTAGCGCCACCTAGGCCATTTCTTAGAACACTGGGAAAAAAATATCACTTTTACCAAGGAAATGTTTCTTTACTATACCATTATTATTATTATTATTATTATTATTATTATTATTATTATTATTATTATTATTATTATTATTATTATTATTATTATTGATTTATTAGTTTTATTATTTTTGTTATTATATTTATTTATTTTTCAACCCTAATGGAAATGTATCAATACATGATAATTCATAATGAACATCTAGAAATCATTGAGTTTAGATTCTAAGATTCATAGAGTTTGCTTAACATTGAAATAAAGATTGAGCTAGTTTCTTCATTGGAGGAAGTGAAACCGTTCTTCTAAAGATGAAAATAGATCGAATCTTTGGTGGAGAGAGAGAAAAACTGATCGATCGAGATAGATAGAAAAATCGATCATTTGGAGGTTTTTAATAGTTTTTTTTGATAAGTGGAGAATGATGAAGGGGGTAAAGTTTTTTTGTTTTTGTTTTTGTTTTTTTAACTCCTCCAAATCAAATTCAACTCAACTCTTTGTCAATGTTTGTACCAAGAAATCAGTTCGTTGAAAATGGCTTTGGTAAATAACGGGTTATTAGCAATGATACTAAACTTTCCTTTATAATGCTAAGGTAAAATAACTTTTAGGAAGGAAATATATTTCTTGCAATAAAAATATCTTCAAATATAAATTTATAAAAAAAATGACAAATGGTTTTGCTAATAAATGTTATGATTTTGGAACAAAAAAAAAATTTTGGTTGGGAAATGATACCCCATTTACCAAGGAATTTGATTTTTGTTGGCAAATGATACCCTATTGGCAAGGAAAGTGATTTGTTGGAAAAATATCCGATGCTAAATGTCAAATTTCTTGCAGTGAAATAGCCAAGCCTGCTGGTTTTGTGTCTGGTGATAATGGTTTGATTGATTACTTGAGTTTTCATATGCTTTCATTTTCCATATATATATGATAGATTGTTCACACCATCTTGTGTTACATAGAAACTAATTCATTTTTTATTGAACAAAATAAATCTAAAATTCAAAGTTGAATTTTGGAGGATTATGTTAGACAACAAATTTCTGGTAAGTGACTGATGATACAAGCTCCTTTCCAGTCAAGTATATCATGCTTACATTCACACCTATTATATTTTACAAGTCTCACCTTTAAGGGATTTAAAGTTGTTTCTATTAACTAATTTATTGTGATTTCCAAACTCGTAAACTCAATAACACATACGTACAGTTAAGGAATTTGCATAGCTAATAATTTCATCAAACAACTTGGGAAAGATTATGCTTCTTGATTATCCTCTAAATTAACCCCTTTGATAGGACTACGAGCCAATAAGGTCTCATGGGGTTAACTCTATACGAATTTTATCACGTCGTTGCCAATGAAGGCAAAAAAATGGGTTCAAGATATGTTACATTATCTTTAGCTGGAGTCAAATGGGTGCTAGCTTAGTTGGTAAACTTGTGGTGGATGGTGTCACAAGTCCACGGCTTGACATCTAACAGATTCAATAAAAACAATGCTCTCCTCAACATCCTACTACACTTTATCAGTAAACATTCAATATTTGATGTTCCTAAATTTTTATTTTTGTTACACAAGATTAAAAATTTAGATACCCCTCTAGCCGAAGGATGCGATAGCCTCATTGACAAAAGAATATGTCCAAATAACCACATAATGCTTAGTTTTGTTTAGAATCGATTGATGGTTCAATGACATAATGGACATATTTGTTTTGCAATTTGTTTATTCATTTGTCATCAATCTGGTGTTTGTATGTTTCATTATTTGTTATTGAAAAAACTTAGGTTCTAATGTATTTGTCATGTGTTATGTCAATTTATTAACGTTGTCCCTTGTCTTTCTTCTTTTTTAAAAGAAATATAACTTATTTTTCCCCTTTAAATAAATTTGATATCAGATATGAATTGGCTATATAAGTCTCAAACCTCTTGGTCGTAGATTCATAGTCATGAAAGAAAATAATCGTGATTCACACCTAAGATTACTTGGGTCTTATACTTGAGGGTGGTTTTTATTTTATTTTATTTATTTATTTATTTATTTATTTTTTATTTCTAATTTTTTTAATAACAGGTAAGGAAAAATTTATGGATTACCCCACCTCAAGTATATAAATTGCAATTCTTTAGTAGGTAATCTAAGCCATAGGAGTATTTATTGGGATAGATCTAGAAACTCCCTCCAACCCTAGATGATAGATAGGGATAAACTTATCAATCACTATTCATATCCAAGGAAAATGGCCCAACGTAGATTTGTAGAAAATGGATAAAATTTTTGTTGGACGGCTTTGGAAATAAAAATCTCACGAATCCCTTAACAACAACAATCACTGTAGTCGAATGGGATGGATGAAACCATTTCCGCCTTTAGATAGCTTGGAGAAATTCCATTGGATTAATTGGAGTAATGGGATCCTGGCTCACTTGTACCAAAGACTTAAGGATGCATCAAGTTCGAAGTCTGACATTTATGGATGCACAACACTGTTGCAGGTACGTCATGTTTATTTTAGTAATTTTATTCAGTAATTCAGCTTTATTAATTCATTTAGTAAGTTGACATTTTTATCTATATATTTTTCCGTATATAGTATTGGTGGTACGCACACATGCGTACGTGCAATCCGGTGCATGATCATTGCGTTGTGCCTATAATGCAATGTTACAAAGAGGATAATCGAGCACATCATTATCATGAAGTTGCGAATGATGTGTATAACGGGAGACGATATTTGCAGATGAAGACAGTTCATACAATTGTTGGCGGTCATAGGCGGCGACATTGGAAATGATATTGAATAACGTGGAACATCTCATGTACTAGAATGTCAGAACCGCAGTTAGCTTGTTTTCTTGTAGAGTGATGTTTTCTCACCGAGAGTATGGACATGGTATTGGGGAAGAGGTGTTGGATGTAGATTATGGGTACACAAGTTGTACCCGAACCTCGATTACATCCCATGATATTAGTGAAAAAAATGCGACATCTCATGAGCTATAAGAGATTCAACGTTATTGAGCGAATGAGTGGCCAAACAGTATTAATTTTCAAATGAGAAGCTTAACTACCAGGTTTGGTGGGCGAGATGTATGTTTTATATTTATTCATTATTTATACAATTGAAGTTTTAATATATTTTATTTTGTATACTTAAAAATAATTTTTATTATTCAGTTGCACCGTCCAGGCAGGTCAATCGGCCGTACATGGGAGCTAATTTAGATTATTATATCGTTGCCGCTATTTGGGACGATCTTAGGATTCCAGCACCTTTGAACTTGACATTTGAGCCACATGTGTACAAGGCAGTTCATCCTCTTCAATTTGGTGATATGGATGACCAATGAACATTTGATCGATGTACTTGATTTGGTAAGATAGTTAAATGTATTTTTTAATTTCATTTACTATTTAATGATTTTTTACTAAACCGCCAATTACTATTTCACAGAGCCTAATTTGCGCGCAAACTATATGAATTCTCTTTGGGTCAACCACGGTATGATGCATTCACTTGACACAACTTCTCAATATTGTATCATTAGTTGTGAGGAGAGACAAAAGACTCAAACAACTGCGACTCAAGCACAAGCTATAGAAGAAGATATTGAGTGCTTCACGAAGGACTTGAGTGCCGCAAGGGCTTTCGAGTATCCGACACCTGAGAGTAGTAGTAGAAAGAGGCATATGAGAAATTAGCCTTTTTTTCTTCTTTAATATATAACATTAACTTTAAGTTTGGTTTTTGAGATATTTACTTAAGACGTTTTACTTTGGTTGTTTGGCATTATTAGATCATTTTTTTTAGTTTACTTTAGTTGATTTCGAGTATTTTGGTTTTATTATGATTGATTGAGTAAGCTTGATTTTCTGTTTATGATTGCTTAAGCAAGTAGTGGCTCGAGATTCTTTAACTGTTTCAGACTAGGGGTGGGCATCCAATCCCGCAATCCTGATCCCGGTCTTGTCCCATTTAGTATCGATTTTTCGGATTCTTTTGGGATTAATAAAACTCATCGCGATCCTGTGCTGTCCCGATCTAGAATGGGATGAGACCGGGATGGAGATTTTCAATTTCACTTATCCCGTGCCGTCCTGAACTCATTTATTTAATATTTATTTTATTGATTTTAATCAAACTACTTTTTCGAAAGGAAAGATTAAAATGTGTTGAAATAAAATTAAAACATCCATTGTTTGAAAACTTGCTTGATTTGATACTCTTTGTTTAGATAGAAACTTCAGTTTGAATATTATGTCAAATAGAATCCATGAAAATTTATGTTTTTTACATTTCAGATTGTTTATAGTACAACTATTCTTGTAGAAAATAAAAGCAAATGATGATTTTGTTTAGTTTTGCACGATGAGTTATGTAGTTGAAAATTTGCTTAATAATATTTTTCATTTTAAACTTATATTAAGACAATTTGAGAACTTATATAATTAATACAAGATACAATTAAGGAGCAATGTGAGATGAAGTTTTATATTGTTATAATGAAAATTATAGGTGTGTTAGCAATGTGAGATGATTTTTTTTTTGTTATTCTTCATTGAAAGAATATTTAATACATGTTCATCTCGTTTCGTCTCGAATTCGTTTGGGATGAGACGATGTCAGGATGAGGGATATCTCGTTTTGATCCCATTTCGTTCCCGTTCTGATCCCGTTTCGTTCCCAAATGAACGAGATGAAATATGGATGAGATCCATCTCGTTCTGTGCCCACCCCTATTTCACACCCAATAAAACAAAATAATTTATAAGGTTTGTGGTGGTAGCAAGGTAGGGTATGGGGCAAATAGTAGGATTAAAAAACAAAATAACCATTTGAAAGTCGGACAACTTGTGATAAGCCGGCCGGTCTTGGACAAGTAGTCCGTTTTTTGATATCCATGGATAGCGAGATGATAGTTTTGTCCATTTTGGAGGGACAGATTGGGGTTGGATATTAGGGTTGAACAAATAATCGACTAAACGGACTGAACCGATCACAATCTAGTCGATCGATTTGGTTTAGAATCAGTTCGATTTAATTTTCGATTTTTAAGTGATTTTAACCGACAAAACCGAATCGACCCAAGATATATAATAAATAATATAACTATAATATATTTAATTTAGTCGTTCGGTCCGATTTTCGATTTATATAAATTAAGATCGGTTCAGTTTTCTTAGTATTCGGTTCGTAAAAAAAATTTGAAATCGATAAAATTTGATTCGGTTCTCGGTTTGGGTAAAAAAAACGAACCGTTTGGTTCGGTTTTCAACCTTAGGTCTCAAGGAATTAATGGGTCGGTCTATTTGGTGGTGGTTCTAATCCAAACAGTTGGCGCTGTCAACACTCAGTGACCTTCTTCTATATCGATCCAAAAACAAGAAGAGAAGAAGATAAGCAAACATGATGAACACGCTTAGGGTTGTAGGCAAGAATTTCGTAACCGGCTTAGGCCAGCAGCAGCCTCACCCTGCTCTTCCTCTTCAGTCTCTAATCCGTCTCTACCATGAGAGGGTGGTCGATCACTACAACAACCCTCGCAACGTTGGATCCTTTGACAAGAACGATCCAATGGTCGGAACCGGACTCGTTGGCGCACCCGCTTGTGGCGATGTCATGAAGCTTCAGATTAAGGTCGATGAGGAGACCGGGAAGATCACCGATGCTTGTTTCAAGACTTTCGGGTGTGGTTCCGCAATCGCTTCTTCGTCTGTAGGTTTGTCTCTCCTTCTGTTCTTTATTTTGGCTTTAATATTTAATAGGGTTTCTTGTTCGTCAAATTAAGAGTGTTTTTATTTGATGTTGGTGTTGTTTTCAGCTACGGAATGGGTGAAGGGGAAACAAATGGAGGAAGTTGTATCGATCAAGAACACGTAAGTGCTTTCTCTCTTGTTCAATATAATTTATTTGATTTAATTTTTGTTTGTTATAATTGAGATGGATTTTTCATGTATAACATAATTTGATTAAGAGAAGTCAGATTTAAGGCTTTAGGTGTGGGCAAAAAAAAGTTCAGAAATTCATAATGTCTTGCTTAAAGTCATTTCCCGAAACTCAATCTTGGAAATGAAATTTTTTACAAAGAGGACGGTTGGTCCACTCCTCTTGAAACTCACACAATACACAACCGATTTGGAGATTGGATCCTTTTTTCAGATTGTTCACAGTGATTATCATCCCTTGCAACGACAAGTAAAGTTGAGTTTGGACGGGTAAATCATTTATATCCCATGTGGATGACTAGAGTGGAGGGAGAGTTGGGGACTGGGAGGACCGAAGCACAAATAAGGAAGGGGGTTCAAAGGGTTATAATCACAGCTGTTCATGCCATTTGTCATCTCTAATAAGAGGGTGAAATTTTGGAATTTTTTGGATGGTGTCTGGATGGATAACTTGGGAACATGGATTGGGGTTGATATGAGTTTGGTTAATCATATGGGTTGGATTGACATTGTCATCTGGTCTATGTGATTTTTTATTGAAGTTAATCTTCGGAGTACTTCATACCTCCATTTACTTTTAACCGAAAATTTGCGTTTCTCTACATGTGTGCTACCAACGAATGCACCTATAATAGAAAAGGTGTAGGATTCATAGCCAAAACAAGATATTGAGAAAACCTTGATTTTTCTAAGACTCAATAAGCTCATTGCCTACCCTTCATTGTGGTGGAGAGATCACTAGCTGAAAAACTGCTTTTAATCTGGTTACAAACACTTTAGATAAGATTTTGTAAACTCCATTCAGAAGGCCAATGGCCCTTAAGTCAGCAATAGATGTGATGTGGTCCTGCACACTTTGGGATGAGCAAAGTCACCATGAGTTGAGCCTCTGTTCAAAGTAGCTTCTAATATTGGAATCAGCTACTAGTTGAAGTAAATCTATGAAAACCTTCCAAAATTTCAAGTAAAACTCCATACTAAAACAATCCAAATCTGGCTAAGTATCTTGCTGAAGCAACATAGCTGTTCTAATGTTTTCCTTCATATCCTCTCTCTAAGGAATGGTCCTAAAATGAACTCCACCTTAAAAGGACACCACTTTTTGTGGATGATTGTGGAATGTAAGAAATAATATGAGTAATGACTTGCAATTCTCTGTACACCATTTCATTGTTGACAACCAAAGCTTCAGTGGGGCTAGAATGTGTATTGTTCATTTCCATACCTTTCAGTTCATCTATTTGTGTTGAGCTATTGCTGGGTTTGTTCATCTGTCTGGATTTGCTTGGTTGGATGGGTTGCTGTGCGTTGAGGTTATGCAATGCTTAAGGTGATCGTTTGGAAATTGGCAGCTACTTGGAGTGTTGTAAACAAGACCATGGGAGCGATGAACACCAAAGGGGAGTGAATGAATCAATGTTTTAAAAATCGTTTTTCAACCTCGAGGCGGTCAAGTTTTTTTCGAGGCGAAGCGGTGCCTCGAGGCGCAGCGAGGTGCAGTGAGGCATTTAAAAAAAATGATGAAATATATTAAAAAATTACAAACAAATAAAAAACAAAAGAAACAATCATTAATGGAAGAAATAACATGAAGTCAATCATTGAGGCGATAGAATTATTGAAGACTTTCAGTCATGTTTAATCCTTATTTTATGTATTTTTGAAGTCTTGCAGTCTAATTGAAACAATTTTGAATTTCTTTTGCAAATTGCAATGAAGTATAAGTGGATTGATGATCATTAAACAAGCTGAATGCATGCAATTGATGATTAGATGAGCACGATGATTGCAATTGCAATTGAATTGATGATCCTGAAACATCCTGATTCTATTCTAAAATATGTCGACATGTCCCTTCAAAAATGATACTTTGAAGATTGTAAATGCAATCATCATAAGAGAATTGTAGAAATCACGTTTAAAACGATTTTTGGATTTAAGTACGAAATTTCTCAATTAGGATTTAAAATTTGAACAAGTCACAATGTGCAAGTCCATTTTCAATCTAACAATGGCCATTGACCATAAATACTTATACTCATTAATTGTCATCTTGACCATGTCATACCACTTGAAATTAAATAATGGATTTCTCTATCTCAACTAATAATCAAGTTACCATCAACATGACCTCATGAGACTACACTACATATTTTAATCACAATTATTTAACTTATCTTACCAGCCTTTATTCATTAAAAAATTAAGCAAAACCTTGGTTGGAGTGACCTTTATTTGTTACAGAAAGAGCATATACAATTTCTTACAGATTTGAAATAAAGTAGAGAGAGCAGCACACAACAACAATCGAGGACAAACTGCAAGTCTTTTCTACTTATTCCTCCCTGATACTCTATTAAAAACCACCAAAAGAAACAATACTGTAAGTCTTCTCTTCTTTCTATTCCCCTTCTTCTTCTTCTTCAGACTATGACTTCTATTGACAGTCGACAGACTCGATACGGTTGCAGGAAGGATCTACAACAGTATCGACATCTTCTTCTTCTTCTTTTCCATTGCATTGTAAGCCACTGCTTCTCTTCTTCTATCGAATGGGTTTCAGAGAACAACCCTATTTAACTTTGCAGGGTTTTCTTCTAGCTGTCGGATCCTTGTTAAGATCTGAAATAAACCCATCCACTCACTCGTGCACTTCGTGACGAGTCGACTCGTTTGAGTCAACTCGTACGAGTCAGAATGCAAACTAGTTTGCCTTGAAATAGGCCCTTGACTTGTATATATCAGGCGATTTTCAGCTGCTTCGAGTTGACTCGTGCGAGCTGACCGCTTTTTAAAACAATGGAATGAATGCAGCATTGGCTGCCTAATTCCATCTATTGCAACAATTTTATCTACCTATTATTGGTGAACTTCTATTTCAACTTCCAATTGGAATAAAAAACAAACACCCCCTAAGAGGCGAAGCAGGACCATCACATGAATCAGTGAAGAACATATACTATAGATCATAGTCTATCTTATGTTTTTGTTCACTGGAGAATCAAATCTAGCAATTTATTAATCCATCGTTCTCATCATCTTTGATTAAGTTGCAAATATCAGAGCACTCCACCAGGTTGCATAAAACAACAAGAGGATAGATTTTAGTCCGTGGATAACTAGAACTAAGAAATAGCCAAGGGTGACAAATATTTGAATCAATAAGCCATTCTCATTTTTCTTTCTCTTTTCCCTTGCTTTTATTTGCCCTCTCCCTGCTTAGATCCACTTGATTTCAAGGCCATATGTTCACTCCACTTCAGCATCATCTGGGTAGTCTCAATAAAAATTTCCTTCATTGAAAATAGAAACCAATCTATTTTTAAAACCAACTCTTTTGAGTACAGTAAGTCCCTGGTCATGCATACTCTGAAAGAAAAACCATTTATGAAACACTGCATACAATGCTGTTGAAGTGCTTGTGATGTGAATGCATTGTATATTTGTATTATTCTTGATATTCACTATCATAAATTGTTCCCTGAAGTGAAGTCCACTGATATATCCAACTGCGTTCAACTCTGAAAAGAGTGATATCTGTCTGCGCTGCTAAAATATGCTACAAAAGATGGAGTGTTATTAACATTCACTTGTGCTATTTAAATTAAGAAAAAAAATACATTTGTAGTTGACATTTCAAAATATATAATTTTCAATGGAAGTGGTCTACATGATGAGGCGACATAATTTTGAATAAAATTATACTGCAAAAGTTGGATTGTTATTAAGTTATTAACATTATCACTTGTGCTATTTAAATTTTAAAAATTCATTTGGAGTTGACATTTCAAAATATATAACTTTCCATGGAAATGGCCTATACATTATGAGGCGATATAATTTTGAATGGAATTCGATTTAATAATTTGGGTCCGAGGATCCTGTCAGGATTGACAATGAAGTAAAACGGTAACTGACTGAAATTGGTTTCATTACTTACCAGTATTGGCGACTTCAAAATCCTTGCTTGAAAACAATGAGAGGCCTGAAAATGATTACAATGAAGAAAAAACAGAAACATCAATTGGTGATTGCTAAATTATCAGAGGTTCAACTACCTAGCTTAGTCAAGTCGATTATGTTGTTACCTCCTAACATTAAGGGGACCTTGGCCAGGTCCCCCCCAGAGCCCCCTCTACATGTGTGCTACCAACATATGCACCTATAATAAAAAAAAGTGGACTCATAGCCAAACAAGATATTGAGAAAACCTTGATTTTTCTAAGAGTCAATAAGCTCATTGCATACCCTTCATTGTAGTGGAGAGACCACTCGCTGAAAAGCTGCTTTTAATCTGGTTAGAATCACTTTAGATAAGATTTTGTAAACTCCATTCAGAAAGCCAATGGCCCTTAAGTTAGCAATAGATGTGATCTGGTCCTGCACACTTTGGGATGAGCAAAGTCACCATGAGTTGAACTTCTGTTCAAGGTAGCTTCTACTATTGAAATCAGCCACTAGTTGAAGTAAATCTATGAAAACCTTCCAAAATTTCAAGTAAAACTCTATACTAAAACAATCCAAATCTGGCTAAGTATCTTGCTGAAGCAACATAGCTGGTCTAATGTTTTCCTTCATATCCTCTCTCTAAGGGTTGGTTCTAAAATGAACTCCACCTTAAAAGGACGCCACTTTTTGTTGATTATTGTGGAATGTAAGAAATAATGAGTAACGACTTGTGGAATGTAAGAAATAATATGAGTAACGGCTTGCAATTCTTTGTACACCATTTCCTTGTTGACCACCAAAGCTTCAGTGGGGCTAGAATGTATATTGTTCATTTCCATACCTCCATAGTGTAGGTTATGCAGTGCTTAAGGTCATGGTTTGGAAATGGGCAGCTACTAGGAGTGTTGCAAACAAGACCATGGGAGCAATGAACACTGAAAGGGATTGAACGTATGCAGCATTGGCTGCCTAATTCCATCTATTGCAACAATTTTTTATCTAACTATTATTGTTGGTTTTTTTTTTCCCATCAGTTTACAAGCTACCAAGATTCCACAGGACTCCAAAAAGCATTAGGCATCAAATGCCAGATATGGATCCATTTCCTTATTATCTTTTTAGTTATTGTAAATTGTAATTATTATTATTATTATTTCATTTTTTTTGTCAAGGTTTAATTTCATTGTAAAGCAGGGGGTTTTACAAAGGATACCAACCAAAAAGAGAATATATATATATATATAACAACCCCAAGTGTGTCTACCAAATGATCTTCACCCTCCGTCAGCTTACATCATCATCCAGATCACGTCTCCCTCCCACCACCAATCAAATTCTTTAAAGCATCTTCATTAGAGAAAGATCGGCCTTTAAGCAGAAACACTCCATAATGAATTTAATCCACTCCTATAGATTGGACGAACTTTAGTCTGGGCCTCGCACATCCAGTGAATGACTTTTCCAGGAATCTATCATTCCCACACGCCTCAAGAGTGATTGTTTCTTTAATAGCACTAAAGGAATTGGGCAAAGATATCCGTTATCGCCATTTTTGTTCACCATTGCCAGAGAAGGCCTTTCCCATATGCTTAAAGCAGGGTGGCCTGGCCTTGTAAGAGGTTGTATTCTGATATCAATTCTCAAGTATTTAGGTGAGACAATTTATTTTGAGGTGCTTGTGACTATTATATTTTGGCAATCAAGAAGGTGCTCCTTTGGTTTGGATTGATTTCAGGACTTAAAAATCAATTACAGGAAATCAGATATGCCGCCTATTAGAGGGGTCCCCAGCCTCGGTTGATGTTGGTTTGGTTTGGGTTGTTGGTTCTCTCCCCTACAACCTGTGTAAAGGAAGGGTTGTGCAATTGGTCTGGTTTCAGATATGATAGGCGATCAGATCCTGCTTGTAACACGTGAATTTAGTTTTGATGAGGGTAAAAGCTTATAGCTATTTTAATGAGGATCACGAGGAGGGATAACAGACTGATGATAAAGTGGACTCGGGTGTCAAGTGGGTCTGAGAATATTTCAATATGATGCCAAACTCAATAAATTTGGGCTTGAAGTGGTTTCTTTTGCGCCATTGCAACAGAATTGTAAGGAATATATGCCTGTTGTGACGGACAAAGGTTAATCCCTTTCTTACATTTTCTATTAGAAATGAATTTATGGTAGATGAGAAAACAAGTGATGTTTATGATGAATCCTCCAAGTACTACCAAAACCCCATAAAGTTGCCTCAACATCCTAGGCTGCACAATTAAAGTCCCGCTACTGTCCCTAAGTGAGCATTTTCTCTCACACCTAACTAATGATCACTAAGATTTGTTGGCAAGGCAAGATGAGTAGACAGAATGACAAGGCTTTTTTTTGTTTGTGGGTGAGTGGGGGGTATAGATTGTGAGAACAAATAAGATATGCCTGCTAGAAGAGAGATGCATCTACCCATGACCTATCCTTCACAACATCCCTCTTATTCTCATGCGAACCATGTTCTTTGATCTGTTCAGTCCTTAGAAAAATGTGACAATTTCTTTCTTTCCAAGCACACTACATGAGGATGTGATGAGCTGGTCCATAACCAAACACCAGGTAAAGAGTGGTTTTCAGTTTTTCACATGACCAGTAAATTCCTAAATTCTGTAAAAAAATTTATATAGATTGGGAGAACGTACAGTTCAGCAGTAAGTGGTTTTTGTCAACTTGATTATAGAGAAAGTGACTATAATGAAGGTGCCATTCCAATGGAGCCAGGAGCCCCTCTATTCCTCTCCTTTTTTATTTTATTTATTATCTAACGCAAACCATATATTAATAACAAGCAGTTCGGATTGCCTCCAATTACCGTGCAGACTTTAAAGTCTGAAAGAAATCTAAACCTAATACTCCAAGCATAGTTGTGTTCTCCATAGAGCATCTCACTCTATTGTAACCCCACAGCTGTTTGTAGAGCGTGCCAGTAGTGAAAACTCCGACTTGCCTAATACCTAACCAAACACTTGGTTTCAGGCAACTAAAGCTGTTTCCAATCTTGAAGAAGGTGAAGTCCAGTGTAAACCTACGTAGTCTAGGGTGATGCCTAGGCACACTAGGCAGGTGTTTGAGGTCCATACCGAGCCACACTGGGTGGGCGTTAGAGGTTCACACCGCTTGGTGTCCAAGTTTTTAGAAGCCTAGCCAAGGCTCTTCCAACAGTTAATGTTCTTACCTGATCCAACTCGCCACCTATAAGCCTTACTGAAAGAAGGTACTATTTAGTCTTTATTTCTTTTTTTTTTTTTTTTTTTTTTTGTCCTAATCTCTGCAAACCTTGGCAGTCACAGTGTCTCCTCTTTTTCTCGACGTCTCAACTTGAGAAGTTGTTACTTGTAACTCGTACAAATGATCTTTCCATTTGGGAGACCAAATTACAATTTTTGAATATGTAATTTGTTAAATTGTGATTTGGCTTCACTTGTTAGCTTAAATCGTTCGATTCCCGAAGATTGATTGGAGGTGTTTACTGTGATATGTAGTATATTAACCAAGTAGCTTATTATTTATCTCATCAAAAAAAGGGAAAAAAAAATCCAGTTATTTAATGTTAGGTGAGTTGGGTGATGTTACATGAGTTAAGTGAATTGTTACGGTACAATGAAGAGATGCAAATTCTAGAATATTCGGGGATTTTCTTTGATCATGTACGTTTTTTATTATGCTTTTTAATCTTAATGTAGGGAAATAGCAAAGCATCTATCACTTCCCCCAGTTAAGCTCCACTGTAGCATGCTCGCCGAGGATGCCATAAAGGCAGCTGTAAAAGACTATGAAGCTAAGCGAGCAAAGTTGGGAGACAATGCTGCTGCACCTGTTGAGAAGGCTGCTGATGCTTGAGGAATACGCGTATCTGTTATGTCATGTCCAGAGGAGAACATGATCTTTCTGTTGCTTAGCTTTCAGTAATAAGGGATTTGCGGTCACAGAACTTTACTATTTCCGCATATTCGCTTATATACTGGATCTTGTATATTAAGTCAATTCTGTAAAAATAGCAATGATACCACCAGTATGTTGCTGTTCCATGTATTCTGGTTTCGTATTTGGAAGGATTTTGTTTCAGTTGCTAGATATGATGGAGATTGGGATTGAATAAATTATTCTCTTAAATATAACAAAATATCCTGTGAACATATTATTTCTACCCTGAGCTGTGGACATTGTTCCATTTTGCATTGCAGGCGTACATTTTAGTCAATTGATGGATAAACAATTAAGGCGAGGGTTTGTTGAAGGACACCACCCCACCTTTTTTTTTTTGGATATGCTGAAGCCTGAAGGACACCAACAATTAAGGCAAGAGGAAGAGAGGAGAAGAGGAAAAGTGGAGAAGAAGAGTTGCGACCGGCAGTGGCGAGGGCGAAATGTTGGTGGTGTTTGATGGAGAAGAGAGAAGAAGAGAGGTGGCAGTGGTCGAGTTGTGGTGGTGTTTGATGGAGAAGAAATGGGAAAGGTGGCGGTGGTGTGGTGGTGGTGGTGCTTGATAGAGAAGATAGGGAAAGAGGAGAATAGAGGTGGTAGGGGTTTTATTAGTTTATTGCTTTTATCATTTATTTCGTTATTTTCGTTCTTTGTTACAATTTCATTTATGTTATTGTAAATTTGTTTATTGACTAGTCCGAAGCTATCAATTTTACACATGGATGGGTCACCATTCAAATTGCTTAGTGAGTATTTAACTGCGCTTTATAGATAAGTGAAGCCGTGCAAGCACCATATAATCTTCTAACTTTGTCATGCCTAATATAGTGAAAAACGGTTTCGTTGTTAGTATCAAGATGCATTCCATTCTATTTAGATTTTGAGACTGAAAATTTGCGGATCTCGCTGATTGCCTAGTACAGAAAACGTGATTCTCATTGGATGGTAAATGAACTATTATGATGGAGCCTTGTCAGGGTACTCAATAGTAATTAAACAGGTGGTTCCGGAGCATGGCATTAGCATAATAGCATCCAATCCTATAGTTCTCACTTAATAGTTGTTTCTCTAAATAATGAAAAAAAATTTCTACCCTGGAAAGCCAAAGAACTCTTTAATCTTCAATATCAAGGTGACCAACTTTACATTATACTCGCTACAATATGCATAACAATAATAAGTAGGAGCTTCTTGTTGTGGTCTTTGAAAACAATGTTATTCATCTTTGTCGCGGAAACCATGGTTTGAGTTAGTAAAAGGAGGATAAGAACATGGAGTTCGGGATAAGCGATGGAGAGCATTTGATAAAGGTTGTTGGAATAGGTTGGGTTTGAAGGACGGAAAGCGTGGAATTGAGGGATTGGTTTGGAGTAGGCTCGTTTTTGTGTTGGCTTTGGATGGGACTAACATTGGAACTAATAAGAGGATTTTTTTTGAAATTGAGCATGGTTGGTGGTGGAACTGTAGGAATTGGAGGTGGAGGAGTTAAAAGTGGTAAAAATAGATGGATTTGGTGTAGGTATTAGGGGTGGGTATCCCATCATGCGATCCCGTCTCGATATCATTCCGATTTTTTTGGATCCTTTTGGGATTGATCAAACTCATCTTGATCTCATCCCGTCCCGATCTAGAGTGGGATGGGATCGGGATGGAGATTTTCAATCCCGCCCACCCCGTCCCATCCCAAACTTATTTATTTAATATTTATTATTATTAATTTTAATCAAACTACTCTTCTAAATGAAAGTTTATGATGCATTTAAATTAAATCAAAACATCTGCTATTTGAAAACTTGCTTAATTTGATATTTTTTGTTTATATAAAAACTTAAGTTTGGATATTTTAGGTCAAATAGAACTCATAAAAATTTATACTTTTTCACATTTTAGATTGGTTATAGGACAATTATTTTTTGAAGACATTAAAGTCAAATGATGGTTTGTTTAGTTTTGCACTATGAGTTATATGTACAGCTATTGGTTAGTGTATCACACACAAATGATGCTTAACATAAAAAAAATTATAAGTTCATTGGACCATAAATTTTACATGACATTTAATATTGTTACAATTATAGTTATATGTAGATAAATTTGGCTTTATTGGTGTGTGAGTAATGTGTGATGAAATTCTTTTGCATTTTTCATTAGAAGACTTTAGTACCTGCTCATCCTGTCTCGAACCCGTTTGAGATGAGGCGAGGTTGGGATGATGTCTATCCCGTCTCAATCCCAAACAGGATGGAATAGAGATTAGGTCCATTATGACCGTGCCCACCCCTAGTAGGTATTGAGAGGGTATTAGAATGGAGGGGTTTGAAAATGGTGCATTGGCAATGATGAGGGCTTTAAGCCTTTAAATCTTAAAATTGTTGTTGAAGCATCTAAATCAATTGAATAGCATTGTGAAAGTGTCTTTTTTGGTTTTTTAGCAAAAGTGTCATGAAAGCCATCTTGAGAATTGTTTTTAGCCATGTGTGTGTGCAAAGAAACTCTGGTTTTTGTTTTTTTTGGGAACAAAGCACACACTGTTGCTATGTCCATTGGTGGATGGAAGTGGTCAATTCAAGATTCAAGAACGCTTTTCTCATGTGGTTCACACCCTTCATAAAGCCTTTTAACAAGCTTGCCACATTGAGCGCACCCTCAAACACCGCCTATGCTTCAAATCATCTCAAGGTCCTACTTGCCAATCTTTGCATAAAGAAGATGTTACATGTGATGACATTCTCCCTGCTCCTGCACATATCAATTTTGCCAATCTATGAAAGAGAGTTTTTTCTTTGTAATTGATTAATAATATTTTAGAATTATATTTCTTCCTTTTGGCTTTGGCTTGTGGATTCAAGCTTGTCTATCTTTTATTCTCCATCTTCTTCTCTTTATTACCTTACGAATTCAAGTTTTCTCGTCCTTAGTGGGGCTGCTCAGGAAACCGTTGACTGCATTCTCCTTTCATGTGAGTTCCTTGCCTCCATTTGGAGAAGATGTCAAGATGAATTCCGTATTAATTGGTCTGCCCCTATTACCTTCCTGGACATGACTGAAAAGCGGAACTCAGCCAGCCATGCAAGTCTGAATCTATGTTTGATAGGCAATTGGATATGGGAAAATACTCTTCATGCTCTTGTTTAGGTCATTTGGAGGGAGAGGAACAACAAAATATAGATAACATGTGGCTATAAATCAAAGGAAATCATTGATTTTGGGCTATACTTGGGGTCTCTTAAAGGTATCAAACTACTCTTGTGTGTTTGATTGTGGAGACATTGTGCATGATAAGATTTCTTGATACTTGGTACTAGGGGTGGGCATTCCATCCCGCGATTTCGATTCCGTCCCTATTTTTTCGGATCTTAATGGGATTGAATAATTTCATTCCGATCCCGTCCCGTCCCGATCTAGAATGGGATGGGATGAGATGAAGATTTTCAATCCCGCCAATCTCGTCCCGTCCCGAACTAATTTTAAATATTAATTATTAATATTTTTATTTGCAGAGAGGAGGTGTATTGATTAAGAAATGGGGTAGGTCGTCAGTTGCATCAATAGCTGTCTCAATTGTTGATGCCATAAGATCCCTTGTCACTCCTGCTCCCAAGGGAGATTGGTTTTCGACAGGGAGTTCAATTAGGGTGATATTTTTCATGTTGTTCATTTTCCTAGCTTTGTTGTAAGAAAAATATTTATGTTTTAATTTCAGTTAGCAAACAAATTATGACCCTACACCTCTTAAGAGGTTTTGTTCAACTTTTAGCCAAGTAAAACTTCATAAAAATAAAATTTTGCAGAAGCGTGATTCAGTCTTTTCCCACTAGCTCCAGTTATTTGTACCTTGAATTTGTTTTGACTGAAGCAGTGTTCTTCACACTGCAATTCCAGGTTTACACCAGTGGAAATCCCTATGGTATAGCAGAGGACATTGTTTTCAGTATGCCATGCAGATCTAAAGTAAGTTATGTGTGGAGATTTACATGTAAAATCAATATTTTCAAATGCATTAAAGACTATCTATTAACAACAATGTATCATTCAGGGGGATGGTGATTATGAGCTTGTCAAGGATGTAATCATTGATGATTTTCTTCGCGAGCGTAGAAAGAAGGTATGTTTCATATATATTGATATGTCCATATTAGCATGCTGATCCCGTCTCGTCTCGATCCTGTATGAACGAGATGGGATAGGGATGGGTATATCTCGTCCCATCCCGTCCCGTGCCCACCCCTACTTGGTACTTGTATTTTGGTCTAGCTTTAGTGCTCTCCACTAATTTCTTGCTTTTACTTTTGTGAAATGAATTTTTTTTGTTGTGCTAATTAAAAAGTGCAATGAAAGGTTTTCGTCCCCTCTTAGGAGTCGGGTCGATATTCAAATTTTTTTTTGAAGGGTGAGCAGGGTTTTTTGAACCCTTGACTTATGATACCATCTGCCCAAATTCTTTTCAGACGACCTAGCACCCGTAGGCTGCCCTTTTACTATTTCCAAACTAATAGAGTCGGTGTGTCAAACTCTATTATTTTTTCTTGGGTTCGGGCCATTGCACCTTTGTTATATTTCTGATTTTAGCTATTGATTTAGAAGATCTTCAAAGTAAGGTTGGGAAAATTATCATCTTATTCTCTCTAGCTTGCTTGAGTTTCACTAGTCTCATTTTTTTTTACTAGTCTTAGCAATTAATTGCTGGGTACCTTGGATTATATAACAAAATTAGTTACTGGTAATTTGTGTCTTGTACAATTATCAAGTGGACTTTCCAACATGCACAGGTGGGTGGTGGGAATCACCGATTGAGAAAAAGTTAGGGTTTTAACCTGATAAACAAGTCTAGAAACATCTATACCATGGAGCAATGAAGTGTAGGATGTTATTTTTGGCCATTTAATATTGAGAAAATGACTTATAAGGCCTAATTTTTATAATTGTAGACCATATAAGATCCTAACAATTGAAAATGCTTCAAAAGGCTTAATTTTTGTAATTCAAAACTATTAAAGGGCATAAACTTAACCATGGTTAAAAGTTATGTAAATAGACAAATATACCCATATTCCCAAACATATTGACGTGGTGTTGTTATTTATATATTCAAATTAAAAAAAAAACAAGCGAAATATGCAATTTTTAAGGCAATTTGATATCTTTTCAAAGTTGTTTCATGTCACTAAAACACAACTGATTGATTCTTGTCGGGTAATCTGAAAGTAAAAAAAAAAAAAAAATTGGAATTAAACTTATGATTGGTTTTAAGAAGGTGAATTAATTTTGAAAATTGATCACTTAAGTTAAAGGATAAAAATGTCTTCTAATTATTTTTAAACCATGGGTTGGATCTGTGACTTTTAAGATATTTAATTATTAAAAATAGACCTTTTGGGGCATTTTCAATTGTTAGAGTATGATTTAGTCTATAATTATAAAAAGTAGGCCTTATAAGTCATTTTTCCTTTAATTTTAATATTTTCTACATCGAAGAAGTCTCGTTGCAGCATTATATTTCACCATTTAAGTGTCTTTGCTTATGGTATTTTTGATTGAAATATATTGGTAACTGGTATTTCATTATGTAGACATGCCCTTAAGTGCCTTTAAGATTTAACTACATATTCTTGAAATGTATATCGATGAATGATCAGTTTAATGTGATAAATTTGGTAGTTTAGTTAAAAAAACTAGATGTTACCTAGTTAATCATTCTGACTGTTGCCAAAAGAAGTCTGATCTTACAAACTGTCTATACGAGAGGATTGTCACAATGAGAAAATTAAAGAGTGGCTTGTATTCATACATCCACAATGATGTGGAAACTGTATTCCTGGAATACTTGCTTGGGGACTAAAAGAATATCTAATACTTAAGTAATGGTGGGGCTATTCTTTGAATTGTTGGTGCTGGCAAGGTATCATCATGGCAATGTAGTTATGATTGGAATTCCCTATTGAAGCTCATCTGACAAATTGTTGATGGAGCCCTGATTCTAGGGGGCGGGGCCAGAGAGCGAGGTGGGCGCAAGGCCCACCCACCACCATCCATCATCCTAGAGATGGATTCATGGTGGGCATCTCTATGATGATGAATGGTGGTGGGCGGGCCTTGCGCCCACCTCGCTCTCTGGGCCTCGCTCCCTAGAAGGGCTCTTGATGGAGAGAGTGAACATATTGTAGACCAAGAATTCAAATATTCTTTAATGCCTAAGCGTTTAGTTAGCAAGAAAAAATAGTAACCAATATGTTCACTGTTACACTAGAAGATTTAGCATAGAAAAAAGTTGCTAGTTAACAGGGAAAGAATACTGTGTGGAAAGTTGTGCAGGAAGGTCATGAAGTTTATTAATTTGCTTGTATTTACGAGATAATATCTGCAAAGCATCAAGTACCAACTGGTAAGATAGCTTTACGAGTAAAATATTATAGCAAATGGTTCTGGAAAATACACAACCTGGATCTATGTGGTCTCAGGCAACGCTTAGGTGGGCTATACTAGACGTCACTGCCTCGTCTAGGTAAGGCGCAGCCCAAATGTTAAACAAAAAAAAAAAAAAAAAGTAAGTTTGTAGTCAAAGGCCGTCGCCTACGTGAGAGCCTTTGACTAGAATTTTGTTTATTTATTTTAACACTGGCTTGTAGCCTTTTGCCCAAGGTGCTAGGCGACACCCAGGTGCGTTAGGTGCCCAGGACAGGTTCCTCACCTTGCCTTGCCTAGGACTACATATGAGTTCGGATTTTGTTAAATTAGTACTCTGCATACGAATCAGCCCTGTAGATGGATGCCTGAAGATTTTGTCAGTTAAATCCGTCCCTTGCTTTTGATGGCAAAGGGCAAGATATTGGGTTGCTTTTGAGAAGCATCAAAACTTAGTGTGGCAGTAGGGTCTTAACTTGGTGATCGTCACTTCATCAGATATATATACTTTGCTGATATGTTTTTCAACTGAATGCTTTGTTTTGCTGATTAGTTGCATTTGCAGGTCCATGTGTTCCTTTTGGCTTCCTGAGCTCCTTGCATTTGAGTAACACCCTTCCAAATTCATTAACAATGGAAAAATCTTGTCATACTATTATGTATGAGTTCGTCACAGTATTTAACAAACAGAGGATAACAATCTGTTACTAAAAAAGAGAATCGAAAGTATGGGAGTGGTGAAATGTGTAAGGAGATGGCGTAAAACAATCAGAACGATGCAAATCTCATAGACACACCCTCGGTAAAAGAATGTTGCCCTTAATTATTTTTTAGTTTGAGCTTGAACACAGCATGACAACTTAACAGTGTGTGAATACTTTTAGATATAGAGTGTTCATCTCCATACAGTGAAGTGCTTTTGTTTTCAAGTTTCTCTTGCCCCAAGTTTTACATATTTTTTGAAATAATCCAAATAAGAAGGGGGCAGAGAAGAGAAGACTAGTGAAATGGCCGAAACAGATCAAGAGCATACACATGCAAATGAAGAAAAACTCTTGTTAAAAAGAGGACTGGCCTTGAACAAATTTTTATTAAACTCTTGTTAAAAAGAGGACTGGCTTGAACAAATTTTTATTAGCAATCACACTTTTAGCCTCAACAAACTCAATTCTTGTGGGTGGGTTATGGTGAGTTTAACTTCCAAACCTTCTGCATGTTTTCATTTTGTTGATAACTTTCCTTCTAAAAGTGAGGTGTTGGGCGTGTTTTTGTAATAGATACTGGGGTGATGAGTGGTGCCATTCTGTACGTCAAAGAATATCTCAAAATCACATCAAAAGATGAAGAAATTTTAATTTGGTGGGAATACTCAATTTAATGTCTTGGCTTAGCTTCGGGTAGGACCTCAGATTTGATTTGATTGGTAGGAGAATCGATACACAATAGTTTTGGCTGCATCGACTTTCCTTGTTGGGGCTCTCATCATGGGTTTTGCTCCTTCCCATTCCTTTTATGGGTCGGAAGAATGTTTGCTGGAGTTGAGGTTGGTTAACTCTAATGATCGCCCCTCTATATGCTGCAGAGATCGCACCAACTTCGGCCAGAGAGTTGCTTGCTGCCCTTCCTGAAGTCTTCATTACTTTTGGGATTCGACTTTGTTATATAATGAACTATGCATTGTCAGGCTTGCCAGAGAAGTATAATTGGAGGGTAATGCTCAGTATTGCTGCAATATTGGCTGCTGGCATTCTAATGGGGTGTGTTAGTGATGCCAGAATCTCCTCGGTGGTGGCTAGTCATGAACGGGCGAACAGATGAAGTAAGAAAGGTACTTCTAAATGTTGGAAAAATCCAACATGTATGACACACATGTTAATTGGGCTAAGGTATTAAAATGCCATGGGCTTAATGTGTAGATACACTTAAACAATTTCTAATTTGATGATGGAGCAAATTAGAAATTGGTAAGTTAGAATAACTTATAACCCATCAGTTATAAATACATGGTCATGGTCCCTCGTTGTGCGTGTGTTCCGTTTCTTCTAAAATTTCCTTCTACAGAGAGATATACAGAAAACATACGTTATCAACTGGAAGATCAAAACTCATCCCTTCCTTGAAGTGCTATCATGGATCAAGAGGTGTTTCCGTTTTATATTTGATTGTTCTCTTCTCATTTATTCAATATGGAGCATACAACTGTGTCTGTAGATAGTTAATCTTGTAGGTGGTATCAAAGCCCCTCCATGATTGATTCTTTAAGAGATTATGAAGTTTATGATGAACTTTTGGCATAAAATCAAGGTTTTTAAAAAGGAGTTTAGGGGTTTTCGTTAAGATTTGCATGTAAAATCTAGATCTTGATCTGTTTTGTTCAGATCTGCATGTAAAGATCTGCTTTGTTCAGATCTTGATTGATTTTTTGTTAGATCTTGATCTGCTAGTTTGTTGGACCTGCATTTGGCCCATGTGTATAACAAGTATAACCCATCAGTTTTATTTGAAAGTTTCCATTGGGTCACAACTTTATTGAAAAACATTCTTTCTGTTGGGTCTGGGTCTGATGGGTTGCTGGGACAGGGTCAGATGGGTCACCCTGGTCCAGTTCAGAGAACCAGTCCATTCTGTTTTGGCTAATTGCACTCAGCAAAATCTGTCTGAGCTACCCTGATAATAATAATAATATAAAATTCAAGAATTTAAATAATGGACCTTAAATCAAGTAAATCAGGTACATTACTTAGGTCAGTTATTTATTATTTTTCTCAAAGCAATTTATTTGAAACTTTTAAATTTAAATGTTCTTTTAGGATGCATCTAATGACTTATTTAGTTTGTCTAGTATTTGATTGAACTAACTGAAATAAGATGTCACCAAAGTGAGACATCTTTTATGTAGATTAATTTATTGAGAATGTTAAGATGTTTGTGTTTGTAAGTTCATGCAGATATTAGCCGGCACAAAAGAAGGATAATATTTGGCCGAATTGCATACACACCTGTAGTGATAAATATGTGACAATTATAAAGTTTCCATGTGAATAATAAGCCGATCCAAATATTGACTTATTGTTTGATAGGAATATTGTCTATATTTGATCACAATACCAAGAGTACCACTTACAAGTTAATATTAATGTTGTGCTAGGTATCTTGAGATTAAAGATTGTTTATTAAGATTATGATGTGAACATGCATGCTCATTAGGTTTATTCTCTGTATAGCTATTATGTATGGTACTTCAATATCTGCTCATGCCAGCAGTATTCCCATGCTTAATGGGACATACTTTAAGGATTGGAAAGATAACGTCTTAATCGTTCTTGGCTGCATGGATCTAGATCTTGCATTAAGGATAGAGCAACTTGTTACTCTTACGGCTGAAAGTTCTTCTGAAGAAAGGAGGAACTTTGAGAAGTGGGAACGCTCTAATCGCATGAGTCTAATGATCATTAAACGCGACATTCCGGAAGCCTTTAGAGGCGCAATATCTGAAGGGGTAACTAAGGCTAGTGATTTTCTTATCGAAATTGAAAAATGTTTTGCAAAAAACGATAAGGCTGAAACAAACACGCTTTTAGCTAGCTTGATTTCAATGAAGTGCAAAGACAAGGGAAACATAAGGGAGTACATCATGGAAATGTTTCACATTGCTTCCAAACTAAAGGTACTAAAGCTCGAGTTGTCTGATGACTTGCTCATGCATTTAGTATTGATATATCTACCTGCACATTTCAGTAAGTTTAAGGTCAGTTATAACTGTCAAAAGAAAAAATGGACTCTTAACGAGCTCATTTCATATTGTGTGCAAGAAGAGGAAAGGTTGAAGCAAGAAAGATTTGAAAGTACTTATTTGACAAGTACCTCTAAGGATAAGGGCAAGAAAAGAAAGAAAAATTAAGTTGCTAAGGGTCCAGAGCAAAACAAACCTAAGGAAAATCAAGAGTGTTTCTTTTGTGGTAAGGTAGGACATGTAAAAAAAGAATGTAGTCAGTATCATGCTTGGCGTGCCAAGAAAGGTACATTCTTTACTTTGTTCTGTTCTAAGGTTAATTTAGCTTCAGTATCTAGAAACACTTTGTGGTTAGATTCTGGTGCTACCACTCATATAAGTGTTTCTATACAGGGTTGCCTGAGCTACCAAAAACCAAATGATATTGAAAGATACATCTTTGTGGGCGATGGAAAGTCGGTGGATGTTGAGGCAATATGACATTTTAGGTTATTGTTGAGAACTGATTTTTATTTGGATTTAAAAGACACTTTTGTTGTACAGTCCTTTAGACGAAATTTGGTTTTTATTTATTTATTAGACAAATATGGTTATAATTGTTTATTTGGAAACAATAAGTTTAGTCTTTCATTGAATTCAAATATTGTTGGTACTGGTTCATTAAGTATGTTTGATAACCTATATTTGTTTGATACTATTGCATCATATAATGAAACCTTGCATGTGGATTCATGGGGTACTAAATGAAAGCTAAACAAAGAAAATGTATCAAAATTATGGCACAAGCGTTTGGGTCATATATTCAAATCTAGAATTGAACGACTTGTGGCAGAAGGCAGTTTGGATTCAGTTGACTTTTCAGACTTAGATGTCTGTGTTGAGTGCATAAAAAAAAACAAACCAAACAAAAGAGATTAGGTGCTATAGATCTTCAGACGTCTTAGAATTGATACATACGGATATTTGTGGACCATTCCCTACGACTTCTTGGAATGGTCAACGATACTTTATATCATTCATAGACGACTATTCACGTTATGGGTACCTTTATCTCATTCATGAGAAATCAGAGTCACTGGATGTATTCAAGTCTTTCAAAACTAAAGTTGAAAACCAACTCAGTAAGAAAATTAAGTGCGTTAGATCTTGTCGTGGTGGATAGTACTACGACAGATATGATGGTTCAGGAGAACAACGTCCAAGGCCATTTGCTAAATTCCTAGAGGAATGTGGAATCGTCCCACAGTACACCATGCCAAGTTTACCTAGCATGAATGATGTCGTTGAAAGACGAAACATAACTCTTAAGGAAATGGTAAGGAGTATGATTAGTCATTCTACCTTACCAGAATCACTTTGGAGAGAAGTAAAAAGACAACAGCTTATCTCCTAAATAGAGTACCAACTAAAGCAGCTGCCAAGATTCCTTATGAACTTTGGATAGGCCGAAAGCCTAGTTTAAAACATTTTCACATTTGGAGATGTCCATCTGAGGCTAGGCCTTATAGGCCAAATGAAAACAAACTGGACTCCAAGACAGTAAGCAACTACTTTATTGGTCATTCAGAGCGATCTAGGAGCTACAAATTTTATGATCCCACAATTAGGTCTATTTTTTAAACGGGAACTGCGACATTTTTTTAGGATGTTGAGTTTGGGGGGAGAAATAAGGTAAAAGACATTGTCTTTGAGGAGGAATCAGTTTCGACTCCTACTACTGTTTTTGATAATGTACATGTTTCTGTACCTGTCATTGATCAAGAAGCAGATATGGAACTTCAACAAGACAATGTTGAACAACTCCCTGTTCAAATTGAAGTAAATGTTCCACAGGAACAAACTCAAGAACCTCAAGGACAAATGCCATTAAGGAGATCCATGAGAGAAATGAGAAATGCTATCCTGGATAATTACATAGTTTTTCTCCAAGAACATGAAAAAAATGATGGATTGATGAAAAAATGATCCAATCAACTTTCATCAAGCCATGCAGAATTCTACATCTCAAAAGTGGATAGATGCTATAAATGAGGAGTACAAGTCTATGCAAGACAATCAAGTTTGGGATCTTGTCCCATTACCTAAAAATATAAAGGCCATTGGTTGTAAATGAATATTCAAAATCGAAAAAGATTAAAAAGGTAATGTGTCGAGATATAAGGCTCGTCTTGTAGCTAAAGTCTTCACTCAAAGAAAGTCTCATTTAGGACAATGATGGCACTTGTTGCGCACTTTGACCTTGAGCTACATCAGATGGATGCTAAGACAACATTTCTCAATGGCGACATTGAAGAAACCATTTATATAGTGCAACCATAAAACTTTGTGTCTGGAGACCCGAAGAATATGGTTTGCAAACTAAAGAAATCCATTTATGGGCTCAAGCAAGCTTCCCGTCAATGGTACTACAAATTTCATCAAGTAATTGTCTCATTTGGTTACGAGACAAATGTAGTTGATAATTGTGTGTATCATAAGTTCAGTGGGAGTAAACATATCTTCTTGGCTTTGTATGTTGATGACATACTGCTTGTCACTAATAACAAAGACATGTTGTACGAAACTAAGATTTCTATCAAAGAAATTTGATATGAAAGATCTTGGTGAAACTTCTTTTATTTCAGGGATTCAGATACACCGAGATTGCTCTCAAGGTGTTATTGGATTATCGCAAAAGAGCTATATAAAAAATGTGCTTAAAAGATTTGGCATGCAAAATTGTAAACCAGAAGACACCGTTGTCGCTAAAGGAGACAAATTCAGTCTTAAACAACGCTCTAGGAATAAACTTGAAGTTAAAGAAATGCAAGAGATTCTCTATGCATCAGCTGTTGGGAATCTAATGTACGCTCTGGTTTGTACACGTCCAGATATAACATTCATTGTTGGAATGCTAGGCAGATATTTAGACAACCCTGGGATGGATCACTGGAAAGCAGCCAAACGGGTTATGCGATATTTAACAGAGAACTAAGGATTACATGCTCACATATAAGAAATCAGGTCAGTTGGAGATCATACGATATTTTGATTTTGATTTTGCTGGATGCAAAGATAGTAGGAAATCCACATTAGGCTACATTTATTTGTTAGCTGGAGAAGCTATTTCCTGGAAGAGTGCCAAGCAGACACTAATAGCTTCTTCCATTATGGAAACATAATATGTAGCATGTTTTGAGACATCCAATCATGAATTATGGCTGCGAAATTTTGTCACAGGACTGTGCATTCTGAGTGGTATTGAAAGACCACTAAACGTATATTGTGACAATAACTCATCAGTTCTATATGCCAACAACAACAAGAGCTCATCTAGGCTAGAACACATTAACATAAAGTTCCTGGTTGAAAGAGAGAGTACAAAATAAACAAATTTTCATAAATCACATTGGGACAAACTCCATGATTGCGGATCCACTTACTAAGGGATTACCACCCAAGGTCTTTCATAAGCACATTGCTCATATGGGTGTTATATCATTTGAGGATATTTTGGTTTAGTGGGAGTTTGTATATTTGATTGCTCTATATTAGTTTTTGGACACATTTTGTGTATTTGAGTATTTTCTGCAGAAATAAAGTATTCAGTTTATTCACACTCTGGTTTATTGTATTAAAGTTCGATCTCAATAAAGTTTAAAGTAGGATCAGTTGGAAATAAGCATGTTTAGATCACGTTACATGTAATTTCTATGCTGCGCATCCATGATTGATCTATGTCATTTGATTGTATGGGTATACGTGATCATTGATGGATTTAGTTGCGCTAAATGTGACCAGAGTTCCTTTAGTCCTATACCTGTATAGTCAATGGGCGAGATTGTTTGGAAATATCTTCATATGTGATAGCAAATTTTGAGCTCATTAGGTTATACACATTTTTAAGGAAACATATGTGGCCCAAGCGGGAGATTGTTGGAAAAATCTAACATGTGTGGGCACACATATGTGTTTAATGTGTATTGCTATCTTAAAGTATAACCCAAATAAATTGTGATCTAATATGGTTAATTAAGCTAAGGTATTAAAATGTCATGGGCTTAATGTGTAGATACACTCAAGCAATTTCTAATTTGATGAGAGACCAAATTAGAAATTGGTAAGTTAAAATAACTGATAACCCATCAGTTATAAATACAGGGTTATGATCCCCAATTGTGCATGTGTTTTGTTTCTTCTGAAATTTCCTTCTACAAGAGATATACAGAAAACATACGTTATCAACTAGAAGATCAAAACTTATCCCTTTCTTGAAGTGCTATCATGGATCAAGGTATGCTTCCGTTTTATACTTGATTGTTTTCTTTTCATTGATTCAATATGGAGCATACAACTGTGCCTGTAGATAGTTTATCTTATACTAAAAACATTCGGAAATGAAGCAACAACAAAGTTAAGACTCATTGAAACGTTGCAAGTAGTTTAAGATAATAACAATAATTTTATTGGACAAGAAGTTTGGAAGGAGCTACTACTGAAACCAACTCCAGCAGTTAGACGAATTTTAATCATAGCTATTTCTATAAATGTATTTCAATCAAACATCTGGAATAGATGCGATATTGTATTACCCTCCGCAGGTGTTCAAGTCTGTCGGACTCCGTAAAAAGAAACACCTAGTCCTCGTTACAGTGTTCATGGGACCTGTTTAGACCTCTTTGTGCTGATATCAGCTATATTCTTAGATAGGTTTCGAAGAATGCCAGTTTGGCTTATTGGAACAATTGGTTTGACTATTTTGTTCCATTTGTTGGACTTTGGCTCGCGGAATCTCGAGAGGTCTCTCTACCCGTAAGCCAATATGGGCAATGGCAATCTGCATTGCTGCAGTGTTTGCAGACGTATCAATTTATTCAATTGGGCTTGGGCATAATAGGAGTTTATTCGTGTGAAATATTTCCAACGCGATTGCGGGCCCAAGGTATGGCCATTGGAATAGCGGTGAATTGGCTGGCCAGCACTGCAGTGTCTATGAGCTTCCTTTCAGTAGCTGAGAATCACATTTGAAGGAGTGTTTTATGTGTTTGCAGGAATGACAACTTTAGGTTTAATATTTTTCTTTGTGTTTTTGCTTGAAACTAAAGGAAAGAATTTGGAAGAGATTGAGAAGCTCTTTGATAAGAGAAGGAAAGAGAGGCTGAGACTAATAGAATGAGTAGAACTTCTGGTGAAGGCGATTTGTAAAATCATGATTATAGTCTCTTCCGGTAGTTTTCAATAGATCAGATTCCTTCATTTTCCTTTGCCATGGTGATTCATTTATTTTATTATGCTTTTGATTTTTTTTTTCTCATTCATAGAGGAAGGAAAAAAAAATCTCCTTGAAACAGAAAAACATGAGGAAAATATGAAGACTGAACTTACTACTTTATTTACTCTAGAATGGTTGAATGGTACTAATTACATCGAGTGGTCCTTCAATGCTCAGAATAAAATTCGTGGGAGAAGGCGTTGGGGTTTTATTTCGGGTACTAAGGCTGCTTCAAAAGACACTAAATCGGAGGAGTATGAAGCGTGGGAGGATGATAATTGTTTGGTTAAATTTTGGCTCTTTGATACGATGATAAAGGATATCAGATATCTCTTTCTTCGGTTGTCTACGACCAAAGAAATATGGGAGACAGTCAAACAAATTTATTTTATCAATAAGATTGCAGCAAAGGCATATCAATTATATTGCGAGGTAATTTCTGTCCGCCAAAATTGAGGTTCTGTTATTTCTTATTTTGGCAAATTACAAAAGTTACGATAAGAATTCGATGATATTGAGCATTGTACTATGGAGTGTGCCAATGATATTGAAAAGTATACCACAAAGATTAATTCCCAACTTGTGTATGTGTTCTTGGCTGGTCTTGACACTCATTTAGATGGGGTTCATGGTCGTGTACTTGCTGTTATACCACTTCCAAACATACAAACCATTTATGCAATGGTTTGTGTTGAAGCTAATCGCCAAGATGCTATGCTTGGAGGAATGATCGGTGAAGGGGCTGTGATGGCTTCTTGGAAAATGCCCATCTCAACCAATGGCGTTCAGAAGTGTACTTACTGTAATTGATATAATCATGTGGTGGATACATGCTTCAAAATCTATGGATATCCAAATTGGCACCCAAAGGCAAGAAGGTGTCTCAGGTGTCCAATTCTAAGGTGTATGACTCTAATCTGAAAAAGAATCTAACCACAACTACAAGATTTGCTGCCAAGTCAAGTACGTCTAACCCTGCTAGTAAGCTTTCATCTTTTACTATAAATAGTGGTTGGAGAATTGACTCTGGTGCAATGGATCATATGAGTTGTGATCACTATAGGTTTAGTTATTTATCTTCTAAGTGTTACAAAGCTATCATTACTAATGTCAATGGTGTATCATCTCCAATTGTTGGAGTTAGTACAATCCATTTATCTCTTACAATAATTATCAAAGATGTCTTGTTTGTTTTCTCTCTAAATGCAACATTATCTCTATTAATCAGTTAATAGACGAAGTTCATGCATTCAATGGATGTAATTCATCAAACAACATGCCCTTCCTCTCCTCAACAAAATGGTGTCGCAGAACGGAAAAATAGGCATTTATTGGAAGTCACTCGGTCTCTATTAATTGGTGGTCACGTCTCATCTCATTTGTGGGATGAGGCTTTGAATTTGGCAGTCTACTTGATAAATTGCACACCTTCTAGTGCCCTAAATTTTAGAAGACTGTTGGATGCACTTCCCGATCACTGTACTCTTCCCTCAGTTGTTCTTCTAGCTCCTCGAGTTTTTGGGTGTGTAGTCTATGCTAACTTACATCCACATCAATGTACTAAGCTTGATTCTCAAGCCTTAAAGTGTGTGTTTGTTGGGTATGGAATGAATCAGAAAGTCTACCGGTGTTATCATCATTCTTCAAGAAAATTTTATGTTTCCATGGATGTTGTCTTTCATGAGAAAAACTCTTTTACACACCACCGGCTACTGATTCATCACTTCAGGGGGAGAATCGAGATGAAGTGTTTTATCATGAAGACTTGGATATTTTTCCCTTTGAATTCAGATTTTCCCAATGACCAAACAACCGAAGGTTCTCCCGAAATCCATCACTGAAGACAGCTCGACACTTACAATTGTTGAAGCAAATCGACTCCATGATAGTACATTGTCTCCTAACACTTCATCAGAATCACTAATTCATTTTTCTCCTAAAAATCCATTAGAGGTACTTTCTAATCCTATTCTTGTTGATGATAGTATTGATCTTGAGTCTCAATCGTCCCAATATCACCTTCAACCCCGTTCTAACCGTGGCATACCACTTATTAGATGTGAACCTGATCCTAAACCAAAGTTAGATATCCCATTAGTAATCACGTGTCTTCCCAAAAGTTGTCCAAGTCATATGATGTACTGCAATTATCATCCGTCTCTATTCCTAGTAAAATGTAGGAAGCTTTAGCAGATACTAGATGGACCAAAGCTATGGCAGAAGAAATGGAAGCACTTGAAAATAATGCTACTTGGGAACTTGTGCCTTTACCTAAAGGAAAAAAAAAATTGTAGGATGTAGATGGGTATTTTCTATCAAGCACAAGGCAGATGAACCGTTGACAGATGCAAAACTCGACTAGTTGCAAAAGGGTATACACAGTCTTATGGGGTTGATTATCAAGAGACTTTTGCACCAGTTGCCAAACTTAATACGATAAGAGTGTTTTTGTCATTGGCAGTCAATCGAGATTGGCCACTTTTGCAGTTCGATGTAAAAAATGCTTTCTTGCATGGAGATCTTGCTGAATAAGTGTATATAGATCCTCCTCCAGGTATAGCGAAGTACTAAGATACAATGATGCTTTGTAAACTCAGTAAGGCTTTGTATGGGTTGAAGCAATTTTCAAGAGCTTGGTTTGGTAAATTTACCATGTCAATGAAGAATTTCGGTTATAAACAAAGCGACTTTGATCATACTTTGTTCTTAAAGCATATGAAGGGTAAATTACTGCTTTAATTATCTATGTTGATGATATGGTGGCGACAGGTGACGATCATGATGAGATTGATAGTTTACAATGACACTTGGCCTCAGAATTTGAGATGAAGCATCTCGATGATTTGAAATACTTTCTTGGGATTGAAGTAGCTCGATTGAAACATGGTATTTTCTTATCTCAATGGAAATTGTACATTCTTGATCTATTAACTGAAACATTGATGCTTGGATGTAAGCCTGTTGATACTCCTATTGAGCATAATCACAAGCTATTTCATTATTTGGATGCACTTTCTACTGATAACGGAAAGTACCAGCGACTTGTAAGGAAATTAATTTATGCATGATCCTCGTAAACTTCACATGGATGCCTTGGAACACATATTGGGGTATTTGAAGTCTGCTCCGGGTAAGGGGTTACTATTTACCAAACATAATCACCTGAAGGTAAAAGGCTATACTGATGCAGATTGGTAGGTTCAACAGACAATAGAAGATCTACTTCAGGGTACTTCACATTTGTAGGGGAAAACCTTGTGACTTAGAGAAGTAAAAATCAACCGGTAGTAGCAAGATCTAGTACAAAAGCTGAGTACAGAGGAATGGATTTTGGGGTATGTGAGTTACTTTGGTTGAGAAACTTGTTGAGGGATTTAGATGTTAACGTCAAATATGTAATGAATCTGTACTATGATAATACATCAGCTATTGAGATTTTTCATAATCCGGTTCAACATTATCGGACAAAGCACGTAGAGGTTGATAGACACTTCATCAAAAAGAAACTTGAAGTGGGAATTATTATCTTTCCATTTTTGAAGTCCAGAGATCAACTTGTTGTTGTCCTTACTAAAGCTGTAGCTAGCAAGGCGTTTGACGACTCTTTAGACAAGTTAGGCATGTGTGATATCCATGCTCCAACTTGAGGGGGAGTCTTAGAATTATGAGATTTTGTTTTCATATTTATAGATTTTGTTTTCATATTTATTTCTCTCTTTTCATTCCCTAAATCTTCCTTATTTCCTCATTATTCGTCCTCCTTATTTTTCTCATTATTTTTCTCTTTAATTTCCTCATTGATTATATTTTTCTAGATTGTATTCTTTGTGTATAAATATGATTCAATGTAAGCTTGAAGAAATAACATTCAATATAAGAATAGTACTCTTTCAATTGTGTTCTTAACTTGTGTTCTTGACATGATTATCTATCACAAGGATCTATGTCACGCCCCGATTTTTGAAGAAAACGAAAATCCCAAAATCCACAAAGGATTATCCGTTTCCCACAAAATTCGAGACGTGAAAATTCAATAACAACAGAAACAAATAGCAGCAACAACTAAAACATGATTAAATTACTGAAACAAATAAAACTCTAACCTGGAGAAACTCTGACGTTGCTAGCTCCAGTAACGCTGCTCAAAAATCTCTAAACCTGAAAGGCTAATCGGCTACATTCCCAAAGGAATGTATCCAAGAAGCAAAAGCTCACTTGGGCCAGCAATAAAGCTGGTGTGAGAAATCTTCATCCCAAAATCAATAAATCCGCACATGACAACATCAAAATAAACAAAACAATAAACAACCACATCATCATATAGTTCCTCAATGAGGCAAAGGTGTTATCATCATAACTATAGAAATTGATTATGACAAGTCTAACCTGCAGAAATATGAGTAGACTTGCCATCCTACATGAAAATGTTAAAAGCAACCAGATAATATTTCTAAGTTATTAGTCCTTACAAATGTGATTTATTTTCAAACAATGATACAATTCATAGTTATATTAGACTATTATTGAAATATTAACAAAACACATTTTCTACCTTTAGGAAGACATGTAGTTCTCATTCAATGGTTGAATGAGCATTTACTTTCTTTCTTTAAGGTAATCATGCACATACACAAAATAGAAATCTCGCTTCTTTTCCACAATCGCACCATCCTCATTGTGCCGAATACACCTCACCCAAGCGTGCATCCCTTGCCATCGAAACCACTCGGAGCGTACATGTTCCAAGTGGGGTGCCACCTCGAGGAACATGTCATCTAACCCGAAGTTCGATCACTGACAAATATTCTTCCTAAATCTACACGTACAACCGAATTCACATGGAACGGTGCACCGATATGCAAACAAGTCTGCATACCCATAATAATATCACACGTATACAAGCAAGTCGTATACAAAAATTTCTTTTCTTTTCACATTTTTTTCTTTCTTTTTGGAGTTGTGGGAAAGAGCATAAAAAAATATCAACTAAAACTCAAAACTCTTTTATGGTGACACTTTGTCAACCATAAGTAAATCAACCACAGTATCCACCATTCTTTTGGGGAACAAGTAATATTTGACACATTGCCAATTCACATATCTCATCTCTTTGCATCATATGAAAAAAAAATATGCATACCAATTCGCATAACAATACAAATACTCAAGCTAAAACAAGTGCTCAATTAAATTCCAACCAATATCTATTACTAGAAAATTTTCTTCTAGTTTGTGTTATGCAATTGGGATCAATCTCGCCAGTACAAGGAAATGTTCCCAACCTGATATCAAGAGCACCCAGTTTCACCACTAATCAAACCCAAACCCAAAATCAAAATCCAAAAACTATACCTAAACTCACTAATAATTATTTGCAGTTTCAAACCCACCAATCCAATTTCCTCTTGTTCTACTAAATCTTGTCCTAAAGTACCCAAACAATTAGCTAGCATGGTTTGCCAAACTATGCCAAGTCTAACTAAGAAGGGGGAAAATACCCTTTACAAACAACTATCCAAAAGCCAAAACTTGCAATCTCACCCAACTATGTAAATTCCAAATGCATGCATCTGATCACTTTACTAAGATTAATATATATTCAATTGAAAGACAGTGGACAAACACAAAATCACAAAAGATCAATGCATCAACACCAGACTCAAATTTCACTATGTAAGAATACAAAGAATGAACTATGTTCTTCCTAAAAGCATAACTAAACCTTATCTCATATACAAAGACCAACCCCACAACATGACCAATCCAATGAAGTGATAGAGAAACATTCTATAAAGTTTCTGGCCTGGTACAATATTTGAGCTGCAAACTTGACTAACCTAGAACTACTTTTATACATGTTCTGAAACTTTGTCAGAAAACTAATCACATAAGTGTTCAAATTATTCTCAAGAAGAATAGTATGAAATGACAAAGGTATTCCATCTCTCAGGAGCAAGACTTTCAGTAGTAGATAGAAGTCCAAGCCGTACGTAACTCAATGGATTATAACCCATCCATTACATCCGTAGTATTCCTAAAAATTTAAGCTCTCCTTAAGGCCTTAAGAAATCAACAAAAAAAAAAACTTAAAACCAGATTTTCTCTGTCAAGTATAAATCTGATCTATAAATAAAAATAAAAATACTCAAGTGCTATGTCAAAATACCCAATCTAACAATAACCAAAATCGATACAAAAATTAAAAAGAAAGGGGATGAAAATAAACTCACCTTTGATCCAAGAATCGAAACTCAATCAACACGCGCTAACCATCTCATCGCAGCAATCATCTCGCCACAACCAGTCACAACCGTGCCTCACACCTTCTCACCTATCACCGCCACTCTTCTCCACCATCTCGACAGCAATGCCTCGACCAAGATCTACTCCACTGTTTCTTTTTCGAGCAACCAAGATGTTTACGCTAGTCAGCCAATAAGAGAAGTTTCTTTTTCTCTTCACGCATCTTCAAACAAAATAGCCAAGAACTTCACGCCAACAACCACCAGATACTCCTTTTCGCAGTAGAGAGCAACAGCAAAACGAGATCACGCATAGTAGCAACAACCGAGATCAATCACAACCCTGTGTCACCTTCACAACAGCCAATCGAGATCAATCACAACTCTTTGTCACATTCAAACACAACCAACAACAAAGCTTTCTCCACTCTGTCTCCCTCATGCAACCAAGGCTAAATAGAGATTGCGGCCAAGGAGAAGAATTCGTGAAGAAGGGGAAAAAGGAGAAGGAAGGAGAAAAGAAAAGAAAAAAAGGAATAGGGTTATTCTCTTTATAAGGTGGGTGGCTATTTGCCCCCATCAAACTTTTGAATGCACCCACCCTCTTTCACAAAATAAAACCCTAATCATTAGTTAAATAAAAAAAAACCTCAAACCAAGCTCAAATACAATTGAGTAATAATCGATCAACATTAGGGTTTACAAATTTTTGGTTAAATACACACACACACACACACACACACACACACACACACACACACACACACACACACACACACACACACACACACACACACACACACACACACACACACACACACACACACACACACACACACACACTTTATCCTATTTAGCAATGGCAAATACAAAAAAATATATTTCCAAATAATTGAGATTACAATATATGTCATAATTAATAAATAAGAAATTTTTATATTTATTTAATTAGGCGGGTATTACAATCTACCTAGAGTTGGAAACCTGCAGAAAAATGGATGGATATGGTTGTTTTGCTCAGACACTTTTCTCAAGCATGTCATGGCAAACCAACCGGATGCAGTTGAAGTTGAGGAAGCATGGAAGAACATTTCGCTGGAAATGAACAATTTAGGAAATTTATGTATAAAAAATTATGTCAAATGGGTAGAATATCCCCTCAATCACACCTTAGGGTCTTGATGTAACTGAACTACTGAAGGCTGGCTGCACATTTTGTAAACCTTTTCAAATATAATTTATAATAAATAAATAAATATGTATCGACACATTAGGGGCAAATAAAAGAGAGATCATACAATATGATAATAGTTTATACTTGTATGCGTTAATAATTTTAGCATCTCATTTTTGCAGGAATAATAATGAAAAAAGAAATGTAAGGCTCTCGGTTGGGGATGTTACTCCTAAAAGATAAGAAATAATGAAAAAGAAAAATTGTGATTACTTAAAAAAGGAAACAAATATCTAGCATGTTGTTAGCAATCCAAGCTTTGGATGAGTCAAAAGAATAGATAAGGGTTCAAGAATAGATAAGCTTTGGCTCGTGATCCTTTTAAGGAGCCTTGACATGCATTTTGCTTGTAGGGCCGGTCCAGGGGTGGAGCCAGAAACTTCTTTGTGGTGGGGCATGTTGTGAGCACTCATAAACCATATTTTCAAGTCGACATAAGTACAAAAATTACTAACCACTTTTCACATTTACAAATAATATTGAAAAAAAAGACGTTTTCACATTTACAAATAAGAAATTTCTCACATTAACATGCACATTTAGAAAAAAAATATTCTTGTAAATTTTTAAAACAAGGAATCCTTCTAACTATGCAATTATTATGACAAAAAATGACAATGGGTCAGGTGGACTCATACTGGTAATCTAACATTCAACATAAATATAATTTTTTTCAATTATTTTTTCTCCGAAAATCAACTGGTAATCTAACATTCAATTGATTGTGTTAGAATAAAATAATACATACTTAGGGTGTGTTTGGTTTCATGGAATCTTATGTCATGAAAATCTAAGAGGTGACCCCTATATTTTAGGCTAATTTGAGGTATCACTCCACATCCACCATTTGATTTTGTGATCAATAGTGGGAATGGAAGTCCCATGAACATTGGAATCTCACTTCTTGGTCCCCCAATGCATGTGATTCCAATATTCATGGACTTTCATTCCCACCATTGATCACAAAATCAAATGGTGGATGTGGAGTGATACCTCAAATTAGCTTAAAAGGTAGATGTCCCTCATAAATTTCCATGGCATAAGATTCCATGCAACCAAACACACCCTTAGCTTTATATACACGGATGTGATGCCTGGAGTATAATTAATTATCTCTAAAAGTTTTGTTCCTCACAACAAAGGATTGTGATTTTGTTTTTTGAGTTAATTTCGATCTCATGATTTTAAGAAATATTTCGGTGTGTAAAGAAAAAACGTAAAATTTTTGAAAATACATGAAATATATATAATGAATTTCAAAGGTATATGAAATATGTGAAAAAATAAGATGAAAGTAAATAATTCTATTAAACACATGAAATAAAGCTTAAATACCAAGAAAATAGTGGGTGGTTTAAAAAATCTATAAATAATTAGAAGAAATGATAATTAGAAAAAGAAACTCTAAAAGTTATGAAAAAACCCTCGAAAAAATGAAATTTTTGGTAGCTGTTTTTTTTTGTACTTTTAAAAAAAATTTCAAATTTTTTGAAAAAACCTCAATATTTTTTTTTCGAAAAAACCATGTAATGTTTTTCTAAAAAAACCCTCGAAAAATGTATTTTTTTTTTGTAATTTCGAAAAAATGAAATTTTGGTTGAAATTTCACAAAATCACATTCCTTATCACAACACGTTTCTTATCCTATGGTTTCCCTTTGGGTGGGGCACCAACCCGCATCTTGTATAACTTAACATGATTAGCACCTTAGGGTGTGTTTGGTTGTATGAAATCTTATGCCATAGGAATCTATGAGGGGATCTTTACATTTAAGTCCAAATTGATATATCACTCAACAATCAACATCCACCATTAGATTTTGTGATCAAGGTGAGAATGAAAGTCTCATGAACATGAGAATCACATGCCTTGGGGGACTAAGGAGTGATTCTCATGTTCATGGGACTTCCACTCCTACCATTGATCACAAAATCTAATGGTGGATGTGGAGTTATACATCAATTTGGCTTAAATGAAGGGGTCCCTTCATGGATTCCTATGACATAGGATTCCATGCAACCAAACACACCCTTAGTAAAATCTAGTTTTGAACTTGTCCCACTCCAAGGCTGCATAGCTCCCAAGGGTGCATGGACACAGACACGCGCGTCGTGTTAGACACATACATGACATGCCGACTCAACAATTTTCCTAACAAATAGGACTCGGGGACACGTCATGCTAACATTTTTTTAACAAGTCATATGAACATAACCAATAATCTAAAAAGTGTCTTCCTAAATAATCTTCATTTTTGTTGCAAGTTAAAAAAAATATTAGAGAAGAAAAGGTGCAAAGGCGGAGAATAAGATGACATTCTGTTGGTAAGAAAAAAAAGTACAATATTTTTTTAGTAGAGGAGAGAAGAAGCAAATGAGAGAAGAAGAAAAAGCATAGACTATCTCTCTGCTTTCGTGGCTCTTTACCCTATTTATTTTGAATCTTAATTGAAAGAGTCATTCATTTCAGACTGATCAACAACCATTAAATTAGGTGATTATTTGCACATATTATAAGTAAAAAATAATACGAAGTCGGTGGTTGAGTCTTGACTAAAAGCCTGAGCAAGTTTCAGGTGTATTGGAGGTGTGTCCGAAATGTTGACTATGTGACTGACACATGTCGACACGTTGACCAGGTGTCTGATGCGTGTCGAGTGAGTGTCGGTGTCGGATACATGTCGAACACATATACAACAAGTTTTTCAAAGAGTTTGTGCTTCCTTGGTAGCTCCACTCCTGGGCTGGTCCATCTTTCCTCATGCAAAAGTTGTTTTACAACCTCGAACTCTTACCTCATGATCAATATTACAAAATGTGTTCGTGGAATCCAATCTGAGGTAACCAAATGACTAATTTATTTCTCTATTTTACATTCAAGCTTGTTCCACTGTTGTCAGGGAAGAAGTGAAGTTGTAAGTTTTAAAATTTTTTTTTTTGTCTTTTAATTTTTTTTGAAGTGTATTCTAATGTGTTTTGACTAAGCAAATCCCAACAACATTTGAATTAAACTTAACACATCAAGTTTTTTTTTTTGGGGCTCAACCACAATTGTTTGATTTCCCAACTGATGTAGCACTCATTAGCAAAGTAATACCATCTTGGACATAATTAGATATCGAAAGTTAGAATTTTCCAAGATTTAACTTGATATAAAATTCACAGGCTTCTAATATCTTCCTTACAATTTAGATAGGTATTTTACTGTTCACAAAACATTGTAGACAGTCTATATGTCCTATGTGGCATAAGTTGTCTCAATGGCAGAACTTAAGTTAAAACTTCAACTCACGATACTTTTCTCTTCTTCTTCACGATTTTCTCTCTTATCACAAACCTCTCACTCTCTACAATCTTCCTTCCGTTTCTTCTCTCCCACCATCGACCATGCCCTCTCTCATTTTCTCCAATTCTTTGCGGCAACAACTTAAATGACCTCACCCAAACTTCTCCCCGCATACACAAACTCACTCTCACACAAATCTCTCCCTTCTTCTCTCATGCAAGAAAATCTCTTACACAAATCTCTAAAATCTCTCTCTCACGCAGCAAAACCACCCATCTCACGAAATAAGCAAGTCTCTCCATCTCTCACACAACAAAAACACTCATTTCACACTTCAGAAATCCATCTCTGCATCTGAAATCTATAAATAACAGCTCTCATTCTTCTCACACAGTTCTTCTCCCTTTCATCTCTTGCAATTTGTTGATTAAGGGCTTCATTTCACCCCTCTTTTAATCTTTAGGGTTTTTTTTACGTTGAATTATTTCGTTGCCAATCTCCGTCTCTTATTTCCACTCTCATGTAGTTATATCTGTGCAATGTGTTGATTCTCTGCAATTTATGATTGATGGGTTGATTATTTCGTCATAAACGCACAATGGTATGGGTTAATTTGGTTTGTTTTTCTCCCTTTCATCTCTTGCAATTTGTTAATTTAGGGCTTCTTTTCACCCCTATTTTAATCTTTAATCTCTAAATTTAGGTTTTTTTTATCTTTGAATTATTTGGTTGCTAATCTTCTACAATCTCTGTCTCACATTTCTCTCTCTCATGCAGCTATCTCTGTTCAATGCGCTGATTCTCTGCAATTTTTGATTGATGGGTTGAGTATTTTGAAACAAAGGCACAATGGGTTGATTATCTCTCGCACAACTCCTTTATTTCGAATCACCCAACCAACCGATCAACCCCTCCTTGCTCCGCCTTAAATCTCTCTCTGTTTCAATCCCCTTCCTTGTCATCTTCGGGTAAGGAAATTTTCTATAGTTTATACGGGTTGACGTTTTTAGTGTCTAAAGTGAGTTGTATTGAATTTGAGGTTGATTGGTTATTGAATTGCAGCAAATTCATGATTTATATTCATTATCATCTATGTAGATCATAATTTGGTAATGAATATGTTTTTTTTTTATTGGAGGTATAAAACTTTTAGTTCTAAATTCATTATTTGCAAATTCATATACTAGGTGCGCAATTGACAATGCACCACATAACTTTCCTAATTTCTTCTTACTGGGTCAAGTTTACTAGTGTTTAGATGCAAATATTCATCATCAAGACAATATATGTTGAAAAAACAATAAAACATTTCTTTCTTCGTTTCACGATCGTCAAATATGGAACCTCCTGAAGTTTTATGAAGATAGAACAATTTTGTTGTTGCATTTGTGTCTTCCTTATGCATTTTTGCTACATCAAACCTGTATTGTCCACTCGGTATGGGTTAGTTATGTGCTAAGATTTATCAATGTCATCGTTGCCTGCCAAAAGTAGTGGATTTATCTTCCATTAGAAAATTTTGGCTTTGAACCACTCCACCACCCCATTACTTAACTGTTAAATTTATTTTCAACATTTCTGGCGCTTTTTTTCATTGCACCAATTTACTATTGATCAAGTACTCAAAAGCATATAGAGATATTTGCTGAGTTCAAGCATATACTAGGCAAAATAAGTTACTATATAACTATAATGTGTCACACCTCCTCAGTTAAGAGTAAAACTCTAAAATTTTTGACAAATGTCACACCTAATTTTCGAATCCATTCATAGCTTGAGTTATTAAACCTTTTAGTCCTAAAACTGATGGTTATACAGTTGAGCCCTAATGACATTTTGTTTCTTAACTGTTGAGCCCTCTGTCATATTACAAAAGCTTTTTTAGTACTAAAACTGATGGTTATATAGTGCTTTACTGAACAAAATGTAGCATTTGTTGTAACCAAAATAATATGGATATTTCTTAATGTTGAATTCTTTCCTTCTTATTTTAGTTAAGATGACATTTGGTGGAGATTAAATTCCTTAGCGCATTGGTTGCGTTGATCAATGTTATTAACTTTTTTTTGCGTTTAATGAGTATTAAAATTTGTTTCAAAGTTAATTCATTGTAAGTGTTTTTTAAAAAATGAAATAAAAACCCAATTGCAATTATTTGACAATTCCATGAAAGTACGATGTATTCTGTAGTAGTGCTAACGGCACGGGTATTACACTAATTTTTATACAATTCAAATACCCAAATGAAGCCGTAACATCGTCTGACACTCAATAAAGTTTGCAACTTTGTACATCATTAGACCTAGCAATTTGGCTTGAACGGGATAACACAACACAAAATCAGTTCGATATAATCGGGTTAGGGTCATATGATTTTTATTTTCGTGTCATTTTAGATTGACCCCGTTACACGAGTTGGGTCGTGTTCGAGTTTGACACCTAGACTCATGTCAACACGTTTGACCTATTAACTTTCAATTCAAACATGTTTATCATGCCAAATATGTAGTTTCATGTCAATTTGTGTTGGGTTTAATATGTCATTTTTTGGGTTAACATGCCGCTTCATATCATTTCATGTTGGGTCGAAACATGTTTTGTGCTAAAAACAGGTCAAACGGGTCGGGTCGTGCTAACCCATTTCCTGTCAAGTTGGGTTCATGTTTAATTTTTTTGACCTAATAATCAAACAGATCGTGTTCGTGTCCTGTATATGCAATCCACCAACCAATTTGACATAAAACGACCCATTGAAAAGTATACATCTCATGGAAAATTTTTAAAAATGAACATTTTTTAAATTTTCCATAGATTTCCATGAATTTTCATCTTTGATTGGATTTGGATACAGTTTTGATCAAGCTCCTAGTTGGAAAATTTTGGTGATGCCAATTAGAATTGTTTTATGTAAGTGGATAATGACAAATAAAGTAAAATTATGATTCACTAAACAAAAACAAACAAATAGCTAGACTTTTGTCTACAGTCCATCTTTAGATGGCTCAAACATATCTATGGGTTTGGAAATGAGCGAGAATATTAAAGTCAAAATACAAGGCTTGATCCCGACCCTTGGTTATTGTTAATATTCGTTGTTCTTAACTTCACATGCATGTGCTTAATCATATCTCAAAAAATATTCAGGTATCGCAAAGTCCATTTTCCTCATCCCCAGATCTTTTTTTTCATAAGACCTCAGACCAGTGGCGGACCTTCTAAGAGACGAGGAGGGGCATGATTTCAGTCAAGGAGAAGCGAAATGGTAAGGGATTGTTGGTCATTAATAGGGGTGAACCTAGAAAATTTTGTACTATGTACCAAGGATTGCAATTTCGCAAAATTTCGTGAAATGTTTCTTTTTTTGAGGTCTCAAAATTTATAGTGTCGAAAAAGAAAAGTAGGTTATTTCGATGAGTTATTTCTAAATATTTTGTATTTTCTTTGTAAATTTCGACATATTTGTGTAAAGCCTAGAAAATATGAAGAAAAATACATTTTTTCGATAAAAATATTTCATCATTTTTTGTAGATTTGTTTTAAAATATTTGAGTGTAAAATCCAAAAAATTATGAAGCAAATTACATATATAGGGATACTTAAGTATTTAGGCTTCATTTTATATATTTAATGTGTTTATTAGGTAATTTACTTGTATCCTACTTGTCCATATGTATATATGTTTGACATACACACAAAAGTTTTATGTTTTTCTATACAACAAAAAATTTCTTAAAATCAGGAGACCGAAATTACGATGAAAAACGAAATCACAATCCTTGCTCCGAATTGATAATTTGACAACAATTTTTTAATAAATAGAATAATTGATTAAATGTGTAAAATAATTAAGATAAATATGTAAGTTTCATCATCATCATCATCAAAGCCCATTCCTGATATTTTCGGGGTCTGCTACATGGATTTTGGTTCTCCAAGCAATGCGGATAAATATGTAAGTTTAATCTGGAAAAATTTGAAATGTGCGAACATAATAAGATTTAAAATACAAGTTTACTGAAAAAAGAATGGGGTGGGGGTTTAATGTATTCATATAATTGCATAAAAACATCTTATGAAAAATAAAAAAAATTTCATGTTAAAAATTCTTACGCTTAAAGGGAATCAAACTTGGGTCATTAGTAATGAAGTTTTAAAGAAGAACGACTGTGCCAAATAAATTTTATAAAAAGATTAAGCATAACTAATTGAGTCCACGTCTAAATTCCAGAAGGTAGTAGCAAATAAATTCGCTAGCTTGCTCAAAATATCTAGGAATATAAATACATTTAATTGTTACTAAAGGATTTTTTTCTTCTTCTTTAAAATCCAACTTATTGCTAAAATTGTTTGCCTCTAATTGAGAGGGTATATGTATTATTTTAGGGCATTTACTACATCGAGAGAGACTTGAGCAGGAGAGAACTTTATTCATCATTTGTCCAAGTCCAAACAAAACACTTTCGTTGTTGCTACCAGTTTAGCATCAAAGCTACTAGCTAATTTGATTTCCAAAATGCTTCTTATTGTGTCCAAAATAGTATCTCCTTCTCTAACAGACAGTCCATAGGTACCTGTGAGAGTACAGATGCTGAAACTAGATCTAAAAATGTAGATTGATAATCTCTAATGGCCTTGCTACGATTGTGCAGCTTGACTGAACAATCAAAGGTTGTTTTGCTCAGTTATACAATATTACAATATGAATAAGATGACTCAAAGTTAACTTTATAACTTAGTACCATAAGCATACTTGATGGATCCGTTTTCATTCTCCTTGACCTTGACATGCACAAGGAACACAAGTGAGCCAAAGACCACCGTTGTGGTGGCCAATAACATTTCGTTGCTTAAGTCAGATAAGGCTTAAGAAAGGTGTAATAGTTGTAATTGGGTTCTCTAGCATACCAAAGTTTCTCAACCTTGTGCTTTATTTATCACGCGAGAGTCCTTTTTCGACTATGTCTTTGGTGGCAAGGTTTAGGGAAAGATATCTGTTAGAGATCCTTTCCTTGTTGAGAGTTGTCCATGCAGGAGAGTTTCCGTACACGATTTGTACTCTGATATCTGTTAGGGATCATTTCCTTGTGGAGTGTTGTCCATGTAGGAGAGTTTCCATTCACGACTTATACTCTAGTATTTGTTTCCTGATAAGAGTCAATGTGTTGCTGGCCTGTTTGTCTTAGGTCAAACTCTGAGATACTTGCCTTATTTGGACTTACGAGTGCTGAGTTTGACCATATGACTTATGAGCTTAATAGGGCCTTATTGATTGGGTCCAATCTCCTGGTAACCGTCTTCGCGGGCTTGGAGTAATCTAGATTGGGCACTCATCTAGGCTTGTTTTACTATGTTGACGAGATCATCATGACACGTGTATTGTGCAAATTTACAAGGACGGTTCAATGTATCATCAACTACTCTCCCCGAGTTAGTGGGCCAGCTCATCGCTCCATTAAGTCACGTCAGAAAAGAATTATACAATTGTGCTGATTGAGTCTGAAGCGTCTCCTTGAGCGGCGCACATCATTAATTGGGTTTGCGATCACTCAAAAAAGCGAAAATCCTTGCTTTCATATAAGCTTTCTTCTCTGCAGAGTTGTGTTTCTTTACTTCTGCAATTTTCAAGAGATTTTGGTTTGTTGTTTCTCTTTATGTTCTTGTTTCGCTCAACCTTGGTATTCGCAAGTGTTAATCGAAGGGTCATACTTTCTTCAATGGTGGATCGACGTCAGCTTCCTGATAAAATGGTCGCCAAAGGTAGTGCATTTTTCTAGGAGAAGTTAATTTCATAGGTGGATTTGGTGAATCTCCATGCAAGGTATCGGATCCCTGACGATCTGGATCTTTTCACCTTGGGAGTTGATCAGACGCCCTTGTCTCCCCACGTGGATTCGTTTGCTTACACAGGGGGTACATTTCAATTAGACATTCATTTTCCTATTATCGAGGAAATTTGGTGCTTCTTGGCATTTCGCCCACTCAGATGGTGCCAAATGGTCACAGGGTCGTGATCGTCGATCTAATGAGAGTGAAGGCTACTGGCCTTCGACTGTTTCTGAGGGCGATTCAATTGTTTAGCTCTCCTCTATTGAACGAGCATGCTATCTGTATATTGAGGTCACTGGTGTGTTTGGGCACTTTGCCTGATGATTAAAAGTCCAGGCAAAAGTATTGCTTTATGGCTTCTGTGGACTCAAAATATTTTGAGCTTGATGGTCATCCGATCGATCGAAAGTTCAAACAACTGAGTGAATATAATACCTTTCTTGCTCCCACTTGTGTTCTTTACAAACTGAACTGTTATCGATGCTTTTTGTAGGAAAATTTTTGACAGCTCCCATTTTTCCAGAGGATAAGGAAGCCTTGGATCAGTTTGATGAGATGCCCTTCATGACAGTGGAAGATGTTGTGCAGCTTGACAACATCAAACGCAACAGATTGTGAGATTACTGGCATGAGGCTCCCACTTTCTTCAGGATTTTGAAGTCAAAGTCTGTTGGTGGACCTCCTTCTAAGAAGAGAAAGCTCCCCAAAGTCAAGATCCCTAGCCCATCGAGGAGGACAAAGTTGGTTGCAACAGTTCCCTCGTTTCTGCTTGCTAAGAAGAGGCCTTGAACTGCGGCTAAGAATGCTTCCTAGCTATTGGCCTTTTCAATGGAGGGGTAAACCGATGTGGAACAAGAACTTGTTGGATCTGCTAGGGCGAAAGTTGTTACGTCTGAGAAAAGTAAGATGCTCAGGCTAAAACCCCCATTTCCCTTCCCGACCTGGAGAATGAGTATCTGAAAATTGTGGGAGTGGATGATGTGGTGAAGCTGAGCACTAAGTAGGTGAAGATCTTGAACAAATTTTTGCTACAGGCGGGAATGGCCACTTCATTTGACGCTGGCCAAACTCATCAATTCTCTTTGAAGGATTTCAAATATGACCCCTCATTGGATAAAAAATCCTTTCAGACTGACGTAAAGTCACCTGATTGTCGTCTCTATGGCGATTAGTTCCCTCCTCATCATTCATACTGCCCTCCACTAAGTTCTCACCCTTGGCTTGAGGTCAAGGTCGATCTGAGGAGTTGTTCCCTGCCTTCTTCCCCTTCAACTGCTACTGAATCGGCTGGTGAGAGGGAGATAGCTGCTATGAGTAAGAGGAAAGCAGTGGAAAAAGGCTCTGACGTGGTGAAGATGGTGAAGGGCAGTGCTAGCGTGATTGTAGACCTGAAAGATCTTCATCTAGATGCGTGGATTAGTATTTTTACCCAGGATATGGTAAAGATGAGTAACCAGGCCTGACATCAAGGGGTTGACATTTCTTATGCTTCCAGGAAACATATTAGTAAGTGGAACATTGGTTGGCTAATTATGCTTCGAAGCCAGAAGGGGGTACGTTGGGTGAACATATGGACAAAGACATCTGATGTTGGGGAGGTCGTATCTGAACCAAGTTTCTATCGCTAGGACGGAGGTGGAGGCCACTCGTGAGAGAGTGTAGACCATAGAGTGAGTTTTTGCACATGTGCATAAGTCGTATTCAGATGCTCTTCGCGAAATTGTGCTGCTGAAAAAGCAGCTTGAAGGCTAGGCTGACTAGGCAAGTGTTGTTTCAAGCAGGAGGCCCGCTGAATCAGATGTCCAATTGGAGGCTTTGCAGAAAAGATTGGAGGCTCAGAGGATCCGCTCGGAGCCACTTGAGTATGAATTGGCCAGTGTGACATTTGTGAAGGACGGGTTGGAAGCGGAGCTAAATCACACCCAACTTGACTTGAAGATTGCTAGGGAAGCCATGGCCAAGATGTAGTCTAAGATTTAGGCTTTGAACATTGAAAAAGTAACAAGGAATCTGAATGGGATGCCTTACGTCAGTAGGTAGAGGTCCACATTGCTTTCAATGCCAAGCTTGCAAGGACGGCAAAATAACAACTCCTCTTGACACAAAATGAGTTCGGCTCAATCAAGGATAAGCTAAGTACTGAACAATCCAGAGTAGGTGTGGGCATCCCATTCAGCAATCCTGATCCTGCCCTGATTTTTTTTTGATTTTTTCGGTTTGTATTGGGATTGATCAATCTCATCTCAATCCCTTCCCGTCTCGATCTAGAGTGGGATGGGAACGGAATGAAGATTTTCAATCTCGTCCATCCCGAATCAATTTTTTTTAATATTTAGTATGAACTATGTAGTATGAAACTATGAACTATTTGTTGACATGACTATTTTATTTGTTGTTTTATTTATTGACATGACTATTTCATTCTCACAAGCTTCCATGTGACTCACCTAGATAATGAATCTAACTCAAACCCTCTCCTTTTTTTTTTTTTTTCCTTTTCCTAACTCTTGACAACAATAACATGTGTTCCTCGTAGTTTTTAAATGACAAACCCATTGATCATTTTTGTTAGCAATGTACAAAAAATGACTATCTTCAACAGTGGTTCTAAAAAAAGAAGTACAAGCTAATGAAATGGAGAAATAATAATCAATGGCTTAAAGTTATATAGTTGTTCTTAGAGTTGTGTGTTTGGTAAATCCAAAATTTAGTACATGCTCATCCCGTCCCGACCCGAACCCATTTGGGATGGGACGAGGTCGGGATGAGGTCTATCCCGTCCCGATCCTGAACAAAAGAGATGGGATAAGGACGAAGTCCATCACGTCCCATGCCCACCCCTAATCCAGAGTTGATGCATTGGCGGCCAAACTGGAGCTGGCAGAGCTAGGGCTCACGGAGTCAAAACTCATGGCACGTTCCAATTCAACAGAGTGGTGAAAGGAAGGCTAGAGCTATTGAAGCTGATGGAAGAAGATCATGCTGATTGGGGTCTCTCTTACTACAGAAAGGTGGCCTTTGAAGAGTTTGAAATAGATTTTGATAAGTCACAAGAAGAGAATGACCAAGATCAGGGCGCTAAAGCTGTAGCACGTTCGAAGCCATCCCATGCTTCTTCTCCTATTAAGCCCAATCCCAGTAGGGTTGAACCTCCTCCTGATAAGGAGTAAACTTCGTATTTTCTAAATCATCAATGAAATAAGATTTCTTAAGTAACATTTTGTACTTTCTGAACACTTCCTGCTGAATATCTTTTGTGTAGCCTTGCCATGGTATTGGTCATTAGACAAGAAATTATGCCGAGTCAGGAAACTGTCTAGTTGATCTGTTAATGAGAGTTCTGACCGCTCAACTTGCAATTCCTCTTGTAATCGAGTAATTATGGTCTAGACTCTTAAAAGATCCAGAAGTTGTCGTGGCCAAACCTTGTACGTTGGCTAAACTATGTGCATCAGGGTACAAATAATCTTAGCAAACTAGAGATCATTCAAGTTCCCAAGTTAATCATACATTTGATTCCTCGAGCCGTCTTAATCCACTTTTGGCAGACTAGGTTGTAGAGTGTACCACAAGTTGTCTTCATCTGAATAAACCTTGGCAAAGTTCAGCCATCATTGTCTTTGGTCGGACAATGATCCCTAGCGAGTTATCTCTGTCAAGCTTTATGAGCTCTAACTAGACTCCCATTTTCTGAGCCATCTTTGTCCGTTATTAGTAGGCTTGGACTTATAGCGGACTAGAAGTTGTCTTCATTAGTCTTGACTGACTAAACTTTGGTCGGACAATGATCCCTGACAATTCAACTCGATCTGACTTCGTGAGCTCTGACTAGACTTCCACTTTCTAAGCCATCTTTGTCTGTTCTTGGCAGACTAGCTAGGTCTTAGAGTGGACCATAAGTTATCTTCATCAGTCTTAACTTACTAAACTTTGGTCAGGTTCGGCCACCACTGTCTATGGTCAGAAAATGATCCCTAATAAGTCATCTTGATTAGGCTTCACGGGCTCTAGCTAAACTTCCACTTTCTAAGCCATATTTGTCCGTTCTTGGCGGACTAGGTTTTAGAGCGGATCAGAAATTGTCTTCATCAGTCTTAACTAACTAAACTTTAGTCAGGTTCGGCCACCATTGTTTATGGTCGGATAATGATCCCTGACAAGTCATCTTGATCAGGCTTCGTGAGCTCTAACTATACTTCCACTTTCTAAGCCATATTTGTCTGTTCTTGGCAGAATAGGTCTTAGAGTAGACCAGAAGTTTTCTTCATCAATCTCAACTGACTAAACTTTAGTCAGGTTTGACCACCATTGTCTATGGTCGGACAATGATCCCTAGCAAGTCATCTTGACCAAGCTCCATGAACTCTGACTAGACTTTTACTTTCTAAGCCATCTTTGTCCGTTCTCGGTGGACTAGGTTATAGAGCGGACCTGAAGTTGTCTTTATCAGTCTTAATTGACTAAACTTTTTTCAGGTTCAGCCATCATTGTTTATGATCGGACAATGATCCCTAACAGGTCATCTTGATCAGATTTTATGAGATCTGACTAGGCTCCCACTTTCTAAGCCATATTTGTCTGTTCTTAGCGGACTAGAAGTTGTCTTCATCAGTCTTAACTGACTAAACTTTTGTCAATTTCGATCATCATTGTCTATGGTGGGACAAAAATCCATGGCAAGCCATCTTGATCAGGCTCCAGGAGCTCTACTAGACTCTCACTTTATAAGCCATCTTGGCGGACTTGGACTTAGAGTGGACCTGAAGTTGTCTTCATCATTCTTAATGAACTGACTAAACTTTGGTCAAGTTCAGTCATCATATGGCCTTGGGTGTATAAGTTTGACTTGGGTGTCTTGACTTACTTCGCCTGATAATCCGATATGGGCGTCAGACCAACAAGTTTGACACTTAAGCCAGGTTACAATAGATTGACCAGATTTAATGAGTGGCAGTGGAACTTTAATTAAGCAAATACCTTGAATTTATTGATAATATCTTTGTAGGTGCTCTACATTCTGTGGGCACTTAAGGCCTTCGTCGTTCATGTTTTCTAACCATTATGACGAGATCATCATGCCACGTGTGCGGAGTTGATTGTGAGACGATTTGGTATCGTTTACTCCCCTTAGTTAATGGGACTGTGTCTAGTTCCATTAACTCGATGAATGTGGACTTGTGCAGTTGCAATTGGAACCATTGCCTATTTATTCCCCATATAGAATTTAATGCCGACGTGATTGCTGGGTGATTTTGTTTCGTAAATCGTTGTGCCCATATATAGGCTGGATTTCTACATTTCAAGCGTTGTCATGAATGTTATAGAGCATGATTGTCAAATGTGTCTTTCCAGAATATGTGTTTTGGGCTCACCAAAGGATGAAGGAAGATCTTTGTTGGTGGAGTCTTCAAATGTTCTGACATTTGCAGTAATGAGTCTTAACTATACCTGCTATTGGGTGATGCAACCTGGTTTGATTGAGCATCCAGTGGCTCCATGAGACCTCGTAATTTCTTTATACATGGCAAAGGAGAAGTACTAACTCCCCCAGGGGAAAAATTTGTCCTTCAGCTTGGGATGCTCGCACAACGTCTCTTGCCATCCAATTCGAGAATAACACCCGCAACCAACTTTGGGTGGTTGTTCCCACTGCTCCTACCCAGGCTTCATGCGTGATGCCCCAGCTGAAAGGCAGATTGGAAGAACGGAGCTCCGGTGGACATGGCCTGCGGCTTTGGGGTGCTAACTCTGTTTGACCCCAGGCATCCCTTTTCTGAGGGATCACCCCACTGGCCAACTTTTGGTACTTTTGCTTTCATTTCCAAATTTTTCTTTGAAGGAAAATTGGCGGAGCAAAGTATTGGCACTACTTTTTGCTTGACTTCGAAATTCTTTTCTGCGGACAGATTGACGGAGCAAAGTATTGGCGCTACTTTTTGCTTGACCTCCAAGTTCTCTTATGCAAGTAGATTGGCGGAGTGAAGTATTGATGTGTGTATTGGTGTATCGGCGGAACCTTACTCACATCTGTCTTTGCACTAAGCTTAGATACTTGTAGCGTGCAAACTTTTGTACTAGCCAGTCGGTCAAGTTTTGTAACAACTTTTCGATAATCAATAAAATCTATTTTTTAGAATTCGCTTTTCTTTTTTTCTCTGAATGATTGTGGATCACATTGGCTTGTGCGAACAATTCTTCTAGACTATGAAAAAAATGAGACAATTTAACTCTGAGCGGGGACTATGCTAATTTGGTCCTGAAGGAGACGCGTGTGGTCCTGACTCAGATTGTGTAGTTCCAATGGTGAAATAACATGATTTGCCGACTATAACAAAGTCACTGAAAAGTGATCTTCATGCAGGCAAGCCATTTCTTGCCCGTTGCTCGCCTTCTAAGTAGGTGTTGGTATGTCGAAGTGTTGCTACTTAGCTTTGTACAGAACTGAAGTGACAGATAGATAACATTTTTAGGGCTAGATCCTAACTCATTATCTAGTTGAGTCTTGGTGGCCAGGGCCTTGTCTTAGTCCGTTTGAACGGGCACGTTTAGATGTGTTGAGTCGTCTATATAGACCTCCATGATTCTACCAATTTTCTCCTTGAACACTTGGCTGATCCATTACTCCCGCATTCTTTTGACCAAACGACCTTACCTGATAGCGGTATGTCCCTCCTTCACTTATGGAGGAGGCATTCTTTTGGTCTGGGGTGCATTTGTATCGAGTTGTATCCAGAATAAGCATCCATGAAGCTTAGAAGGTTGTGTTCGAACGTGGCGTCCACAATCTGATCAAAGCAAGGAAGTAGAAGGCTATTTTTTGGACAAGCCTTATTCGGGCAAGTGTAATCCACACAAACTCTCCATTTTCTTTCACCAAGCTGATATTCGCAAGTCAATCTGGGTATTGTGCTTCTTTAATCATGTCAGCGTTAAGTAGCCTTTGTACCTATTTATTGATGATCTGATTCCATTCGGAGGTCATGGGTCTCTCCTTCTGCTTGGTTGATTTTCGCACGGGGTCAATTCCAATCGATGGGTGATCACAGAAGGGTCAATTCCCACAATGTTCTGCATTGTCCAGGCAAAAATGTATTGATTCTCCCTCAACAACTTTATCAGTCGTTCCGCAAATTTTTTTCTTAGGCGGGAACCTATCTGGTCGGCTATGTAGTTATTGGACTATTGAGGTAGACCGCAGTTGACTCCCTCTTCAGCTGGCAAACATTAGGTCTTCCCCTCGGGCTGACTGTGGTCTCATCATCCGAGTGAGGAAACTCTTCTTCTTTTTTGGGCCTGAGCTCTGAGATGTCTGACCTCAAACCTAGGTTGTAATTGTTAACAATCCAGCTGTTTTAATGCCGCATGGTGGTAATTTCTTGCTGATGGTTATTCTTCTCGAATGGTCCCTTCTATCTGATTGGCAGGGTACTCGATACACTGATGCAAGGTGGAAACTACCGCATCCATCTGATGGAGGCAATGCCTTTTCAAGATGATGTTGTAGGTGGATGGGGCATCAACTACCATGAACTCTTGGAATAAGACTTTCTGTAGTTGTGACTCTCTTGCCACCACCGTCACCCTAATATTCCCGATAATGAAGCACTTCTCCCCGCTAAACCCGATCATGGGGTGACTGGCGGGCATCGAGTTCTCTTTTTGTGCTGCATGCTATGTAACACATCGAGGAACATCATGTTCAGAGAGCTCTTTGTGTCTACCAAGGATCTCTTCACTTCTCACTTCACTATGAAAACTAAGATAACCAGGACGTCATTATGAGGAAAGTGGACGGTTTGGAGGTTCTTATTTGTGAATGTCAATGATCATGTTCTGAACGCGTGCATATTGCACTTGTCAGTCTTCATAGGTGGTCTGAGTCCACATTTTGGGATCAGTTGGAATGCTAACTTTTCGAGCATACCCCGTGTAAGACGTATAACGCCAACTGCATTTTCTTTTATCTCTTTGACAACATTTTTTCTCTCATTTGCCTGACCTTGTCTCTTTTCTAGGCTTAGGAATTATTTGAGTTTTCCCTTCTTAATCTAGTACTTAATCTTGTTTATGAGATTGTTGCAGTCTTCAGTGTCGTGGTCCTTGTCATTGTAAAAGGACCAATACTCGCCATTGTCTCATCAGGAAGGATATCCCCGCTGTTTGGAGAGCCACTTCACTTATTCCCAATTCTTAATGGCATTGAAGACGTCATATAGTTGGAGTTGAGGGGAGTGTAGGATTTGGATCCATCGAAGTTGGAGGCTTTATTTTGCCTCATTCAGCCAGCTTCTGGCTTATTGTCATTGCGTTTCCTTTTACTTTGTCATTGTCCTCTTGTTTTTTTTATCTCCTTATATCCGGGACCAAGAAAATATTTCTTGTCAGTTTCTACTCCCTTTTTGGTGGACCACATTTCTTCAAGGGTGATGTATTTTTGGGTGCTCTTTAGCAAGTCCGCCATATCCGCCGGAGGCTCCAGGGTGAGGAAGTTGTAAAATTGGCCTCCCTCAGACCCTAGGTGAAGGTTGTGACTAAGGTGTCATTGCTATAGCCGTCGATCAGAGTCAACTCATCATTAAAGCAAGTGACGTACTTCCTCAGTGTTTCGTTTGGTTTTTGCTCGAGGCTGAGCAAGTAATGCAGACCCTTCCTGATCTGTTGGTTGCCGACAAAGCAGGTGATAAGTGCTTTGGCCAACATCTGAAACGAGTCAATAGACTTCCGAGGGAGACTGTAGAACCAGGTCAATGCTGCTTTCTTCAGGCTGGTGGGGAATGTTCGACACATTACCACTTCAGATCCTTCTTTTAGCACCATCACATGGTGATAATGGCGTAAGTGGTCAGTTGGGTCCGTTGTCCCGTCATAAAACTTCAGCTTTGGCGGGCTGAACTTTGTCAGCAGTGGCTCATTCCGATTTGATCCGTGAACGGGGGGGGGGGGACAATGAGGTTTTACATCATGTTCGGATTGGTGGCCACAAGCTTGAGAGGTTTTGCGAAGTGGGTTTGTCAGCCTTAGACGTCGGGTTTTCATAGGTCGCTCCATCGTCCTTGGTCTACTGAGAGCTGACAGGGACATAGTGACTCTCCTGAATGCGCTCCCTGTTGTCCTTTGAGGACAAGGCTTTTTCCGCATCCTTGTCTCCTTCTGCAGATGGTGGGTTCCGCTGAGTGAACATTCCCCATTACTTGTGTGATTTTTCTGCACTCGGGCTGTCAGTTGATCCACCCTAGAGTCCGTCATGGCTGTTGCTGGCACCGGGGCCTGAGGTTGTTCTCCTCGTGAGGCTGGTAGCACCGGAGCTGGCGGCACTGCGTCGGGGATATCACCATTATTACGAGATCTTGTGGTTACCATCTTTTTGGACTATAATGAAGGGGTGTTATCACTATTTTCTTAAAAACTTTGTCGTTCCCCATGGACGGTGTCAATCTGATGGAGCAATTTTCGTTCTCCTCGACCTTGACCTGCACAAGGAATAAACATGAACCAACGATCACCGTTGTGGCGGCCGATGGCACTCCGATGCTTAAGTCAGACAAGACATGAGAAAAGTGTATGCTTGTAATTAGGTTCTCTAGTGTACCTTAGTTCCTCAACCTTGTGCCCTATTTATCATGCGAGAGTCCTTATTCGGCTATGCCTTTGGTGGCGTGGTTTAGGAAAGACATGTTCGAGATCTTTTCCTTGTTGAGATTTATCCGTGAAGAAGAGTTTTCGCACATGAATTGTATTCTAATATTTGTTAGGGATCCCTTCCTTGTAGAGTGTTGTCATGTACGACTTATACTCTGGTATTTGTTTCCTGATAGCAGTCAATGTGTTGCTGACATGTCTGTCTTAGGTCAAACTCCTAGATACTTTCCTTATTTGGTCTTATGAGTATTATGTTTGACCATATACATTATGGGCTTAATAGGGGCTTGTTGATTGGTCTAAACTCCTAGTACCCAACTTTGTGGGCTTGGAGTAATCTAGATTGAGCACTCATCTTGGCTTATTTTACTCTATTGACGAGATCATCATAATGCGTGTACGGCACAGAATGCGGAACGGTTCGTGTATCATCAATACTAATGGTTTTTAGCTGCATAAAAGTTAAAACTCCTTGTGTCTGAAGAGGAGGATTTTGCAAGTTTGCACATCGAAGACCACTGCTGCTTAAACCAAGGCTCTTGGTCACAATTTATATCAGTAAGTTGCGCTAGAGACCTCATGTTGTAAAGGATATATTTTGTCATAGTGAATGGGATACGAGTCCAGCAGATAGGTAGGTTAGTTAACATCCAAAGGCTTGAGGCATAGTTCATCTATAGGCACAATATTTCATAAGTTTCTCATGTTGTAGTCTTAAGAAGTTCTAGTCCCATTTTGAATACAAGCTATAAATCATTAACGATGCTATAAAATGAAGTTTTTTGTTTTTTACCTAGAATTTTAATTTGATACTATATGAACCACTGCCATCATCCAATGAGAGATTGCAACTACAATTGTTTGATTTCCAAACCAGCAAAACCATTTGTATTGGACAAAACTAGTTTTTTCAAAGTCTACATTTGGTTTTGAAAACAATTTTTACAGACATGATGCCAATGTATTGGACAAAATTAGCCTTTTCAAAGACTTAGACTTCATATTTGATTAAACATGAAGGATTTTTTTTTTTTTATATACAATTCAAAGGCCCAAAGAATTTATAAACGTCACCTTACAGTCAAGGAGAGGAGGTTGGCAACTTCTTAATCCACTTTCGAATTTCCTAAGGGATTTCCATGAATATTTACCTTTGGTTGAGTTTGGATGCGATTTTAATCTAGCTCCTTAGTTGGAAAATGATTGTAGTTACATATTTGATAAATTTCTTATTTAGCAAATGGCTGTAGATGATAATAGGAAAGCAATCTACACCCTAGATGCCTAAAACCATACATAGGCTTTGAAGTAAAATGTCTCCTATTTCCTCTCATTTTAGTGGAATTAGTGTGGGGTGGCACTATTTTCTGGGTTTCAACACTCTTTTCTTGGTTGCGGAGGCTTTTTCCCGCTTGTTGGCTTGTGCAGAAAATAATGGCACCATTAATAAAGGCATTAAACTTCGTCGTCATTCCCATTCCATCAACCACCTTCTTTATGCTGATGATGTCATTCTTTTCTACCGGGCTTCCACTACACCAAAATGGGTAATTAGTAACATCAATATTTTTTAATTTGTAACTCTTCATTGTGTTACAAGTCTTGTAACACAAAAAATTGTTACTCATTATTGACTTAAGTTACTATTAGTAATTTTATAAATATATTATTTATAAAAATAACTAAGAAATAAAAAATATTGACTTAAATTACTAATTTCTAAAATGAGAAATTATAATTCGACCAACACTCCATTTGAAACTTCTCTCACCCAAACTCACTTCAAAGAGAGGGTAACAATTCATTTCAAACCCATCGATCGATCTCAATCAAAATTCCATCGATTCACACTTTCGATCTCCATCTCCAACTTCGCTCTCCATCAATTGATCTCAAACCTCTAGCAATTCCATTGATCGCTCTCTCACTCTCCCTCTCGTGATTTCTGGTTTCTTCTTCGTTCGATTTGCATCTAAGCAAAGACGAACTTCTATTACTTCTCTTCAGAGCTTATTCGATCGCTCTCGTTCTGCTTCAACACTTTGTTCAATCACTCAATTTGCTTAAACCCTTGTGTGTTTTAGGTTCATTTTAGGGATTATTTGGCGTAGATCGGTGTTCTTCTACTTTAGGAAGTTCAAATTCTTCAATCGTTCTTGTAAACAAGTTCAAATTCTCTGTAATTTGGAAGATCAGACACTTAAATCACAAAAAATTGCAAGTTGTGAGTTTATAAACGCTTTTCAGGTATCGATTTCATGTTTTGTTTGAATTTCTCTTTCAATATGATCCATTTAGACCGATAAATATGGTATTTCCAACATATAAGCATTATTTATGCAATTGGTTACTTATGCTAAATTGTTGACCAGGTATTTGTTGTTTACATGAATTTTTTTCATGATTTTCTTAATGTCACATTACAATCAATCACTTGGATGACAAAAGCCTTAATCAATTTCTTCTTCAGTCTAAACTTCCTGCAACTGAAATAAGAAACATGAACCATGTTGATGGTTATTTTTGCACTACACTGTTATGAAAATATTATAAGCTTGATGTACCTAAATCCTAAAAGAATGTATCGCATTCGGCACTTGGAACGAAACAACAAACTGACAGGGAAATTATACCTGTTTATTGATGCGGATTTAACTAACCTAAATTAATAGGTTAATTTAACCCACTTGTAATAACCGCAAGTGCACGGTGCCTAACTGGTAGACAACGGCAAGTACGGGCCGATCCCACGAGGAAAGTGAATGCAATTGAATTTAATAATTTAATTAAACTAATTTGTAGGAAATGGGGTTACAGCATTTTTAAAACTAAACTAAAAATAAATTAAAAATAAGAAAAATAAAAGATAGATGAGATGGATTTTGTGGGCTTGGACTCACCAATGAGTTAGTAAAATTATTTAAATCTAAATTACTGAAAATTTAAATGAGAAGCTTTAGGGATGAGAATCCCTTGCTTAAACCGAATATGTGATCATTACAATCCAATTCAACTTATATCATGTTTCTATCAAACATTAACAAATTATTTCAAGCAAACACGCTCTTACCAAATATTAAGTGTCTTTTTAGGGTACACTTAATCAAAGTTTAAGCTTAATATTTTTAGCACATGCTTTGAATATTGATAAAGGGTAATTCTAACTACCAAACATATCAAGTTTAATTTCTCGAACATGAAGGGTGAAAGCAATTTATCAAAAATTTATAAATAAATTGTAATTAACAATTAAGCTTACAATTCAGTAAAATAAATCAAAATAACTTATACAACCCATTTAGTTTGTTACAAACTCGATATGGTGGTACTCAACAGATTAGTAGGTAGTCAGAACATGAATCCCGAGACAAATGGTCCTAAAACGCTTTGTGGTGGTACAGAGAAGAACCAGGGGTGTGAATAGCCAAAAACGGTTTTGACTCATTCTTCCGCCCTCACTACAATGCCCTCCTCGCTCCGCCTTCTTTTCCAGCGAGCAGCGCCGCTCGCGGTGCTACTTTTCTGCTCCTCGCGAGCTTCTCGTCCTCCAACCTAGCTCTGGTATCTGCAAGAAGACAGAGAGAGGGTGAGGAAACAGAGAGACAAGGACACCGATAGAAAAATAAAATAGGGAAGCACTCCGGGTCTCTGCTTTTGCTCGCGAGGTGGTGGTGGTCGTGCTTGGTCTGGTTGCGATGGTGGTCGTGAGAGAGGGAGGCAGGAAGGAGGTCGAGACGAAGAGAGGCCGACAGAGGGTGAGGAAACAGTGTTTGTGGCGAGGCGGAACAGAGTCCCGGTGAGACTCTGTTTTGCGGCGATGATGGTGGTGCTCGTGCGGAGGTGGTGGCGGTTGTGTGGATAGTGGAGAGGAGCAGAGAGTGGTGGCGGAGTGAAAGTTTGACACGAAATAGGGTTGTCACGCCCCTGTTTCGTGGTGGTGGCGTGATGACGGTGGCGGAGCTCGGTGGTGGCGAGGTGAGTGTTCGGAGGTGGTGGTGGTGCTCGGGTGATGGTGGTGGCGAGGTGACTGTGGCGGTGATTGCTGAGTGGGTGAGAGATGGATGAGTGGTGATGGTGATGAAAATCACCTTGTGAGAAAGAGGTTTTGATTTTTGTCTAATTTCTTCTTTTCCCTTCTCTTCCTCCCCTTTTTCTCACCCTATTCTCTTGTATTTATAGAAAATGATCAAGATGAATAGGGATGAGATGAGGGGATGATTCATCAATGAGGGTAGGATTGGGCTTGGCATTGGGTTTGGGTTTAGGTTATGGATTAGGTTTTGGGTTTAGGTTATGAATTAGGTTTTGGGTTTAGGTTTGTGACTATCTGCTTTATACCACCATTAGAATCGACTAATTGTCGTTCCTTAACTTGTCGCCTTAATATGATTTCATCGTTTACGCTCAAATTCCTACAAAGACATGAAAACGAAATAATTACTATAAAATATGATAATCGAAACACTAACATGTATAAATTAAGGGATATATTATATAATAATTATGTGAATATCATTTATTTGCATGTTTATTTGACTGACAATGGAACATATCAGTTTATTTGCATATGAATGTCATGAAAAAATCAATAAAGATGGCCTTTATAATTTTTCTGTACAGACTTTTGATATCTTGTATTATGAAGTATTGGATATTCCTTTGCCACAATTGCAAGGTTTAAAAACTTTGAAGGTTTCCTATCATCAAGCAACAAAGGATGAAGTGAGTATGCATGCAGGTTCTAGAGTATTTCTCACACGTAATATCTTGATTATGCCTCATTCCACAATCTATTATTTCAGGTAGTGATCCCCAATATTAGATTGCCTAAACAAAGCACTGTAGGGGACGTGATTCCTAACCTGAAAACAAAGGTAGTAATTCTTTATGTCATCGTGTGTTCATCTTCTATCATCTATCCCTTTGTACTATAGTTGTGTTATTCTAGGAAACTTTAGGTAAATGATTTTTTTGGATCTGGATTTGTACTTTTTGGTCTAGTTGCCGCAAAAACTCCATCGCTTGCATCTGTTTGGCTTGGTGTAGCCGTTGGCTTAAAGTATTTTAGTCACTCCGCTTCCTAGTGAATCTTCAGGTTTGCTGATTTGAAAGCAGAAAAGATGTGTTATTTTGTTTTCGATATATCATTACTTTCACTTTGCCTTTTCTTATTTCCTTCATTTGTTTCTTGATGTGATCAGGAAGTCGCTCCAGAGTATGCGGGAGTTTTACATAGTACTATTAGAAACATAGTTCATTAACTATATTCTTTGTGATGTTTATCTTATGTTCACTTTTATGTACACATCTAGGGAGAATTCAATTTCACCAAAAGAAGCATGCATCCGTCCAAACTCACTAAAGGGTATTGAAAAAAGGATATCTAGCATTTATTTTCTGGGTATATATGATAATGTTCAGAGTTACACTAGACACTTGATATCCCTGTTAATTGCAAAGTTTTGCTGATATTTAGAAGTATTCTATGATTTTCTTCCAAGTTGATACCTCACAATGTGAACGATTGATGCGTCAATGTAATGGACAAAATACATGGTCTCTTTATTTCTCCTTCTTCGTCCTTCCCTTTTCTTTCTTCTTTCTCTTCTTTCAGTTGTTCATCATTTAGTATGCATATTCTTTTAGTTTTTGAATAGGCCCTTCCAGCTAATTTGGAATTCTTCCCATGAGTTTGAACTTGGTTACTATGCTACCTTGAGCAGTTTGTTCAAAGCTGCTGGGGTCCGATTTTTTTAAGCTATAGGTAGGATTCACCTCATGGACATATGATGACCCATTTTTTAGGTGTTTGTGGACACTTTTGTCTAGACTGTGATATTGAAGGACATTGTCAATAGCATACAACCCACCTTATTGATGAGCTTACTATTTTTCTTTGGAAATTGGGTTACAAAACAAAACAATTCAGTGAAAGCAACAAGGACAACAAGGGCAACAAGGACCAAGGCAATTTACATTGGAGGAGTTGGACCAGGCAATAAAACAATTCAGTGAAAGCAATCTTATTGGAGAAGGTAGTTTCGGTTTGGTGTATAGGTTCAATTCATTTGAGATTTTTTTCCTTGTCTGGTGAAAATTTAGATAATCTATCTAATAACTGTGTTATTCTGCTCATTAACAACGATTAATGATAATGTTATTGGTGTGGTTCATAGCCTTGTTTCTATGTAAACATTTACTTAAATAGTTCTTCCATATAGAGTTAGTAGTATATGTAAAAATAGTTCTTCCATTTGGAGAAATAGCATTGCTGAAGTGTTTTCAAGATCTTCCAAAGATGAAAATGATGAAGAAGCTCTTAAATGGGCTGCTTTGGAGAAGCACTTAAATGGGCTGCTTTGGAAGAGCTCCCAACGTACAATTGAATGAGGAAAGGTACACTGACTGTGGAAGAAGGTGTGCCTATAGAAATTGATATTAATAATCTTGGGTTTTAGATAAGAAGATTTTATTAGAGAAGTTGATTAGAGTTGCCGATGAGGATAATGAAAAGTTTTTGTTGAAGCTCCAGGACCGTAATGATCGGTGAGAACTTTGAAGCACATTTCATTTACTCATTTGATTGTTTGGAATTTTATGTTCTTCCATGATTTGTACTCAGTTTTGTGCTTTTTGAGATATGGGTTTGTGATGGTTATCTCAGTTTTTTTTAGCAATTAGACAAATTTGTATTGTTTAATACCCATACCATTTTATTAACTAGCATTGTTGGATTGATGGGTTGTCTCTGTTTTTCTTATGTGAATTCAGAGTTGGAATTAATATTCTGACAATTGAAGTCCGATATGAGCATCTAAATGTGGATGCAGATGCTTATGTTGGGACAAATACTAATGAAACAATACTAAAGAAATAATTTAAAGCAATAATAAACGAGACACCAAGATTTACGTGGAAAACCATTCAATGTGACGGGAAAAATTACGGGGCAAATTCAAGAAAATCCACTAATCAAATAAGAAGAAGTACAATAACTTCTCAAGTTTTTGCCCAAAGCTTGAGTAATACAAGGAGTAAATAGCACATGTTACCTCACAGTAAATTAACCCAAAAACTCCTTCAACTTATTCTACCAAATCAATCAACAAAACTAAGTCGATATCGCAGTCACGCGTCACACTTTGTCGCACAAAATCACGCCCAAAGAATCAAACAGAAAGTCACCGTCCACGCGCACACAGCCGCACCAAACACCAAAGAGAATACTATGTTCTATGTTACTTATTCACGCAACAGCTTATCTGAAAACACTATGAATAAAGCTCTGTTTTATGCACCTATTTATACTTGTTTGTAGCCGCCCAACACCGCCTCAAATAGAACTTTGTTTCTATTTAATTAACCAGCTGCCAAATAGAACTTTGTTTCTATTTAATTAACACCGCCTCAAGTAGAACTTTGTTTTTATTTATTTCTGTTTTTGTTTCTTATTGAAAACATGTTTCCTTATTCAATCAAACTTGAAATTATCTTTGATTACTTACCAAAGTTGGATCCATCCTAATGGGTTGGACCTCAACAAATCTCCCCCTCCAGACCATTAGGGAAGAATCACCGCCTAATCATATTAGGCCATTCCAATGAGTTTTCTACAGAACTCATGTTTTCCTTTTGGAACTACTTTTGTCATCATATCAGAAGGATTTTCCCTAGTATGAATTTTTGCAACCTGGAAACAATTTTTCTCAAGCACATCACGTATCCGATGGTAACGTGTATCAATATACTTAGTAAGTCCATGGTATGTGACATTCTTACTCAATTCAATAACACTCTGACTATCACAATGCATCACATAATTATTCTTCTTTACACCCAACTCCTTGAGCAATCTTTTCAACCATAACATTTCCTTTCCTGCTTCATTAATGGCAATATACTCGGCTTCAGTAGTTGACAAAGCAACACACTTTTGCAATCTAGACTGCCAAGCTACAACTCCCTTTGCAAAAGTGAAAACATAACCTGAAATCGACCTCTTCTTGTCCAAATCACCTGCAAAATCTGCATCTGTGTACCCTTCTAACACAACTCCTGAATTACCAAAGCTTAAACAAAACTTTGAAGTACCTTTCAAATATCTCATAATCCATTTAACTGCAGCCCAATGTTCTTTTCATGGATTTTCTGAATACCTACTCACAACACCGATTGCTTGAGCAATATCTGGTCTTGTACAAACCATAACATACATCAAACACCCTACAACAGAGGTGTATGGAATACCTGACATATGCTTCTTTTCTTCATCAGTACAAGGAGATAACTTGGTACTTAACTTGAAGTGATTAACAAGTGGAGTACTCACGGGCTTAACATCATTCATTTTGAACCTTTCAAGTACTTTTTCAACATACTTTTCTTGTGACAACCACAACTTCTTAATTTTTCTGTCACGTGTAATCTTCATCCCTAGGATGTGTTGAGCTGTCCCCAAGTCTTTCATATCAAAAGAGCTAAACAATTCTTTTTTCAACCTGCCAATCATATCAACATCTTTTCCAACAATTAGCATATCATCAACATAAATCAAGAGAATAATGAAGCTATCAGGCAAAAAATATCTGATATAAACACAATGGTCTAGAAGTGTTCTCTTGTAGCCATGTCATACCATAAAGAAGTCAAACTTCTTATACCACTGTCTCAGAGCCTTTTTTAATCCATAGAAGTTTTTCTTCAATCTGCAAACCATATGTTCTTTCCCTTTCACTTTAAAACCCTATGGTTGTGCCATGTAAATTTTTTCATGCAAATCCCCATGAAGAAATGCAGTTTTAACAACTAACTGCTCAATCTCAAGATCCAGGTAGCTGCAAGACTTAACACCATTCTAATGGATGTCATCTTCACCACGAGTGTGAATATCTCATCAAAATCTATCCCCTTATTTTGCGCAAAGCCTTTTACCACTAACCGAGCTTTGTGCTTCACATTCTTTCCATCACCATGCTTTTTCAATTTGTACACCCATTTGTTCTTCAAATGTTTTCTACCTTTTAAAATCTCAACTAAATCATAAGTATCATTCTAATGCAAGGAACTCATCTCTTCTTCATAGCTTTCATCCAACTATCTTTATCTTTATGATCTAGTAGTTCTTGAAAATTTTCTTTGGTTCACCTTCTTCTATAAGGAAAACATACTCATCATTTGGGTTCCTTTTTGAAGGTTGGCACTATCTGGTAGATCTTCTTAATTGAGGTTATACTAGTTCTTGCCGAAGGGGTTGTTCTTCATATGTAGTCTCATCTGTTTCTACATGATCATCATTAACAACTTCATTTTCTGGCATATGGTCACCAACTATATCATCTGGCATTTCTCCCCCATTTTCAACATGCGACAAAAGAGGAGGAAGTGGTGTAAGATCTGCTGCCTTATTATTTATCTGCTTGGGCTTTTCAATTTTCTCAAAATCTGCAATGGTATGATCTTCATAAAATACCACATCTCTGTTTCTAATAATTTTCTTATTCTCAGGATCCCATAATCTCTAGCCAAACTACTCATATCTATAACCAATGAAAATACATGGAGATGTCTTCTCAACAAGCTTTAATCTCTTATCCTTCGGTACATGAACAAATGCTTACAGCCAAATACCTTCATATGAGAGTATGAACTATCTTTCCCTCTCCACACTCTTTTGGGAATGTCACCATCTAAAGGAAATGAAGGAGACCCGTTGATGAGATAACAAGCTGTACTAGCAGCTTCCGACCAAAACTCTTTTGGCAATTTAGCCATGCGAAGCATGCATCTCACATTTTCTACAATAGTCCGGTTCATTCTTTCTGCTACCCCATTATGTTGTGGAATGCCAGGAACTGTCTTTTCATGCCGTATACCAAGCTTACTACAATAAGTTTTAAATTCTTTTGATGTGTACTCGCCATCATTATCACTGTGGAGACACTTCAAAACTCTACCTGTTTCTCTTTCAACCTTGGCATGAAACTGCTGGAATAGCTGAAAAACCTGGCCCTTAGATCTGACAAAATATATCCACACCTTTCTTGATGTTTCATCAATAAATGTCAAGAAATATCTACTACCACCAAGATAATCTACTTCAATGGGACCACAAACATCAGTGTAAACCAAATATAACAAGCCATATTTTCTTTTTGATGATCTACGAAATGCAACTCTATGATGTTTACCAAATAAACAATAATCACAGGGGTTAAGAGGAGTACCTTTCAAGGAGGAAATTCATTTCTTCTTTTCTAAGACTTGCATACCTTTCTCACTCATGTGTGCAAGTCGCCTATGCCACAAGTTTGTAGAAGAACCATATTCAGCTCCATTCAAACTAGTCTTACACAATTTCATCTGAGTCTTGTATAGTGTACAACACGCCTTACCCTTTGCCACAACAAGTGAATCTTTGGTAAGCTTCCATGCACCATTACCAAAATAATTAATATACCCTTGTTTATCCAAAAACAAGTCCAGAAATCAGGTTCAGACGAAGATCAGGAACATGACGTACATCTTTCAAAGTCAACGTGCACCCCGTATTAGTCTTGACACACACATCACCTATTCTCACTATTTTAGAGTTGCTAGTGTTTCCCATCTTCACACTGCCAAAATCTCCTGCTCTATAAGTAGTGAAATAGTCTTTCCTTGGGGTTGCATGATAAGATGCATCAGTGTCAATAATCCATTCGCTTTTTTTCATTTGCAATATGCAAACATTCACCTTCGCCATACAAAAGATCACGGGTTCATTAGTAACAGCAGCTGTAGCATCTTTACTATCACCATTATTCACTTTCCCTCTTTCAAATCTCTTTTGTAACTATAGCATTGTTTTCTGAAATGGCCTGATTTACCACAATAATGACACTTAAAACTTCTATCTCTTGACTTTGATCTTTCTCTTGACTTATCACGGTTCTTATCATAACCATGATATTTCTTATATTCTTCTCTCCCCCTATTTTCAGTCACAAGTGTTTGGGAATGATCAGTACCGGCAGACTTCCTTCTAAATCTTTTCATTAAATAAACTACCGGTAACCAACTCCATGGTAAGTTGTCCATTCAGTGCCAAATTACTAACCGACACCACCAATGTTTCCCACCTATCTGGTAATGAGCCAAGAAGTAATAGTGCTTGCATTTCATCATCTAACACTATTTTTATGTTGGAAAACTGATTCACCACACTTTGCACCTCATTCAAGTGCTCAGCAATAGAACTACCTTCCTTGAATTTCAAGTTCACTAACTTCCTGATCAAGAAGGCCTTGTTTGCAGCGGTTTTCCTTTCATATAAATTCTGAAGTTTGGTCCAAAGAACATGTGCAGACGTCTTAGTTGACACATGATGAAATATCAAATCATCTAACCATTGCCTGATGTGACCAATAACCTTTCTGTTTAATTTCTTCCACTATTCTTCTGACATATCCTTGGGATTAGCTGCATCTCCCTCAATTGGAGGGTACAAATCCTTACAGTATAATATGTCTTTCATCTTGGCTTTCCAAATAACATAGTTTGAGTCATTAAAGTTAATCATCCTTGTATAGTTGTTATTCTCCATTTCAACTCTCTTAATTGACAATCTTCCAACAATTGCTCTGATACCACTTTGTTGTGACAAATACCAATAAAACAATACCAAAGAAATAATTTACAGCAATAATAAACGAGACACCTAGATTTACTTGGAAAACCCTTAAATGTGAAGGAAAAAACCACGGGGTAAATTCGAGAAAATCCACTAATCAAATAAGAAGAAGTACAATAACTTCTCAAGCTTTTTGCCCAAAGCTTGAGTAATACAAGGAGTAAATAACAAGGGTTACCTTATAACAAATTAACCCGAAAACTCCTTCAACTTCTTCTACCAAATCAATCGACAAAACTAAGTCGATATCGCAATCACGCATTACACTTTGTCGCACAAATCACGCCGCCCAAAGAATCAGACACAAAGTCACCGTCCACACGCACATAGCCGCACCAAACACCAAAGAGAATATTATGTTCTTTGTTGCTTATTCACGCAGTAGTTTCTTTGAAAATACTATGAATAAAACTCTATTTTATGCACCTATTTATACTTGTTTGTAGCTCCCCAACACCACTTCAAATAGAACTTTGTTTCTATTTGATTAACCAGCTGCCAAATAGAACTTTGTTTCTATTCAAATAAAACTTTGTTTCTATTCAAATAAAACTTTGTTTCTATTTAATTAACACCGCTTAAAATAGAACTTTGTTTCTATTTATTTCTGTTTTTGTTTCTTATTTAAAATATTTTTCCTTATTCAACATAACTTGAAATTATGTTTGATTACTTACCAAAGTTGGATCCACCCTAATGGGCTGGACCTCAACAGCTTATGTAGGAGGCAAAACTTTACTTATTGTCTTTAATTTTTCTATTAATATGATAGAGGTACATATTGTTCTTTGGTTCTTCAATTCTGAAAATTATGAGTTATATTTACATGATAATTTCTTCTTTTGTTTTAAAGGGATTCTTGAATTATCTCCATATCCTTCCAAGTTGAAAACGACCATTGTCTATCCTTCATGATGTTAGTGATAAAGACCATGCTCCAATGTGTTTACAATGCTTGCTAGTGCTCCAACAACAATACCAATTGTTGCTACTCCATGATGAGACCCTGTAAAAGCAGACCCAATAGTTGCAACACCAGTGAGTAGAAGGCCTAAAATAGTTAACACTTTGTTGATGTTAAGTATCAGCTTGCTCAGTTTCATGTACTCACCAGATGAACAATTTCCTTCTTGAGAAGTATGAGATTGACCCTAAACAAATTGGTTTCCTGGAAGTCAGAAGTGAGACTGATAGAAAATAACAAGTTCATAAAAGACCTTCCTAATGAAAATCTTTGAGGTATTCTTCCAAATCCTTTATGCAAGCACGCAGTTACCCTTTATGTGATTCAAACTAAATGCATATTGGAATTCTACTATGATTCTGTAACTAAATTGGTATTTTTGGATCATTAATACTTAAAAGTAAACTAGAGGTTTTCATGCACATGTAGGCTGAACTTAGATATCAATTCTCAACTACTCATGTCAGACACGGGTTGAAAGACTAAGATTCATTTAGCCATTCCCAAAATTTTGAAGGACTTTGTGCTTAAATTTTGTATAGCTGGCACAAAATGCAGCTAGTTTGTTGCTTTATATTGCAACAATCTTTCTTAATAATATTTTCTATTCTATATTTTCGAATTTGCTCTGATGTAGAGCATTCCTTGATTTGAGACGGAACAATTTGTTCTGTAAGATATTTTAGCTCAACAATATTTTTTATTTGTATGGCTATTGAAAATTTGTAACTTGTATTATATTAGTAGCTCATGTTCTTATTTTCGTGTATTACAAACAGGAGCATGGCAATACTGACATTGAAGGAGTTGACTCGACCAATGCATGCTATGGGGGTACTGTAGCTTTATTCAATGTTGCGAATTGGGTGGAGAGTAGCTTGTGGGATGGATGTTACAGCTTTGTTGTGTGCATAGACAGTGTGGTATGACCTTTTCTTTACACATTGAGCAAGTTTCTTTTGATGGCACTAACCATCAGAAGTAAAATAAATTCTTTCATATTTGAGGGCATGAAATGTTAGCATGTTCAACAGCCTGAAAATTTGATGGTTGTTGCCAATGTACTCACCCTATTAGCACATATTTTTCTTGTATGTGCTTCTTTCTGTTGGTCGATTATTGCACATGTCATTGCTCTGAACAAAGTTTTGTATCATGTAATGTTTTTTAGATAACTTATTGGTGGTTGCTTTATTATAGGTCTATGTAGAAGGGCCTGCACGCCCAACTGGAGGAGCAACTGCTATAGCCATGTTGATAGGGCCAGATGCTCCCATTGCGTTCAAAAGCAAATTTAGAGCATCACGGGTCTCATGTCTATGATTTTTACAAGCCTGATATTGCAAGTGAATATCCGATATACTTGAATTTTTTTTTCTTCTCATTAAGTATAATAAATATCACTAGGCATGCGCATTTTACACACACCAAAGAATGTGCATAAGCTAATAGAACAAAACATCATATTTGATTTCACATCTGCCATGTCTTTTTATAGCGTATTGTGTACTTGTCAAAATGTATCACTCGTTTCCTATAACATTATGTTTTATCAGGTTGTTGATGGGAAGCTTTCATAAACATGCTGTCTCATGGCACTTGATTCTTGCTACAAATGCTTGTCTGCTACGTAAGGTTCTAGTGGATTGGTGAAGAAAGTAATGTTAATGATATGATCTTGGCAAAAATCCTTAACTTGAATGCTCTTTTCATATTTTTGTAGGTTTGAAAAGTCTCAAGGAAAACCATTCTCAATTGAGTTTATACATACAATTATTACACAATTGTCATTAAGTGACATGGACTCCTGCGAGTGCTTATAGCAAGTGGAACATGCCTTACTTCACATTTTTTTTCTTGATTCTTTTTCAAAGGGGATTATATTGTTTTGTACCACTGATTGTACTACCCATTTTTAGTACAAAACAGATTAATCTGAGCTTTTCCGAGTCCAACATTTTTTTGTTTCACTTTACTTTCTATTCTAGGTTTTGTTGCACTTGTTGATTGAGAGATCTTTGACAATATTGATCCGTAAGGGAAATAGATTGAGATAACAAATTTAGTTCAAGTTGACTTATCACTGATTAATGGTATTAAAAAAATAAAATAATAAAATTGTAACACGTGGAGATGTTGCTAATATTTGAACATTGTAACATACTACAATGTGTTACAAAAAATTTGTAACACGTGGAGATGTTACGAAATTGAAGGTTGTAACACAATGATGTGTTACTAATATTTGTAATACCATAATTTGTAAAAATTTTGTGGTGTTACAAAATTTTTTAGTAACACAACTAGTGTGTTACAAATTGTCATTTATGGTGTAGTGTTCCCTGGCCGAAGCGTATTCAGTCAAAAATATCCTCCATCAGTATTGCCTTGCTTCTGGCCAATGAATCAACTTTGAAAAATCCTCAATTTTTTTACAATTCCAATGTGCATCCCATGCATGCTAAGATGATTAACAATATTTTTTGTACGAAGTCTTTCAACACTAAAGAAAAGTACCATGGTTCCCCCTCCTTTTTTCCAAGCATAAAGCGACCGACTTCAATTTTATTTTGGATAAAATCTCTAATAGGTTGGCCTCTTGGAAGTCTAATGTTTTCTCACAGGTCGGGCGGACTATGATGATAAAAGCGGTCCTCAATTCTATCATTGTGTACACTATGCAAACTTTTCTTATTCCTTCGGCGGTTTCTAACCGGATCGACACCCTTGCCCACAACTTCTGGTGCAATGGTAACTAGGTAGGGAGGGCAAAACATTTGTGTACTTGGGATATGATCACCAAATCCCATCACCTTGGCGGGCACAATATTCCTGCTTCCATGAACAAAAACCTAGCTATGTTGGCTAAAAATGTGTGAAATGCAATTTCCTCCCCTCACTCTCTAAGGTCCAACGTTATCAAGTCTATCTATTGTAACTCTAAAACCTTGTTCCAACTTGTCAAACCTCCCCCTCAGGCTTCTTTTGCTTGGCGAGGCAGTCTTAAAACCTTCTATTTAATGAGATGGTTTATCCACTAGCAAGTGATGTCTGGAGATCAAATATATTTTTGGCATGACGCATGGATCAAATCAAACTTGCTTTTAGTTGAATGTGTTGCGGCGCCTCTTCTTTCGGATCTCCCTTCCAGTCTTCCAGCCCTTAGGACGACCACTCCATCCTCGATTTCCTGGAACACAGATATTCTCCTTTCATTCCTACCCTCTCCAGTGGTCCGGGACATATCCAATATATTTATCAGCAACACTTCCAATCCCGACCGTCTCATCTGGAACAATAACGAGAAAGGGATCTTTTCTGTGAAGAGTGCTATTATAGCCTTCTCCTCTACGGCTAAGGCTAGCTCCTCATCGAGTCCTTTGTCCTCTAACTTGGATCCGAAGCTCCTTCGACATTTGTGGCATATCAAAGCCCCCCCCCCCCCCCCAGTGGTATCCTCTTTCTCTGAAAAGTTAGTCAGAATTTCCTTCCTACCATGTCCAATCTGGCTAGGGTGCATGTGCCTTTATAGAATTGTTGCGTTTTCTACTTTGATTATCCCAAAGATTCTCTTCACCTTTTCTTCTTGGGCCTGATTACCAGTCGACTTTGGTTCCTCTCCTCCCTTCCTATCTACTAGCACGATCCCTCACTTCAACCTGCTTCTATTTTTAGAAATGTTTTTTATTCATGTGGCAATCAGCTAAGACCCACCCATGTGCTACAGAGGAAATGCTCTCCAAATTTACTGATATTTTGCTTTCTATCTGGCAAGTGTGAAATAATGTCATCTTTAACAAGACTAGATTCCACACCAAATATTTCACTTCCTCTTTTAATAGAATCTGGTCTTCCTGGTACTAAAATTGGTTCTCATCAAAACCGAATAAAGCTCAATTGGCCATCCAGTCCAATCTGATACAATAATTGTTAACTTTGATGCTTGCTTCTTTGATCGCACCAAGCAGGGACCACTAGGTGTCATTGTTGTAGATCTAAAAGGAAATGTTTTTGCCACAATGTCTTACTTGATTCGGGGGAAGGTCTTCGATAGCACTATGGCAGAGTTCTTTGCAGGTGAAGCAACCTTTCTATTGATTTAGGCCCAACGGTGGAGGACAAGTCTTATTTTTTGAGATTCTGCTAATCTTCTGGAGGCTCTAGGGGCTGATGATTCTAGCCCATCTTTTGTGTTGGTTTGGGCTTGACATCCGCTATTTTGTAATATTAAACACCACCTTCATTTGGTTACTAATTCGAACTATATGTATACCAGTAGGAACCTCAATTATGAAGCTCACAAACTCGCCGCTCTAGCAGGTAGTACTTTGTGTGTAGTTTAATTTTATTAATATAGCATAACGCTTCACACAAAAAAAAAAAACTCGCTAGCTCTTTTCATGGCAAAACTATTATTTAAGGATAATTTTGCTATTTTTCAATGGAGATGCTTTTATGATGCAAATGCACTTCATTGCCCAATGAAAACACATTCTTAAAAACATTTTTAAATGATTTTTTTTTCTTGCTCAGTTATACTATTTGATTTTATTTCCTATATGTTAAATACTTATTTTCTGTATTTTTTTAAATGTGACTGTGAAACGTTACACATATGAATGATTAGATAATGGTACTAATTAATAAACGTGGGAAACGTGGGCTTAATTTAACCATAAAGGAAATAGATATTGATCACGAGACTTACAAATGCATTTTATAATTGACAACCTTTTTAAATTAAATTCATGTAATTATTTTGGAAAAATATTTATTTTCGAATGATCTGAAATGTATAAATTCTGACCACGTAAAAACAATTATTGTAACATTTTTGGCCAAATAACACATGATATTTGTATTATCTGAAGAAGTATATATATAGAAATAAAACCTAACCACGCACTACTGATGGGAAAGGACAGTTGGGATTCCTATTCTGATTATTGCGATATAAAACCATAAAAAAATGAGATTTATTACTAAATTTAAGGATCATTAGATGGAGTCAATTAACTTATCCATTCAAAACTACTTTCAATACGATGACATTTATGAGTCATGAGGCACATTCATATACCGACAGTTGTACAAGTAATATGAGCTTCTCTGAGTTGCCAACAGAACAGAAGGAAGAATCCCGTTAAAATTAAGGAACTGTGACTCACACAGGTCCTTGCATGGCTTGTGGATTGCCTATTTTAGGATGTCTGGTGGATCACTTGAATGGGTTGACAGATAGATCTTTGACACTTAAAGTTAGCCATGCAAGTGTGCGGACCTACCCTTTGGTCATGGGGGTCAGTTGCTCCTCTTATCTTTCGGAAAAATTTCACTAAATTACTTGTTTTTTTTTTTTATATTGTCCCTCTTTAAAAGTTTAGGTTGCTCTCTTTTGTATACAATTTTGGCTCTTAACTTCACTAAAAATTAAATTATGGATTATTTTAAAAGTTTAGGTTCTCCCCCCTTTCTATACAAATCTCTGTTACCGATATGTTTGTGTTTTAGGATTCGATATAGCCAACTGCTACGAAGTTGAGCGAATTGGGAGTGAAAATATAAGAGGAGTGAGATGATAGGCAGAGTTGAGAGATTACAGAGTGAGAGAGTGTTTGTGAGGGAGAAAAAATATAAGTGAAAGAGAAGAGGAGAGGGTAAGAGGGTTGGTGAGGGTGGGTTTGTTAGGAGTTCAAAAAAAATATCTTTGTTTTGGTTCAGAAAACTACGTTCAGGAGTAAGTTGGACTTTTCAAATTTTTTTTTTGCCCTCCTTTATCAGCAATCATGGCTTCGCCCCTAAGTGGAAGTAGAGACGAGCTTCGTTTTAGATTAAAAAACCTCCACTTCTCATCGAAGTCTTGCCACTTCTTATCCATTGTTGTAACAAACATCCCTGTAAATAACAAAATGTTTTTTTTTTTTTTTTTTGATGAGATGCTTCAGCTTTCCTCTTTATTACTTTCAAGCTTTTCTATTGTGTTTACTTGATTCAAGTTTTTAAATTTATTTCTTGTAAATTAGTGTTTATTTATTTGTTGTACATCAGAAGACTCGATAAGAGGGAGAAAGATCGAAGAGAAGATTAGTGAAATGGCTGAAACCGAGAGAAAGACGGAGCAAGCAGAACCAAAAAGGCAAGAACATACAGAAATACATACACCAACACCAACACAAACACAAACAGAAACACATGCAAATGAAGAAACTCAGGTTAGAAAGAGGACTGGTTTGAATAAATTTTCACTAGCAATTGCGCTTTTAGCCTCGACGAACTCAGTTCTTCTGGGTTATGGTGAGTTTAATTTCGAAACATTTTTCATTTCTTAATAATGACATTCACAGTGTCTAATAGTTGTGTGATTGTATAGATATTGGGGTGATGAGTGGGGCTATTCTGTACATCAAGGATTATTTCCAAATCTCGTCGGCCCAACAAGAAGTCTTGGTTGGATCACTAAATATAATGTCTTTAATTGGGTCATTAGCTTCTGGTAGGACCTCAGATGTGATTGGCAGGAGATACACAATAGTCTTGGCTGCCGCGACTTTCCTTGTTGGGGCTCTCGTCATGGGTCTTGCCCCTTCATATGCCTTGTTGATGGTCGGAAGAATGTTTGCAGGAATAGGGGTTGGTTATGCTCTGATGATTGCCCCTCTATATGATGCAGAGATCGCACCAGCTTCTGCCAGAGGGTTGCTTAGTTCACTCACTGAAGTCTTTATTACTTTCGGAATTCTAATTGGTTACATTCTAAACTACGTGTTGTTAGGTTTGCCAGTGAACTATAATTGGAGGGTAATGCTAGGTGTTGCTGCAATACCGGCTTTTTGGTAGTGTGTTGTCAATGAAAAAAATTATATACCAAAACTATCATTCTTAACTCTTATGACCCAACTATGGAAATCCGTATATGATTTTATATATTTTTAGGCTCAACATGAATTGAACTCCTTACCTATAGTAAAATCTATTGCAATCTTTATCAGTTGAGCTATTTGAATAATTGTGTTGTGCGAAACAACTTTATACCTTATCACATCAAATTACTCTTCTTTTGCCATAAAAAAAAATCTTTGCTTCGTATATAATATAGACCAATAAATAATATTTCATCACTATAAATCAGGACTAAATATTTTCATGACTATAAGTTTTATGTGAAATATTTACCACTTTTAGCAATGAAAAAAATTCACAATAACACCATTATAATTAGCAACAAAATAGTAATAGAATTTCATTTTTTTAATTAAATTGGGTTGTTGACCCTTTTTATTTATTTATTAATCCATGCCCGAAGGCTACATGACTGACCCTATAGGTTAACTAAAAAAACTGAAACAAACTCTCACAAGATAGAGGATTCACCGATACAAGCCTAGACAAATTAAGCCTTTGTACATTTTGTTTGTTTTCCTAGTTCTATTGGATTTCCGGGGACAAAGGCTAAAATCTTCTTCAGGAACCTGATAATTTTCTTGTCTTAATCTATTGCGTGTGCGGTTCTTATCCTCTTCCCATACATCTTTTAACCAAGTGTAGATTGCCTTCACTTTTTCTTTGTCATGTTTTGCAATAGCTTCTTCTATTGTAGAAGGAACATCGTTTACCTTTTCGTATTCATTTATCATCATTAACGAATATTCAATCTCAGGAAGAGTGAGGATACCTTTCGCTTCATTCAGTTCTGCTACGGAGAGTTGTTTCACACTGTGGTGCTCAAATTTCTCACCATCATTGACATCCTGGGAGCTGTTGTCGTCATTTGCACCTGAAATATTGGTTGTCGGCATGTTGTTGACTTCTCCTACTTCATTATTGTGCCACTGATCAGAGGCTATGTACGAAGCAATAACGACATCTCTAGCGTCCTGCGCAATTGCCAGAATTGGCTCCACAACAACCTCCCCTACAACCCTGTGACGAACGTCCACTGCCCATGCTCCTACAACTTGGTCTATGATGTCATTTTTATTAGGGAAAAACATCCTTGTTTCATCGCCTAACCCTTGTGTCGCTGTGATCAAAACATCATGTATCGCATTGGCTGAAACAGCGTGAGAATTCTCGGATTTGGGAGAAGCATCCAGGATATTTTCCTGCTCTATTTTGAGCGATCTAGATAGCGCATGCACTGGTTCTCCATCGTGACATCTTGCATTTTCACCTGCTCCATCTCCTATTACCGCCGTATCCACTGATTTCACTGCCGCATCTGCTGCTTCAAATTCTTCCCTTGCTTTGACAGACTTCACATCTTGAGACGCAGGAAATTCCTTGGAGGACTCAGACCCTGCATTAATTTGCAGTTCCATAGCTAATCTCGGTTCCTCTCCCGCTGCAAGAGAGCTAGCCGTATCCTGAATTTCTTCTTCCACTACCGCCTGAATGGCTCTTTCAATCCCCTGGGAAGAGTACCCTGCCTCCTTGCAGTACAATATGAAATTGGCAACCTGATTTTTATTCGATTCAATAATAGAAAGTCCTTTCCTAGCACGCTAAACATCCTCACTAGAGTTGGAATTTCTTTCCTGAATCAAGCAGTGGGAATTAGCAACTTCAGTTTATTGCTTTCCAAGACCGCACCTCCCACCGCATTGTTCAAATTAGTCAATGATGTATCTATAACCACCTCGTCGCCTAACACAGTTCTTGGAATATGACAGACATGATCATTGATGGAGTTTCCATGCACCTTAGATCCCTTATTGGCAAGTGCTCCTTCATCCAAAGTACCCCTCCATAACTTTGTTTCCCTGTTTCGAATTCACCGATTTAGAACTCAATATGCCCTTGCCTTTAACATCATCCACTTGCAATTCTTGTTCAAAATTAGCTAGGAGTTCAAAAGTATTTTCCAGGCAAGCACTGAAATTCTTTTCGACTCCAGCCCCCACTTTTTGTACTCCACTAGGCCTAGCCGTAGCATTGGTTGCGATGCTAATACCAATTGATTTGTTCGCTTTCGTCAAAATTGGCTTGTATACTTGTTTAACGCCCTGACCTTTCGGCTTTTGTACATTCTCCCTGTCCCTAGCGGATTGATGCTCCGTATTCTCAACTGTCATTTTACTCAAATCATCTTTATCGTCCACCTTATGACTAGCCTTCTGAGTCCCCAACCACTTCCTACATGATTCAAACGTATGCCCAATCATGAAACATTTTTCACAATATTTAAAGTCCGGGTACACAATTTGTTGCCAAAATCCGGTGGTTCCGGAAAATTCCAACCATATTCAACTAGGAATCTCCTCCGACAACTCCATCTCTACACACATCCTAGCCACCCCCGGACGGGTGAAACCTAGAGTACTATCGTCAATACGAAAAAAGGAGCCAATGCAATCGCCAATGAATAAAATTTCATTGCTAGATATGTTATTGAAATTTGTTATATCCCCAATGAAATAAAATAAAATTGTTGTAAATAAGAAAACGAACCTTAATAAAAAAAAGTTGATGAAAATTTTATCAATCTTTAGCAACAAAATAAATTAACTGTTACCCATAATATTATAATTAACAATAAGATAATATTTTATTGTTAAAAAATTTATTCGATTATTCAAATGACATAATATCATTGCTACTAATAAAAAATTTCAACGGACTGTAAAGAAGTTAGGAACTTTAAATATAAATAAATTTCATGAAAAAAAATTCATTATAAGTAACCAAATAAATCGTTGCAATAACATGATAATTAACTAGAAAAAATTTAGTTTCATTGTTGAAGAGACAAGAACAAATGTTATAGCGCATTTACCAAGAAAATGTTTGTCAATAATATAAATATTTATTAGCAATGAACAATTTATTGTAAATGATGTCATAATTACTAACAAACCAAAATTTCGTTGACATAGAAATATTTTGTTACTAAATAATATTAGTGGAGGATTGGTTTTGGAAGGAATATTTTCCACCATCTCTTTAACAAAGACAAGTTGCCAACAAAATAGATTTTGTTAAAAAAAGTGATAACTTTATGGTTTTTCCAATGAATTTATTTATGTTAGAAATATATTAAGAAGGAAAATAAGATTTGTTAGTAAATAACTTATTTCTTGTAGTGAGTATATCAATTTCCAACAAAATAATGATTTGTCGCTATAAAATAGTTAATGAGCTTTAACGAGAAAAATATTTTCATGAAAGAAATGATCACTTTTTACCTAAAAAATAATCTGTTACCAAAAATGTTATAATTACCAACAAAATCTTATTTCCTTGATACATGGATTTTATTAAAAAAGACAAAATAAGACGTTGCCATTAGTGTCACAATTTTCAACGAAATATTACTTTGTTGCTATAAATTAATAACAAGAAAAATACTAATGAAAAAATTTTCATTCATTATCAAGTATTAACGAACCGAGTCATTACCAATAAAGTGATTATTGTCTAAGAAAACATATTTCCTTACTAAAAAGAGATGAATAAGTGTTTATATTCCGTTAACAAGAAAAATAATTTGTTGTTAAAATTAGCCTTCTGTAGCAATAAAATATTTCATTCCCGATGATACCATAATTACCAAGGAACTAGTATTTTGTGGTCATAAAAAATATTTCGCTGTTAAATAAATTCGGTGGGAAATTAGATTTGGAGGAAATGCTTCGCGCCATCTATTTATCAAGGAAAGTTTTCCACAAAATATATTTTGTTGGAAAAAGTAACAAGTTTGTGATTTTTTCAATGAATTATTTTTTTCGTTGACAATGATACCCTATTAACAAGGAAATTGAAATTTGTATAAAAAATTTTGTTGGTAAATGAAAGACTTCTTGTAAGGTCATATATATAGCGATTTCTCTTTGTTTTTTTTTTTTTTTAGTATTCTTCCTAGATATTTATTGTTGATATGTCTAGAAGATATAATAAATGATCTTATAATTCATTAATTAAATATATTTTATGTGTATATCTCGGTTTATATTTGATAAACTAGTGCTAAATCCAGGCCTGATCGCACAGGGCCCTCAAATCCAAATAGCCCCAATATTTTTTTTGATATTTTATATATTAAAATTAATCCGCATTTGAGTATCATCAAGATAATATTTGCTGCACTGTTCATCATTCTTACCCCTTCAACGAAGGTCATAGGTTCAAGTTCAATGAACACATTATTCATTGATATATTTAATTTTTTAAGTGAAAAAGGCCTACAAAACGGAGTGCCCAAAAACTAGGTTTTTTTAATAAACACATACACTCATTAAATAGAATATGTAAAATCTATGATGTTTATGATTTTATCAACATTTTCTGTAACATACTCAGATATTGGTTATCTTGCTCAATCTAAATCACCATGAAATAAGGAACCATTAAATATGTGAATGTCCCTACATTTTGAAATATTGGTGCTTTTTAACTCAAGAAAATATCAAATACCTATTTTAACCTTTTTGTTATCTATCTCTTCAATGCAATTTCAAGATGAGCTGAACATTGCAGCAGAAAGAGGATGACTGGCCACTTTTGATGTATGTGTTCCAAGAAAGGAGATTAAATTAGGAATGTATGGAAAGTGATTGCTCATTAACATAGTTTTAAAAATTGGTTTAGGCGGCGCTCAGGTGTTAGAGAAATGCTCAGATTAATGGTTGGGCGAATTCTGGGCAGTATAGGCTGGTCTGGGCGAGTTTTTATTTATTTATTTATTTTAATAAGGCTGATCGTGTTCTTATTTTATTTTTTTCCTCTTTTTTGAAAATAAACAATTTAATTATTTTTTATTCAGTACATGTCTGTATGTAGCAAATGATGATTACTTAATGGAATTCTCAAATGATCTGCTGGTATCAATTTTAGTAATGTAGATTTTATCAAACAAGATTGAAGTCATTCATGCAATTTGAAGAAAAATAAAAGAGTGGGTTTGGATAGTTTTCCATAAATTCAACTTTGTATAAAGTACCCATCATGACCAACTTCAGTTATTTGAGTTTTAATAAATTTTGTTCATGATTGTTAATTTTTCATGTTTTTAAATTTTGCATATGTATCTTGGCATTAAATTGGATGTAATTGATAAGGTATTATGCTTACAGAAATTCTAAATGTCGAGGAAACCAACGAGGGGGGTGAGGTGGAGGGAGAGGAACCATTCACCCCCTCGAAATACACGCAAGAAAAGTCAATGCGCGCATCCCGAGGGGGTGATGTTTCCCCTCCCTCCACCTCACTCCCCTCGCTGGTTTCCTCGCTCACTTCCTCGCCATGTAACTTTTCTCTTATACTTAACTTTTGTGAATTATTAAAGTTATAATACAAAACCTAAGACCGCCTAGGCGCCACCTAGACCCCTGGGTGTTAGGCAGTTGCTTTGCTCGCCGCCCGCTGACGCTTTTTAGAACACTGCTCATTAAGTCAGCTATATCTGTCTAGTGATAAAGATGAGTGTGTTTTCATCAAGTAAGCTAGGTAGGATTTCCTAGTTGTTGGAATTGAACAATTCTTAAGAGCTTGGCCCCTAGCGCCAGATTCGTGTCAGGGGAGGTTCAATACCTTCCAATCCTTATATGTTCTTCTTCTTCTTTTCCTGTTCTTCATTTGTTCTTCCATTCTTCATATGTTCTTCTTCTATTCTTCATCTCCATCTATTTTCTTTTTCTTCAATACGTTTTTGAGCCTCCCTTGGCGCTAGGGGTTTGGCTCTTAGGAATTGTTCGTTGCAATTATATTAGGGGCAAAAATAGTAGATAGGTAGGATTAGGATTGCCACTACGATACTAGCTAGCTGATAGTCTTGTGGCTGATGATATCACGTACAAGTTCAGAATTTGAACCTCGCCATCGATATTTAGGATGAGAAGGGTTTAATTATAAAAAAAAAATTATGATTAAGATTGTAAATTATTTTGAAACATTTCTTTCTAAAATAGTTATACTTGTAATGGATATTGACATAATGATTGATGGATGATCTAATACAGATTTGATATGTGAGGCCCCAGAGGTTCCATTAGGCTCAATTATTTTTATTGTTTCATTATGCATTTATGTGCGATGATATCCTCATTAGGTATCCCTCTTCCCTTGACACAATGTGCTTAATTAATCTATACGATTCTGAGATCATCCGTTCCCTATTTTATTTAGGTTTTTAATTTAATTAGATAAACTTGTTTATTAATATGTAACATGCATTTTCATCCACTACATTAAATCAAAATAAACTATGGACCCTTTGCACTTTGCTAGAAACCATAAGAAAGAGACAGCATCACACAGAGAGTTTTTGTGGATTGGCAAGAAAAGTAATGATTGTGTTAGTCCCAACTAAATTCCTTATGGGTTAATGAGTGTGCAGTGTATATGATGCGATGGACCTTATTCCTGTTCTATCCCCATTTGTTCAAGATTAGGGTGAGATAGACCTCATCGCGACCTCTTCTCATCTCAAATGAGTTCAGGACGAGACGGAATGAACATGTACTAAATAGTACTACAATGAAGAATAACAAAAAATTTCATCTCATATTGTTCACAAACAAATAATACCTAATTTATGTGCATATAAATAATATTAACTGCCATATAAAATTTATGGTCTAATAAACCACTACACCATAAACGGCAGTTTTAGTAACATAGAGTGTGTTACAAATTTAACTACAAAAATCTTACAAATCATAGCATTACAAATATTAGTAAGACATTGATGTGTTACAACCTTCAACTTTCGTAACATCTCCACGTGTTTTGTAACACATTGTAGTATATTACAATGTTTAAATATTAGCTACATCTCCATGTGTTACAAATTTTATTTTTTTATTTTTTTTTATTTTTTTATTTTTTTAATTTACAATGTTCAAAGATATCCCTGTCAATTGCTTTGTCATCTTCTTCCGCCGGAAGCTCATTTGCCTAGAAGTCTCGTCCATCGAATCCAATTTTCAAAAGCCCCCAAAACTATCCCAACTATCAAAACCTAATCTTTAGGCCAAAATCAATTCTCCCATGAACAAAGCAATATCAGTAAACAACTAAACACCCCAATAAACCAAAATCTCTACCTCGACCTAAAACCCAGATTAAAAAAAAAAAAAAAAAAAAACCCTTAACTCCCTAATAAATCGTTTTAAAATCAACCCCACATCCATAAAACCTAAAAAATTGCACCTTTTGATACTAAATCCCATGTTCATTTCTGTTATCACTTCCAGCACAAACCAATAGCATCATGTTCACAACAATGCTAATGTTCTTTTCCAAATTCCAAGTAAACAAAACCTTCACCAAACAACAAAGACATAAACAACCATAAAAAAACAAGAGAACAAACATACAAAACAAAACCATTAAACTAAACAAAACCCAAAATGGATTTCCTCCAATAGATTGCAATTCATCCATAAACTGAACCAAAAATAAATAAAATTACATTAACATCTTTTTGATTGCTCACCTTAATTGTCAACGGTTTATATAACTTGTCTTGATCAACTTATACGACCATAGTAGTTCATAAAAGCACCCTAGAGATCATGAAGAAAATCTGAAAACAAGTAGAAACCCATCTTTCCATCTGTCATTCCATTGGAAAGAAAAAGGAAGTTGAGTAAGAACATGAAGCACACATCCCAAAAGCCTATAAAAAAACTCGAACCCTTCTAAGGAGTGAGGGAGAGCGCGAGGGAGAGGGTACGAGGGATGGATGGTTACACCCCTCCCTCGCGCTCTCCTTCGCCCCCTAGAATTTCTGAAAAAACTCAACAAAACAGATAGAGAATTACAAGTCTTTCCTCTCCTCTCACTCTCATTTATCAAGAAAGTTGCTATTAAAAACAGACACACAAAAGAAGGCTTTTCATTGTTGCCTCATCATTATTAAAATCCCGTTGTCGTCGTGTACTCTCTTGACAGATCAACTTCAACATCCCTGAGAAAAGCCAATGTTTCTGGATTGCAACTTATTTCCTCCACTGGAAGGAATTAATCTCTGGGCAATCCTCTATATTTGTGTTGAAGAAGGTTATGTTTTTAGCAGCACTGGCCCCTTACGAGCTTGAACTGCTCTGAACACTAAAATCATATGAAAATATGGATCAGTATATTAACCATATGAAAATCAAAAGGCTGTTCATCTCCAAAGTATGTGAAAATATGTGGTGAACTCACCTGTAACTTTTCAAGGCGTTGTAAGGTATTCATGATTAGAAGTTCCTGACCGTTAGCTTGATGCAATGATGTCATAAACTGTGTTTGAGGTATGTAAAACCTACATCATTTCAGCCAAAGAAAATTGATTATTCAAATTATCAAGCTAATCCTAAATTCAGGGTTACATACTTGACTACTGAGTATTGCACATTTATCATTATCTGTTTCTAAACTACGGACATTGGCTTTGTAAAAGCAGACTGTTTATTTCAAAACTTGACATGTCAGTAAAAAATCTGACATACCAAAATCTTGAATGCGGCAGATTCCATCAATTGGTGCCGTTATAGCTCTTGTACTTATCTGCAATTAATGCCTAGAAATATCTCCTTGGAATACCATTGTTTATTTTCAACAATGACCAATTAAGAAAGCCAAAGTAAGTTCCATAATCAATGGTTATCCCCTTCAAGTTTCCATAATGGCAAAAGCAAAATGAAAATCAAAGAAACTCACCTAATCGAACTTCAAAAGGTGCTTGTTCCAACACTAGGTTTGAGCCTATTTCAATTTCTTGTATTGTCATTTTTCCATTTTGGGGAGCTTTATACAAACGAACCTCGCCAATCATAACCTCGTTCAATAGTACCTTCGCCTCATGTGCTTGTACCACCCGAAAATGACACATTCTACTAGATGAATTAGTAACAATTCTCCCGTGCGCAATTTCATTGCCATCAAAGTCTAACAATTTGCATATAACTAAGTTCTCTTGCTGAGGGGTGTTTGCAACCGACCTTGAGGAATTTGACCCACCTTTATTCATGACTTACTCATATTTTGGGTCTTCTCCAAGTGTACTTTAACCAAGATCTAAAATACAAAACAAAATAGGAGAGGAACCATTAGGACTTTATTTAACTCAATAATAAAAATGAGAGGCAACAACAATACTAATGGAAAACTCCCATTCAATGCCTGTTTGACACCGGTCAACTCATTCTGAAAACCATCCAATCGAGTCTCAACCCTTGATGTGTTCTCAAACTCCATACGGTATAGCTTTGCACGCGCAGGAGCAGAATACATGAGCTGCCTCTTCGTGACAGTGGAACCGACAGATCGAACACCTCCCTGATCCTCCCCAAATACTGCAGCTATGACATCAACATCCAAGGCTTCAAAAAAGTTTGTTCCATTCCCTGTCATGTCATTTCTCTTTACTTGCTCTTTATTGATTTCGTCATGTAACATTCATAAGAAAATAATGAGAAACATGCAAATAAACTATAACACAATCGTCCCACACAATGACCCACCATCTACATTATCATGAACTAAAGACACGAGTTTATGAAGGGCTTGGACGGCAAGGGGCTCCAGCTGGTACATCATTATCTTTTGCTTCTGATTAGTTCCTTCTAAATCCTTAGTCTCGCATTCCTCATCCAATCCACACTCATCTTGGCCTGCTGAAGAAAAACAGAATTATACATTTCAAATTCTGTGAGGCTTGAACTGCCAATATATGTTATTCCAAAGATGAAGCACTATTTTTTTTTTCATATTGAACTCGAAGAAAAGTCATCAGCAAATTGTAACACAAATGCAAATTACCAAAATTCAGAATGTGAATCTAGTGTCCTGCCATGGGAATTATGCACTCAAAAAAATAAAAAGTTTTCATAGAAGTTAATCATATAACAGAAGACAAACCTGCTTGTCCATAAGCAGCCTGATGATGGACATGCTCTCCAGATTTTCGATTATCAACTGAAGCTCTGCCTAACATATGATCCTGTCCTATTTTCAAAAGAATGAACTTGACTTACGGTTCTTAGTGAATTCTTTATGCATTTAGCAGAAAACAACAAAATCTGATTCTGTGTAAATCCATACTAAATTCAATGCAAACAAGGACTTGGTTTTTGGTAGCATCATCTAGATATTGAGTTTACTCTTTGGGAACTATATATACACACATATATAACAAACTGGAAAACTCAAAATTCAAATACAGAATGTCTATAGTCTAAAAAACAAGCAACAATAGATTTCTGCAAAGATTTTTCAAATAAAGCCAAACACTCGAGGATTACCTTTCTGCTTCCCCCTTTATTTTCTTTGAGAACTCATCCAGTACATTATATCTTCTATTCACCAACAGCCTATTAGCTGCTATTAAAGGCAACCTCTACTTTGGAACCTAAAAGAAAGAACTCCATTTCCCAAGCTCAACTTATTACACAAGATATAATCAAGATCAGGAATTCTAAATGTCGAGGAAATGAGCGAGGAAACCAGCGAGGGCAGTGGGAATTCAAATTAGGTGTTGCTTCCTTCAAATCAGGTGTATTTCTTCTTCCTCTTCTTCTTATGCTGCCCTTTTTTGATGATTTTTTTTTGTATAATGCTACCATTTTTTCTTCTTTTGTCTGATCTGGATTTTTTGTTCTTCTCTGCCCAAACTCAAATCAGTAACAAAAGTAAAAAGAGGGCAATTCACAAAGCAAAGAGAGTGTTTTTTTTTGCATTGCAATTCTTCTTCTCTGTCTGATCTGTTTTTTGTTTTTTGTTTTTTTTGTTTTTGTTTTTTGTTCTTCTCTACCCAAACTCAAGTTAGTAACAAAAGCAAAGAAAGTTGCTTTTTTTTTTTTGCATTGCAACTCTTCTTTATGTCTAATCCTTTTTTTTTTTTTTGCAACGTATTTGCAATCACATCTTTCATTACATATTTGTTTTTTTAGTTGATTAATGAAATATACTTCATTACATTAGCTGCCATTTTTTTTTATTAACAGACTTCATTTACATGCCATTTTTTTCTGCCATTACATGTGCTACCATTTTTTATTTTTTTTCTGCCATTGCATATGCTGCCATTTTTTTATTAACAAATTACATATGCACATTTGCTGCCATTTTGTTACGATGTCTTCTTCTCCTATTGCCATTCCCCCCCCCCCCCTTCCCTTCATCTTCTTTCTTTATGATTGTCACCACCCATTTTTATGAGTTCATTGGATTCCAGCTCGTAAATAAACTATAGGACGTACCTGCAGGAACCAAATCAGTATGATTATCAAAATGATGATGAGGAACCAAATCAGTATGAATCAAATCAGTTTCAATTTATTATAATAAAAATATTTAAAAAAATGTTAAGGATTGCCTCACTGAAGTGAGGCATCCGCCTCGTCTCTATGGTGTTTTCAGGCTCGTCCGCCTCAACATGAGACTGCATCTGAGATGAATGAATATTGTTCATCTGTAACTGAGAAGAAGTAGGTCTCCAAGTAGACTGAGGAGGATTTGATGAGGCAAGATATGCCTGCCTAGGAGTGAAGGCTGATGATGAAGACGGATTACCATAACCAGATGATGTTGACTGAGAACTCCATGGATTTGATACAGATTGATCAAATCGATTGAAACATTTGAAGGCAAGATGCCTAATTTTGCCACAAATCTGACATTGAGGTCTATTAGTCTGAGATCCAGAACCTGATCTTCCTCTGCCTGATCTAGCTCCTCTGGTATTAAATGAACCTCGAAAAGAAGATCTACCTCCTTGAGAACTAGACACAAATGATCTTGGTGATGGTTTGTAAGAAGACTGAGCTAAGTTGACATAACTATTGACATCAAGATCCTTGTTATGTCTCTCAATCCTAGCTTCTTGAGCAAGTAACAGAGATTCTACCTCAGTAACATTGTATTCCTCAGATCTTGAACTAACTGAGATTACAAAGGTATCATACACCTGAGGTAAGCCATCAAATATGGCATTGACATGATCTCGAGAAGATATTACATGTCCTACTGAGGCCAACTGATCAATGATAGATTTGAGTTTCAGAAGGTAGGCATTAACTGTTAAGTCTCCTTTCTTGAGGTTTTGTAATTGAATTCTAAGTTGAGAAATTTTGGCTACAGTGTGAGAATTGAAAAAGGCCTCAAGAGTGTTCCAAATTTGAGCAGATGTTAATCAACCTACTAACCTTGTAAGAAGAGATTCAGACATGGAGGAAAGGAGCCAAGAAAATAGTAACTGGTCTTGCTGTTCCCAGACAACAAACTCTGGATTGAGAACATTTTGAGTTTGATCTTCATTGGAGAGGAACTGTTCTGGAGAAGATCCTTTCTCAATGAATCGTTGAAGCTTATGTCCTCGGATTGTTGCTAGTACTTGCTGTTTCCATAGCAAATAATTTTGTTCAGTCAGCTTGACAGACAAAGTATGAGTAAACATGATTGGCCTAGCACTCTGTCATATCAGAGTTGATAGGCAGAGGAGTATTGGACGATGAGGAAGCAGCCATTAGAGTTGCTATGAGAAGCTAAGAAAGTATTCTGATGTTTGCTCTGATACCATGTTAGAACAAATGTATTCAATACTTGATCAATTGATGTAGATACATTACATGTCTATATATATAGAACTGGTTATCAAGACAGTTTAACAACTCATCTTAACAGCCTATACTAACAGACTCTGGACCACACTATGATAACAAACTCTGGACCACACTATACTAACAGACTCTGGACCATATTGACAAAGCTAATACTACTTAGTCTTAACATAAGTCAAATTTGAACAGACGAAGAACACGAGAGAGAGAGTAGCTGGACAAGAATCGGGCAGAAACGCTAATGTTTTCGATGATTTTGGGCGAGATGAATGCAACAAGGACGAAAATTTGAACTAATGAATCTCTACTGTTTTACAGAGAATAAATAAGAAAGGTGTTGAAGCTCTAATAAAGGTGTGAAACAAGAAACTGTTTGGACTCCTGTTTGAAACAGGAAATTGTTTGGACTTCTATTTGAAACAGGAAACAAGAAACTGCTGTTTGAAACAGGAAACAAATTCCGGAAACATCAATTGTTAAATAGAGCAACTAGCAATGAAAGTAATTAGAGAAAAACAAAAACATACCACAAAAGACACAAAGTTTACGTGGTTTGGCGAATTGTGCCTATGTTTACGGAGAGGTGATTCCACTATATTCAAGAAGAAGGTATAAGAAGATGACAATTCTCACACAATCTCTCAACAAGAGATGAAACAATTCCAGCAATTATCTTTCTCTATTCCCTGTGCTTCACAGTTTTTCTACATATAAAAAACAACTACAGTTCCTAGTATATATAGCGTCTTGTTTGCTATTATACAAAATTTCTTTCACAGCAGTTTCCTGTTTCACAATTGCTATTTTCAGAATTTGTTTCCTATTTCAAACAGCAGTTTCCTGTTTCCTGTTTCAAATAGAAGTCCAAACAGTTTCATGTTTCAAACATGAGTCCAAACAGTTTCCTGTTTCAAACAGAAGTCCAAACATTTTCTCGTTTCACAATTCTCCACCTCGGCGATTTTTTTTAAAGAAAAAAAATGAGTCGAAACAAGGCAAAAAAAAAATAAACTGATCAACACTCCACTATAGCTTTGTCACCTCACGAAACCGCCCCGAAGGGCAACGCCCCAAAGGGCCTTCAATCAACATGAGTCAATGTGGAGTAAGTCCAAACAATGTTGGAACTTAACTCCAGGAACAACCTTTGTCAACATATCAACAGGGTTGTCTTTTGTGTGTACTTTCACCAAAGACACATCACCATCCTCAATTACATCTCGAACAAAGTGATATCGGACGTCAATATGCTTAGTTTTTGCGTGATGAACATGATTTTTAGCCAAGTGGATGACACTCTGACTGTCACAGAGAACCTCAACACTATCTTGTTCCACACCCAAGTCATTTACAAGACCCTGAAGCCACAATGCTTCTTTTACAGCCTCTGTCAATGCATATACTCTGCCTCTGTAGTAGAGAGAGCCATTGTATCCTGAAGCATAGATCTCCAACTAATCGAAGCGCCGTATATCTGAAATACGTAACCAGTAGTAGATCTTCGTCTATCTAGATCACCAGCATAATCAAAATCAACAAACCCACGAACCTGACATGAATCTCCATCGAAGTCCAAACCCACATCCAAAGTACCATTTACGTACCTAAGCATCCATTTCACTACCTCCCAATGTTTCTTCCCACGATTTTCCATATACCTGCTCACAACACTAACAGCCTGTGAAATGTCAGGGCGTGTACACACCATAGCATACATTAAACTGCCAATTGCACTAGCATAAGGAACATGCGACATGTATTCCTTTTCTTCCACTGTGACTGGAGATAACTTTCGAGAAAGTCTAAAATGTGAAGCCAAAGGAGTAATAATCGGCTTTGCGTTTTCCATGCCAAACCGTGATATGACCTTTTCAAGGTACCTCTTCTATGAAAGAAATAATTTTTTATTCTTCATTTCTCTTCTTATCTCCATACCAAGTATTTTCCTTGCAGCACCCATATCCTTCATCTCAAACTCAGATGCAAGTTGAGACTTCAATTTATTTATCCCCACCATACTCTTACAGGCAATGAGCATATCGTCAACATAGAGCAAAAGATAAATAAAATCGCCACTACGAAGTTTTTTCAAGTAAACACAACAATCATACTTACTTCGTGTGAACCCATTTTTCAACATAAAAGTGTCAAACCGTTTGTACCACTGCCAAGGTGACTGCTTTAACCTATAAAGTGATCTCCTCAAATGACAAACATTGTCTTTTTTCCAACAACCTTAAAACCTTCCGGTTGATGCATATAAATTTCCTCCTCTAAGTCTCCATGCAAGAAAGTTGTTTTCACATCAAGTTGTTCAAGATCAAGGTCACCATGAGCTACCAAGCTCAACAACACACGTATACAAGTGTGTTTTACCACAAGAGAAAATATCTCATTGTAGTCAATGCCTTCCCTCTGAGCAAAACCCTTAGCTACTAATCTTGCCTTGAACTGAGTACCAAACTCTAGAGTAGCATGTTCTTCTTAAACACCCACTTGCAGTCAATTTCTTTCCTTCCATTAGGCAACGACACTAGATCCCAAGTATGGTTCTTCTAGAGAGACTCCATCTCACCCTGCATAGCTACTAACCAACTCTGACTATCTAAATGACAAGAGGCCTGCTTGTAAGTAGTTGGCTCATCATCTTCCACAGAGAATGCATATGCAACCAAATCAATTGTATTCAACTGACCATAGTGCTTCAACGATTCTTCAAAGCCAAAATTTTGAACTTGCTTAACCGATCGTTTTGACCTAGTTAAGGCCAAAGGTTGCTGTTGGGATTGATTATCTTCAACTGGTTGTTGTTTCTCATGGTCTTCAGGCTCATAATTCAGATCATGTGTGCCTGCTTCAACCACTTGTTCATCTGCTACAGCCACAAACGCTTCAACTTCCACTTTCTGAGTGTTACTAGATTCACCACCACTATCAACCAACTCCTTAGCTTTAGTACAAGCTAACAAGGAATTTTCATCAAATGTAACATCTCGACTGATCACAAATTTATTATCCACTAAACACCATAGACGATAACTCTTCATGCCTTTTGCATACCCTAAGAAAATGGCCTTCTTATCCCTAGCATCAAGCTTATTTTCTTTCACATAGTAGTAGGCAATACAACCGAAAACTTTTAGTATACTGTAATTTGCATGTTCACCTCACCACACCTCATAAGGTGTTTTGCATTCTAATGTAGAATGTGGCGATCTATTAATCAAGAAACACGCGGTGGCTATTGATTCATCCCACCATTCTCTGCCAAGACAAGCATTGGAGCGCATACACCTAGCTCTTTCAAACATAGTACGGTTCAATCTCTCAGCAACTCCATCTTGTTGTGGCGTGTCTCTAACAGTCCAATGTCGAACAATTCCTTCCTGATTACAAAACTGTTTGAAAGTACCCTCAAAATACTCGGTACCATTATCAGACCTCAAAGTCTTCACTTTTCTTCCAGTTCTATTCTCAACCATTGCTCTTCACATTTTAAATGTCTCAAATACTTCATTCTTAGACTTAAAAAAATATACCCATGTGTAACGGGAATAATCATCAATGAAGGAGACAAAGTACCTGGAACCTCCCTTAGAGGCGACCTTCGCTGGCCCCCACACATTTGTATGCACATAGTCTAGAATACCTATGCTCTTGTGCTTGCTTGTACTGAATTTTACCCTGCATTGTTTTCCATATACACAATGCTCGCAAAACTCCATAGTCAATTTCTGCATACCCTTTAGTAACCCTTGCTTGCTCAGTAGAGACAATCTTTTTTCTATCATATGCCCAAGTCGCATGTGCCATAACCTAGTGCTTTCCGATGAAGAAGTTCTCACTGCCACATTTCCTGTTACCGTGTTACCCATCAAGGTGTACAAGTTACCTTGTTTGATCCCCTTCATGACAACCAAAGACCCACGGACAACCTTTAAAATTCCATGTACCGCTGTAAACTTACAACCATTGGAGTCTAAAACACCAAGTGAGATAAAGTTCTTTTTCAAGGCTGGGACATGCCTCACATCAGTTAAGGTTCTCACAACACCATCATACATCATTGTTCCAATTCCAACTGTCTTGCAAGCATAATCATTACCCATCAGAACAGTACCACCATCAATGTGCTCATAGGTAGTGAACCACTCCTTGTTTGGGCACATATGGTAAGAACACCCAGAGTCAAGGATCCATCTCCCAGAGATTTCTGTGTTTTCACTTGCAACTGAATAACATTCTTCATCTTTTTCCGTACTAGATGCATAACTTGCTTCATTAGTATCACCCTTATCTTGTTTTTTCTTGCCCTGCCAACTGTTATCATGATTACTCTTACCTTGATTTGGACAATTTTTCCTAATATGCCCCCATTCTCTACATTTGTGACATTGTGGACCTCTAGACTTTGATCTAGATTTTTCACTCTTTACAGATGATTTCACTTGAGACCTTCCTCTAGCAACCAACCCTTCAGTTTGATCTTTCCCACTACCACTTGATGAAGTTTTCTTCCGAATCTCATTGGACAAGAGTGCACTGGTAGTTTCATCAAATGTAAGTTCATCTTTCCCAAACAAAATTGTTTGTACAAAATTTTCATATGAATGCGACAAGGAGTAAAGAAATATAAGTGCTTGGTCTTCATCCTCAATCTTCACATCCACATCTCTCAAATTTGAGATAATCCGTGTAAACTTGGCGATATGATCACCAATTGGAATGGCCTCATCCATTGCTAGTCTGTACAATTGAGTTTTCAAGTATAACCTGTTTGATAATGTCTTAGTCATAAACTGTGACTCAAGTTTCAACCAAACATCAGATGCCGTAATCTCTTCATTAACTAAAAAAACTATGTCTTTATCCAGACACAAGCAAATAACAGCACGAGCCTCCAAATCCAATTCTTCCCATTCATCATCTGACATGGTTTCAGCCTTTTTATCCTTCCCTAGTAATGCCTTGTGTAATTTATGAGAAATAAGAAAATTCCTCATTTGTATTCTCCAATATCCGAAATCGTTCTTTCCATTAAATTTCTCGATTCATACTTCCCCACATGTGCCTTGCTCACCTTGGATGCCAGTGCAAACAAAACCTATGACTTTCTAGACAAGAAGCTTCACTACGGTTTTTCTTCAAACAACTTGTGCACAAACAAACCCTAGCACTTTTGAATCATCACAATCTTGAGTAGAACAATTCAAGATCAATTTCCCTTAGTGCTTTGATACCAATTGTTGCGCCTTATTGCGGAAGCGGGTAGACACTAATAATTGCATACAAGTACCACAATGATCCAATCAATTAAATAGAGCAACTAGCAATGAAAGTAATTAGAGAAAACCAAGAACATACCACAAAAGACACAAAGTTTACGTGGTTCGGCGAATTGCGCCTACGTCCACGGTGAGGTGATTCCACTATATTCAAGAACAAGATACAAGAAGATGACAATTCTCACACAATCTCTCAACAAGAGATGAAACAATTCCAGCAATTATCTTTCTCTATTCCCTGCGCTTCACAGTTTTTCTACATATAAAAAACAACTACAGTTCCTAGTATATATAGCGTCTTGTTTCCTGTTATACAACAATTCTTTCACAGTAGTTTCCTGTTTCAAATAGCAGTTTCCTGTTTCCTGTTTCAAATAGAAGTCATAACAGTTTCCTGTTTCAAATAAGAGTCCAAACAATTTCCGCTTCCGCAAGTGAATAATTAGAGGCTCTGTTTTTTTTTAGTAAGTGAGAGGCTTTGAAGCTCTTTTTTTGTGTTGTGGATAAAAAGGTAAATAATAATAATAATAACAATAATACTCTAATAATTTTTGAAGCTCTTTTATTATTATTATTATAACAATAATACTCTAATTATTATTTTTCATTTTACTATTTAGTAATTTAACTAAATATTTTTTATTTCTTAGTTATTTTTAGAAATAACACATTTATAAAATTACTAATAGTAACTTAGTAATAATTAGTAATATTTTTTTAGTTACAAGACTTGTAACACAATGAAGGGTGAAGGGTTACAAATTAATAAATATTGATCTTACTAATTATCCATTTTGGTGTAGTGAACTTACAGTTTTGTATGTTAGGCATCATCTATGTTATACAAGAATAATTGTCGTATAACCAATCTAAAATGTAAAAAAAAGTATAAATTTTCTTGATTTCTATTTGACCTAAAATATTCAAACTAAAGTTTTTATCTAAACAAAGAGTACCAAATCAAGCAAGTAACTTTTGAAACAATATATATTTATATTAAATTTTAACACATCCTAAACTTTCATTTAGATAAGTAGTTTGATTAAAATTAGTAATGAATATTAAATAAATAAGTTTGGAATGGGACGGGAGGGGCTGGATTGAAAATGTTTATCCTGATCCCATCCCACTCTAAATCGGGACAGGACGGAATGAGAACAAGTTGAGTTTGATCAATCCCAAAATAACCCATAAAAATTGAAACGAGATCGAGATCGCAAAATGGAATGACCACCCCTAGTACATTACTGATGATTCATCAAAAAAATCAAATATCCATGTGATATAAAAGTACAGTATTTTGACTTGGATGTATTCTATACTTGGATTTAACACATGTAAAAATTAGTTCTCTCAACAAATATACTTCTATAATCAGAAACACCTTGTTATGATCATCCAATCATCCATATATACATTTGAAAGTACATTTCATCTCATCCCTAATTTTTCTTTTATTTTGAATTTTGAACTAATCACATATATTCTTGGTCCCCCCACCTACTGCATATAATAATTACTGAATTATAGAAAGGAATATTACTGGATCACTAAACAAAGCCAAAACATTTTACAGAATATATGTCCTTTTTGACCTTCTCATTTGATTACCTTACTTTATATATAAAAACCTGCAAAATACACCCCATTTGTCAAACCCAAGACCCAAGGCATTTTAAATTCCCCAGCATAAAGACAAGTAATCCCAAAACCAAAATTGCCTTTTTAATCACTTTTTCATGTTTGACAGATAACACAGAGTAGACTAAAAACAGGGGAGCTCTATTTCTTGTATTCTACATATTTCATTTTTGTTCTACCATCTTCTTCTTTAATTTGTTCAAAAATTAAAATTTCCTCTCTAGCAATGGAGTCTTTCTTTAAGATGCGAATCTCTCGCATGCTTCGGTCTTCATTTGGGTCCTGTAGGCTTCGAAATGAGACCGATGTTATTGAAAGACCGGTTTTTGAAGTTGAAAACCGTAGAGATTTTAATCTTATTGAACCTTTGTCACCCAAAGTTCGAATATTTCCGTCTCTATGTAGGCCTTCCAGATTGCAAGAGCCTATTAAAACGTTAGGGAACGAAACTAAGGTGGTGTTTCGGAGGAGGAAAATTTCCGACCGAGGTGGTGTTTATGTGATAACTGGTGAAGCTGAGGGAAGAACATGTCCTCCTGCTTCACCCGTTTCGCCTTTGAATTCGGTCATTAAAGCTCAAAGTTTGGATTCTAAAGCGAGAAGGAGGAAACCAAGGAAGGCGAAGAAAACCCAGAAGAGGAACAATAAAAAGGAGAAGTATGTGTTGAGTTCTTCGTCCGGAGAAACCAACAATGGTTGGTTTAGTAGTGAATACGAGACAGATGATGAAACTGAGACATTTTTCTCTTCTAAGAGCTTTTCTTCTGATTCTTCTGAGTTGAGAAATAAGCGAAGTTCGCGTAGGAGAAGAGCTGCAAGAAGGAATTCTGAAATGGGTATTAGCCCATTAGTCTCAAAAGGGAAGGTTGAAGAAAGCTTTGCAGTGGTGAAGCGTTCCAAGGATCCTAAAAGTGATTTCAGGACTTCTATGGTGGAGATGATTGTCGAAAAGCAGATGTTTACGGCGAAAGATCTTGAGAAACTTCTTCAGTGTTTTCTCTCTTTGAACTCTTCTCATCATCATAGAGTCATTGTTGAAGTTTTCACAGAGATTTGGGAAGCTTTGTTCTCATGGTCATGAAATGAAAAAAAAAAAAGTATGTTTTTAATTAGTTGTTTCCTCTGTTTCTTATGATGTATTGTATTTCTGACTAAATTTAACTTAATTTTAGAGAAAATCTTGTCTGAAAAAATGAATTATTGTAAATTTACCTTTTTTCTTTTATGATAAGAAGATATGAACAAGGTGAGAGAGTTATCTTCTTGTTTGGTTTTTATGCTGCAATGAGATTTTGTTGCATGTTTGAAAGAGATGGTTGATGACAGAAGACAAAAGTGTTTGGAGTTTTTGTTAGAAATGGATTTATGTGAATGGATTGAAAAAACATTCAGAGGAGACGAGTTGTCTAGAAGAACTTTTTAACTAGTTGTCTTTCATTGTTTCTTCGAGTTTGAATTTTAGTTCACACAAACCCATTCATGGAAAAAAAGTGATATTGTGCTCTAGGTTGTTGCTATACACTATGAGCAGCCACTATCTATTTCAGTTTTATTTTTTATTTTTTATTTTTTATAATATACATTGTAATAGAATATGGCCCACTACTGCCCTTTTACCTTTCACTTATAGGCGCGGTGTCATTTAGTTACCTAAGTATTTAACATCACCGATATTGTATAGGAGACTCTCAATAGTGAAGTTATTATCTTTGCTTTGTGTGGTATGTGTTACTTTATTTTTCATTTACTTTATATTGCCTTAATTATATTTTGAGTTTATTACTTTTTATTTGAATTATCAATTGTGTTATGCACCCGTACTTTCACAAGACACAACACATATTACATCTATAGGATTAGGGATGGTCTATTTGATAGTTTACTCCTAAATTTGGTGAGGAGAGATTCTAAATGTCGAGGGAAAGGGCGAGGAAATCAGCGAGGGAAATGAGCTGGCGAGGTGAAAGCCGTTCATTTCTCTCGAGATTCGTGCGTTGACTTTTTTAACGTGGATCTCGAGGAAATGAACGGCTTTCACCTCGCCAACTCATTTCCCTCGCTGATTTCCTCGCCCTTTCCCTCGACATTTAGAATTTCTCATTTGGTGAGACATCAAAGTCTCAACTGCACATTCTTATGTCATCCACGGTTCTCTAAAACCCGTCAATCATGGATCATTAGTTTAACATTTGCCACTTTCTTTCCCCCATCTTATAAAACACCCATTTATTTATTTTTGTCACAAAACACATAACAAAACATCTAATATGGATAACAATGTTGGAAATTATCATGTGATGCACCTCAGACAAAGAATCAACATTGTTTGACCATGTGAAGTCTTTCCCTACTAATAAAAAAACTTTTTTTTGTATATTAATGCGGACGTGCAAATGGGAGGAACACAAAAAAATTGGTTCTTGGTAGATCTATAAATTAGGTTCCTTTTGTCAATGCGTTAAGTTAAACAAGAGATTCTTTATCATGATTCTTCTTCTCAATTTTGTTTGATATCAATAAATATATTAATTTTTTTAGTAGTGTTTGGTCATTTATCTTGATTGGATTCCTTTTATTAATTTACATAACTACCAAACTAATATAAGAACAAGATTTGATGGAAACTTGTCTCAACTCTGGTTTGTCTTTTTGAGTTGATATAATTTCTTTGATAATAAGTATAAACTACAAAAAAAAATTGCTAAAAAAATAACATAAAAAAATTTCTATGGAGCAAACAATATGAAAAAGTGTAATATGGACAATATAATAAATAATTCCCTTTTTAGATAGTTAAGAGAGACTGTTCAAGCACTGATTGTTTATGCATATATAGTTAAAATTTTATGTAAAAAAGAGACTAGTTACCTGTGGTAGATGCATAGGAAATGTTTGGGATTGAGTTGGTCGTCTCACTAGACTTTCACAGTTGCATTATTAAACTTCAATCCAAAATCTACTATGAACTTCCGCTTCCATACAACATGATGTGGCTCATCATGATCATATGGTAAATGCCGCATAATGATTAGATTCTGATCACTCAATTTGTTTGTCCTGAATAATATGCTGTTAGATTCAAATTTTGTTGAAGCTCATAAATGACAAAAGTAATCAAAAACTATATATATTATATGGTTGGTACATCTATTTTGGATCGTATTCAAAATATTTTTCTCAAAACCTAATAGCGCAGCTTTTGGTTTTTTTCATAGGAAAGACAAAAGAACCAACAAGGATCAACAGCAAACCAACCACTTTTCTAAACCTAGAAAGCAGGAGAAACATTAGTGTCATGGCATTGCATGCCAGACAGTATCACTAGCACGGTAGCACCTGACCTCACCACCAAAAACTGGAACGCTGTACATTCTTCTTCTCAGACCCGATGATCTGATCCTTGCCCTTGGCCATCTTTAATGAACAGATCTCATCGACACAGGAGGATGGTTAGTTACTAGGTGACATGGAAGGTGTGAATTTTGTGCAAAAAAATCTAGTAGATTGTGATGCATGGAAAACAACATTGTCTAAGTTCCTTTTAAATTTGGTTAATGACTAACTGGGGTTAACAAGACCAGTGCTGGGATATTAGAGGCCTGAAAAGCATGATACAACGTACAAGTGAACCGAAATTTAGGACTCTGAAAATTGGCATTTTTATGAGGTCTTGAAGCGACGCTTTGCTCACATGCCATCATAGCTGATCCTGAGTAAACAACAAGTTTGTAAAACAGTATGTTTTGATCATTTCATCTTATGGTAAGCTAGTAAAACTTAAAGTTAGTATTGCTAAATAATTCAATAAGAAACACAAGAGGTAACCAACATGAGAAAGGAAAGGCCCTAGGAACTAAGGAAAAAATGAGGGGGAATTACGGAAAGGTGGCGTACAGTTCTGGTATTTTAACTCGTCATTTGATTGCAATCAGAAAATGTACACCTGCATTTCATATGTCCCACATCCTATCCGACGGTTATACGCTCAGTGGGGTGCCATCAGAGAATTAAAATAAAGTGACAAATACCCTCCAATCAAAATTGGATTTAAATTGAGATGGTGTACAAGGAGGACAAGTCTGTTCTGATGATTAAATGTCAATAACATGCATGTGTTCTGTTGTATTTCAAATACGAGACTGTTAACTGTTTGATCAAATGTCCACAGCACTCTCTGTCTCTTGCTGGAGAGGAGCTCGTCAGTCTGCATTACATGCATCACAAATACAGAAGAGATCAGAGAATGAATTAAACTAAACATTTCTAAATGTAGGCGAGTTTTTAATCATCTCTGTCTTTTACCTTGAGAGCTATATTACATCCATCCATGCATGCATTCAAGCCAAAAACATCTACTACCCAAATGGTATCTGTGTTCTACACATCTAAGTAGTAGCTTTCAGCTTTTAATGGTGGTGACTGGGGAGATATGTTTTTGGTTCTGGAGCCAGACATGCACTCCGTGATTTGAATCTCTCTTTTGTTGTAATATTATCTTGGGTCATTTTCATGAAAGTACATGTTACTTTTGTATTATGACAAGCAACCTAGAGCCACTCACAGGCTTTTCCCAACGTTTTACTTGAAGATTTTAAGTCCCCATCCAATCCGTTTGGGGCGGTTTTGGATATGGCTGAATGGGTTTTCGGGTGGTTTCGGATATCCAAAAAATATCCGTTCACTATTCGGGGCGGATACGGATTTGGCCATATCCGCCCCGCGGATATCAGTTTATCCGTTTGTTAGGTAACATTACAACAATACCCTCCCCCTATATAAATCGGATAAATCCCTATATAAATGGATTAAACGACCCTTAATCCCTCCCCCTCCCCCACCCTCTCCCTCACACCCGCCTCTCCCTCTCGGTCTCTCTCTCTGCCTCTCACACACCGAGGAGTCGAGCGAAGGTGTCTCCATCCTCTTTTCCTCTCACACACACAGACGCCTTCCCTTCGTGTGTGAGGAGCGATTCGAGGCTCGAGCGAAGGCCGAAGGCCGAAGGGAAGGGTCGTTGTCCGCCTCCTCTCTCACTGTCCCTTCTTCTCTCTCACAGGCTCACTGCTCACAGCGAAGGTGGAGGTCGTCCGCCGCTTCTTCTCTCTTCACAGCGAAGGGCCGAAGGCGAAGCGCTCGGCCATCGTCGTCACTCGTCACCCCTTCTCCTTCTTTCCTTCTCTGAACTCTGATCTTTGATCAGATCTTCGATCAGATCTTAGATCCAGATCTTTGATCCAGATCTTCGATCAGATCTTAGATCCAGATCTTAGATCCAGATCGATCTTCGATCAGATCTTAGATCCAGATCTTAGATCCAGATCTTAGATCCAGATCTTAGATCCAGATCGATCTTCGATTGATCAGATCTTCTATTGATCAGATCTTCGATTGATCAGATCTTCGATCCAGATCTTGGATCAAGATCTTCGATCCAGATCTAAGAACAGATCCAGATCTGATCTCAGATATCGGATTTTTTTTTTTTTAATATAGCAGAGATCCTATGTTGTAATTTTTTTTTGAATTTGTTGTAATTTTTTTTGAATTTGTTGTAATTTTTTTTTGAATTTGTTGTAATTTTTTTTAGATCAGATAGTGAGATCTGAGGCTTTAGAATTTTTTTTTTTTTTTTGTAATTTGTTGTATTTTTTTTAAATTTGTTGTACGTATAAATGCTCTGTAGTAGTGTAGTGTAGGAGTATTTTACTGTTATGTATAAAATATTGAGGTGTAAAATATTATATATTGCTGTTTGGTAAAATATTGCAATAAAAAATATGCTTTCTGTTACGTAGTGGAAATTTGTTGCATGTAAAATTTGCGGGGCGGATCGGTTGGGGGTGGGGATTCAAAATTCACCCTTTAAATATATTTTATGCGGATATTCGGGGTGGGGCGGATATCCGTAAATCCGTCTGGAGCGGGGGCGGTTTTGAACATTATTGATAAATGGATATGCGGGGCGGATTTTTATCCCTGCAATTTTCAGTGGGGCGGGGATGGATTTGCTTAAATCCGCCCCGTTGCCATCCCTAATTTTAAGCAAGGAATGTGATTTATCAAAAAATATCAAAATTTTATGAAATATTATTTTTTTATTTATCAAAATTCTTTTAAAATTTGAAATAATTTATTTTTTTCATCAGGCAAATCAAAATGACCCTTTATAACCTTAGTTTAGTATTATTTTGCTCTATAAATGATTCTTATGCAATATGTAGTTTGTATGACATTACGAGTTTGTGAAACTCTTTATGTGGTATGTAATAAAGAGCTTAAAATGCTTAAATTATATTAATAACTTTACCAGAAATTTTATATTTTTCTATACACAATGAAATATTTCTTAAAATATCAACTTATTGAAATTACCTCGAAAATGAAATCACAATCCCTGGTTTTAAGCAAAGCTTTCTAGGTTCAATTTATAAAAAAACTCATGAAAATTAAAATTTAAGGCATGTACACAAAGTTATAGGTAGGGTTGTTAATCTACCGAGTTTTATCCAAAATTCGACTCAATCCTATTTGAGAAAATCGGATTTGGATTTCAACTTTTTGAATTTGGATGTAAGAATTGACTCCGGATTGCTTATCGTATCGGATTTTAATTTTTGTTAAATCCAATCCAATAAGAATCCAAATTATATATTTTTACAATTTGGCTTGAAAATTTATAAGTCATGGTATTAATATTAAAATTGTAGTTGCTTTGGTCATTTTAAGACCTAAGTATAAACAAATCCCGAAACATGTCATATTGATTTTATTAAAAATTTATAATTAAAAATATAATTTTAATTGATTTCGGATTTGGAATAAGAATCATTCACCGATAAGGACTTGTACTATCAAATAAAATTTCAGATCGGATCAGATTCAAATTTCCTATGTCCTTATTAGATTCAGATTTCAAATAATTTGATCTGTTTTGTACCCTTATAGGTGCTCAATGGAAAATAAGGTGCACCTTGTGGAGTTTTTTTTTTTTTTTTTTTTTTTATCATTATTGTCATTAATTTTTTAATGTTTAGTTTCGATTTTATTCCCACGACCCACATCCCTTAATTTTGCATAAAATTATACGATGAGGCTGTGAGCGAGTTTAGGTTTACAAGTCTTAAGCCCAGATTCATTCAATCTGCTCAATACATTTAAGTCAAACTATTCTTGATGTCACTCATCTAAACATGACACTACTCTCATGGTGCACATAAACCAATTTCTAATGAAATAGGATAGTTTAAATGCAAACCTCCCATTCAGGATTATAACATGATTTTCAATTGTCTCTTGTTTGATTAGTGATGATTCACCAAAATGGTCTCCCTTCTACATCGTGCACGTGTCATGATGATCTCGAGAAATAACATGCCTAAACGTCAGCCCAACACTAATCCGGCCCAAGCTGTTTCAAGCCCGCACAATGCAATCCGTCAGACAAACCCAAATCATTATAGCTTGCTAAGCCTACGCGTCTCACAACTATCCCGAATACCCATAAGCCACACTAAGGCAAATATCTCGGGGATCAAATTCGGACAGGCAAGACAACATCACTTTGCTTCTAACTAGGAAGCGAATACCATAGTATACATCGCAATCTATGGACAACACATTGATTGTGAATTATTTCTCACGTATCTAGGAGCGTAAGTCTAACATGGAAACTTCCTTTTACATCACAACTCTTAATTAGATAAGGATCTCCACAAAGATATTCTTCCCTAAACTACGCCACCGATGGCTTGGTTGAACCAGGACTCCAGCACTATAAATAAGACATAAAGTTGGTAAGTTAAGGTACGCTACAAATTTCCTATTTACAACATTACGCCTTCTTCAGATCCCTGTCTGACTTTAGCTTTGGAGTGTCATCGGCCACCACAATGGTGGTTCATGGTTCACATGTGTCCCTTGTGCAAATCAGCAGGTCAAGGTCAAAGCAGGGAGCGAAAATTGACTGCATTAGTTTGGCGCCATTTGTGGGGATGGCAAAGTTCCTAACCATTCACTAGCATAATCTCTCTTTAGAATACAAGAAGATGGTGAACACCAGATCATGCAACAATGGAAAACAAGGGGACACGTCAAACGTTTAGACTGGTGCTATACCACTGTTCTTAGTGGTGCCGGTGACACACACGGGCAGTAGGCTCACACGCCCGTGCTAGCAACAACAATGACATGCCCCAAGATAGATTTGTTGTCATCAGTTGTCACAAATACAACAAATCACCAAAGTAGAGGAGGTTATCATACAACAGAATCCTCAACCTACCAATGAAGATCAGAAACAACACATGCCCCAATCTCCGAAAGACAACAAAGAGCTGGCACATGCCCCTAGTCTCAGTTTTAATTTCGTAAATATAAGTTTGGCAGCGAAACACAACTTAGGTTTAAAATTAAACCCCTTTATTATTAAGAACCAAGTGGCTCTTCACAAGTGCTTGTACAATCATTGAAACCCCTTTTACTTGTGGTTTATTTGTTTTATATATGTGAGGGATCATTGTTTGTTCTAGCAAGATTTATAACCTCTGAATATATCTTTATGTTTATTTGGCCGGATGAAGAAGATGAATAAGGATGAAAAAAATATGAAAAAGAAGAAAATGATTGAAAAAATGAGTTTATGTACTTTGAAGAAATGACTTCATGCTATATTTAAATGTTTTGTAATAATTAATGAGATTTATTTAGTTTACCATGTATTAAACTAGTATGATTATGCTATAAATAAGGATTTTCTTACGTTGTATCGGATTTTATTTACTGTTTCACTTTCAATAGCAGGTACAACATTGCAAATGATACCAATATAGCTAAAAACAATTGGGTAAAAAAAGTCGTACACTTTTAATAGCACTTTTAAAGTGTTGTAGTTACTAATTTTACAACACTCTAAAAACGTTGTATCAACTTAAATAACATCATTTAATAAACATTATGAAAAATGTTACAACAACGTTTAACATTATACAACAGCATGTTCTAAGTGCTGTTGAAAGTGTTACAACAACGTTTAAAAACACTATTAAAAGCGCTCCAAAAATGCTATCATAGAGGCCCGACTTTTAACAACGGGGGTTGTCACAACATGTCATTTAACACTATCATATCCTATTATAGTGTTTTTGGCATGCTATAAATGAAGATTTTTTGTTGTAGTGGCAGCTTCCTGCGCAAACTCCAGATCACAGCGAATCATATCCAACTCTTACTAGAATCTGTCCCTCACGGACACCGCCTCTGCTAAATCAGAGTAGAGGGCTTCCATACGAACTCTCTGATTCTCGGCGACAACGGCTGACTATTCTAGCCGCTTCTTCTCAATCTGCTTTCTCAACAGCTCAATTTCAAAAGGTGCTCAGAATACAAGTTCTACATAGTTGAGAAGACACTCCATGGTGTACACCCTCTCACGAGCCGCCTCAACTTTCGTCCCATCGATGACCACCTGGCTCAAATGAGACATCGTCAGCATAAGGTGCTTTCAATCCTTATCCATACGTCTTTCCAGCGTATCCTCCTCAGGTTTCGGAGCGTGGTCCATCAGCCAGTTGTAGCGTCTGCTTATGTGCTTGCTCGAAGCATAGTCGACGTCAACCTCCTGGTGCTAGGCGTGGTTACTCATTTTTACTATGCTCGAAGCAGACAAACTTATCCGCGCATTTGGATGGAACTCTCCCGAATGCGGAATTACGCCAGCATCGCCCTTTGTAGTTGCCACTGCACCCAGGCCCTCATCCACGACCTTCCGTCTGTCACTAGCAGTCGGCCCTTTATTGCGAAACGGCTCAGCGAAATCCAAAAAAAGAAAATGAAGCAAATTTTCCAACATACCCACCATCACCCTGATGTACGGTCTGGAACGAGTTGAGGGACAATGCAGACTACAAGAAGGATGGCCCACACTACCGCGACCACTGTCAGACGATCCATCAGGTGGAACAACTGAACTCTAGAACCTCAAGCGAATCCTCATTAGAACCTTATAGTAAAGCGGTTCTAGATTGGTCAGCACCAGTAGAAGCCACCATAGCAGCCAACATCATCTTCTCTCTCAAAGCTTCTGCCTGCTCGGTACTCAGCTTCGACGCATGCTCAACCCCTGCTAATCGTAGGTGGTCCTTTTCTCAGCCAGATAGTTTGGCTTCCGCCCTAGTAGGCTGGTCAGGTTCATGCTCCTCCCTCACTGGAGTAGACCATTTGGGAGCCGGTTTAGTCCCAGCGCGAGACCTTTTTGAACTTACAAAGGAGGCGAGCATCTCAAAAATCCCCTCCGTGTCAAATAAAATAGGATCCTTAACTTTGGAAGCTTTTTTCTTTCTAGAAGGGCTCCACCTTCAAGTTTTACCTTCGGCGTTCAATAAAGAGTGGGGGCCACGTGGCAGTTGGCCCACAACCCATTGTGGATCAAGTCAGTAGGACATATAACGTCCTCCATCCTCATCCGCGACATGTCACAGATCGCCTTCATATTATTTTTCTACTCCAGAAAAAAAGGGGTGGTGGGGAAACTCCCTACCAAAGAGCACATGCGATGATTAACATACAATTGACACAACAAAATCAAAGGGTGAAGCTACACTTACAAAAGTGGCTTGAACTCCTTTTCAAGCGGATGACCCTTGACTTGAAGTACTTCGAATCCAAAGGAGCCAAGAAGCAATATTTCTTCCAGAATTTGAAGTCATCCAACAACTTCCCAAAGCAAGTCGACGACGTCATCTTATAGATGGCATGATCATTTAGCCGAGGAGAAGTCAGTAACTGGATTACTCACGGAGTCATACGGGCGCCAACATCCTTCGCTCTGATCAAAATAAGAAGGATAATCCTGTACCAATTGAGTACCAATTGGGCATGAGGGATTCCAACAAAATCCAAGAAGCCTCAGATCTCGTCAAGAACTGGAAAGCAGACTCCAGTTTGAAGTATCCCATGGTGCAAACAGACGAACCCTTTTGGAGGAAATATCGGTGTCTGATCATCATTCAGAGCATAGAATAACAGGTCCTCAGGGACCCCGAACGTCCTTCAAATTTCAACAAGGCCCAATTCGGAAAATGACCTATTTTCAAAGAACTGAAGACCCTTGGCAAGAAGCTCATCAACAAAATAGTTTTGGTGAGCCATGAAAAAGGTGAGCAAGCTTTCAATCAAAAGACTAACAGAGCAGAATCTCTAAAAACAAAGAATGGAAGAGTCAATCTTTGCAGAAAGGAAGATCTAAATAGGAATTGGTTTTCCGCCTATTCTCTAATGAATTGACGCACATTTAATTAATGAAACGCGCAACTCAAGCAACGATTCAGACTCACTCATCATTAGCGGTGTATCTTTTGAATAAGTGACTTAGTGAACCGATGCAATGACCCACTAACTCAAGGGTGGTAGTAGCCGATGATACACCAAAATGGTATTTCTTTTACACCATACACGTGTCATGATGATCTCGAGAAATAATAGGCCCAAGCATCAATCCAACACTGATCCGGCCCAAGCGGTTCCAAGCCAGTACAATGCAGTCCACCAGACGGATCCAAATCGTTACAGCCTGCTAAGCCCAAACGTCTCACAACTATCGCCAATACCCGTAAGCCCTACTAACACTACACCAAAAACCCCCATTAGCCACGGTTTTATACCGTGGGCGTAAGACATTGCCACGGCTAAGAGCCGTGGACTACAGGGGCGTCGCAAAATTTTTTGTCACGGCTAAAAACCGTTGCTAAACATTGTAGCAACGGTTTTATGGTTGAAGGGGGGGGGCGTTGTTTGCAGAAATTAGCAACGGTTATAAACCGTTGCAATAAAACTAGCAACGGTTTTAAACCGTGGCTAAATTAGCAACGGTTCTAAGCCGTTACTAAGTGTAAATATTAGCAACGGTTATAAACCGTGGCTAACTAAATAGCTACGGTTTATAGCCGTGGCTAACTATGGCAACGGTTTTGAACCGTGGCTAAGTTTATATATTTGCAACGGTTTTAAACCGTGTCTAAAAGTAGCAACGGTTTCTAGCCGTGGCTAACCTTTGCAACGGTTTTGAACCGTGGCTAAGTACATGTATTTGCAACGGTGTTAAACCGTGTCTAAAAGTAGCAACGGTTATTAGCCGTGGCTAACTGTGGCAACGGTTATGAACCGTGGCTAAATAGTGTAAATTAAACCGTGGTAAAGGTACTAGCAATGGTTTTTAGCCGTGGTAATATGGAACCACGGTGTGAAACCGTTGGCAATTAAAACAAAATTCAAAAAAAAAAAGAAATCTGTTTTGTTGCAACGGTGTAAAACCGTTGCAAGTTAGCATAATCGAAAAAAAAAATTTATATTTTTTTTTTGCTGCTGCAGCAAAATCACAGCCGTGGCACCTGCAAAATCAGTCCTTACTATAGTTTGTGTCATGCCTCCGACACGAATAAGAACCACCAAACTATATGCTAGATAAATACAAAATCAACCGTAAAAAGGAACTTGTCAAGTTTTGACGCCAAACAAAAACATGTAAACAAATAGCATTAATTAATGTACAATAATAGGATTAACCTGAACAAATGGAACATAGCTTGTTATATCAGGTTTCGCTCGTATCTAAAACAAAAGAATTTCTCTATGTTTTTTCCAACAATACAAATCTCCCTAGTTATAATGTAAGAAAATACATTGATGCCCTTAGGAACAGGCCCCATTTCTTTCGGTAGTTGCTTGTTCAATATACTGAAAATGATGAGAATGCAACACCTGATAGTTGCTTGTATATGGCACCGGTGATGGTTGATACAACGACACACTTTGCACCCCAGAAACAAGCAATGTATGCGCATTCTCCTGTCCAACATACTGCTGCCCGTACTGGATCAGACCTTCAGAGCCCTGCAGTATAAAAATTAGTCAGTACTTAATGACAGACAAACATGACCTATAAAGATTGCTAATAAACCAATGACAGACAAACATGACCTATAATTGCACAGTTATTGAAACAAGACAACATAGATACTCTTTAAGTACTTTATTGCATATGATCTGGACCTGGGTGTAACAATAAGTTGTAGCAAAAGCACAAGTAGAAGTATCATCATCAACAACATATAGGTTTCATGCTGAAAAAAAAATTCTACTAGACCAGATTATATGCTCCTAAAAAAAATTCTACTCTACGGAACTCCTAAAAAACATTGCCATATATCCATTACATCCATCACAGTATATATCATCAATTACATAAGCTAAAACTTGATCCTGTGACATCATAACATACCATGTTGTCCGATGTAAGAGTCCCAGACTTATCAAAACAACGTCAACCCACAAATCCACCAATACAGGCACCATTACTACATTAGATAAGACTTTTTATCCTATTTGCTTGAAATCACAAACGAAAGAGTCATTTATGCTTAAATGTCGAGGAAGTGAAGTTATCACTTCAATTTTTTCATCATATTGATTCCGGTTATAAGTTTACTAGCTTGCTAAACTGAATCAGAAATTCTAAATGTCGAGGAAGTGGGCGAGGAAATAAGCGAGGGGAGGGAGGTGGCGGGATGGGAAAATCAATCAATTTAAGAACATAAAAAAGGAAAATCAGAATGGCATTGAAAACCACCATGAGTTTACAAATCACATTTCCATTTTTATAGAAACTTTGCAATTACAAGATATACACGAATTACACGTGTTTATCTTTCCTACCAACACACTATAATCTAAATATAGACTCACTTTAATTCCTAACTAGATTTTTCAAGATTTACTACTTGTCAGAAATTTTTTTTTTAAGGTTTTACTTTTATGACAAGAGATTATGAAAGATTTGGATTAAAAAAAAAAAACTTTTATAGATTTCTACAGATTTTTGGATAACTTATATTTTATGACAAATGGCAGACCTTACAAAAAAGACCTTTTGAACAGGTTACAGGTGAAAAAGGAGGGACGCCTGGCCTATTTAAACCCCCTCACCACCCCACTCATTCTTCCCCCCTCTCCCTTGCATTTCTTCTCTTCCTCTATAGTGAAGAGATTCTCCATCTCAATCTCTCCATTTCTTTGCCATTTCTCTATTTTCCATTTGGTAGGCTCTCTTTTCCTCCAATATACTTCTGCATTTGCTCTTCTTCTTTTATCTTCCTTTCTTGTGGTATTGCATGCAAATGCAAGTAGTGATCTATTGTTATGGTTTTGGTGGCCTTTTTCAGTCTATGGGTTGATTGAAAGGCTGCTTGAAATGATATAATTGTTGTCTAAATTATTTCAAATAAATACTATGGACACTAACCTTCACATATGGAATGACTTGGAGAACAGCAGACGCGCGTAGAACACGCAGCAATCTCTCAACCGTAGAACACGCAGCACACGCGCGTTTCTGCGACAAATCAAGTTACACTGGACTGCCAAGATCAACCGGCATACACATGCTCCAACCGCATGTCGCCACATCTCAGCATGTCAACGCTGCGACACAGCAGCAATGCGTCCCAGCAGCAGCAAACCCAACAGCAACAACAGCAGCAAACCCATCAGCAACAGCAAAGCAGCGCAACATTCACAAATAAAAAAATACCATTAAGCTTATATAATATAATTACAAACAATAATTAAATATCAATACCATTAAGCTTATATAAAAAAATAGTAATAATAACAGAGCAACATTCACAAATAAAAACCACATTTAGATGGATAAAACCTAAAGATTCAATATATGATTCAAACATTTAGATGAAACAAATATGGGAATTAAGTGGAAATAGAACCATATTGCCGAGTTCCTTCTTAAAACCGAACCAGAAATGATGTATCAAACCTACGAATCCAATCCATATCACATCAAAACATCCACTCAGACAACTCAATATGATTGGATTTCTTTTGACAAATAGGCATTTTCTGTGCTATTCTCTTATTTCAACTTTCCTGATAGAATCCAATTGGCTGAGCGGTCAGGATAATTGATGGAGCCACATTTGGAATTCATAAATTCTAGAATTCACATCCCTATCTACTTCTATATATATACCTCCGGACAAAGAAAACATTTTATCATGTAGCCCGTTTAATCAAGCATTAAGATGTCGATGCATATAACTGAGATCTCTAATCAATATCTGAGTGGTTTGACTTCAGAGTAGAAGATCTTGCTAGTGGCAAATAGATTGTTTCTCACTTGCACAAGCAAAAATGGCACATGCAATCAATGCAACATCTGATCAGTAAGCATCAGGTTTAGAAGACACGTGCAGAAGATAGATGTGCAGAGGTAAAGGTGACTTACACTAGTTTTCCTCCGACCAATCTTTAAGGCATAAGCCAATCGTCGCAGTTGCCAATTTTTGAGCTTCGACGGTGTTTCTTTTTCATCATCAGTTACTTCCCATCAATGCTGCGACAGACAGCAGCAGCAAACCAAGCAGCAACAGCAACAGCAAAGCAGGGCAGCAGCAGCAGCAGTAACGCGCCAAAGCGTAGCAGCAGCAACAGCATCAACGCCGCGCATGAAACAGCAGCAGAAAAAAATTACAGACGCACTCTGTTTTGCGACAGAGTGCTCTGCCTACCTGCTCCTTGTATAGAGCCAAGCAAAGCTATGCACCTTCACAAGTACTTGCCACAATTACCTGCAATTGTCAACCAAGCAAAGTTAGCTTTTATAGCTTGACAAGAAGCTCAAACCAATCATGCATTCGAAGAAAAACAAATGCTGGAAAAAATTCAATTCATTCCAACATCTTAAGTTGAAATTTATGTAAAATGGACAGCTGCAATCGACTACATTCTTCATTTTCGTACAATTGTTTGATAGGCAAAAAAGGTTAAAATGAGCTGATTTTTTGTAACTTGCAACTTGCAAATAAAATTGCACTCCAATAAATAGCCTAAAATAGCACTCCAATAAATAGCCTTGCACTTACAAAATCGACTAAAATATTTCAACATTACGAAGGTCAACTAGAACCAATCAAAAAATTTATGGATTTGGTACTTACAACTGAAATTTTCATCTTCAAAACTAGAACCATAGATGCTAACTCCTCCAGTACCCTGTTGTAGCCAGATTGGAAAATGAAGAAGAAATGCACATTTAAGTCCCAAAAGAAAACGTTACTAGAAATCTATTCAATTTACTACTTCTTTTAGTGATAAGAAGAAAATGAAAACGTACATTTCTGTTAGTGAAGTCCCCGCCCTGGATCATGAAATCTTTAATGATACGGTGGAATGAGCAGCCCTTGTAACCATATCCCTTCTTTCCGGCAATGTAATGTTAAAACCTCTTGGTCAGCCTAAGAAAAGGTGAGAGCAATAAAAGAAGAGTAAATAGATATATCATTTAGTCAGTCCTCCACAGATCTTGAATTGGGGGTTTTGTAACAAGATGAATACACTTACTTGATAGCTTGCAGGACTGATAAAAGATCACGACGGTAGTAATCTATCCTTGGACCGTCCTTCAATGCTTCTTCTAAAGATAATGTAGTATTATCCCTTTCACTTCTTCCTGTTATATGTAACAAATATTTGTATATTAATAAATTTTACACCAATTCTGTAATAAGAATGTACACTCTTACCATTCTCTGTTATGTAAATTGTAGGATTGTTGTATTTTTCTTTTGTGTAAACCAGCACATTTCTCATCCCTTTTGGAAACATCAGAAAAGTATGTCTTGTATGCCTCAGCTGGAACATCAGCAAAGTATGTCTCAATGATAACATTAAGGCTAGACAGAGTTGATTCTAGTTCAGAATAGGCATGCGTAAATGCTTGAAGTTGGTGAGCTTGAAGATCCAACACTAGGGTGGGCTCATCAAACTGAATCCAGGAAGCATCGGCAGCCTTCAACTCAGTAACTACTTCCCTGCAAAAAATGTGATCATCATTCATTAGTTCTAACTAATTGGAGTGGGCATACTAGGAAATATAGATAGCAACACTCATGGGCAGACTTACTTGTACACTGGAAGAATGCTTCCGAGATGGGAGAGAAGAGAAAAGGATTTCTGTACACCCTTGGCGGGCTTTGATAGCAACAAGTAAGAGACAGGGCCTACAAGGACTGGGACAGTCTCAAGGCCAAGCTGCAAAACAGAAAGAAGGAAAGATTTAAGGAGACTTAACCATTACCAAGTAATATCAACATGGCATAGCTCTACCATTACAATTCGACTAATAATAAAATTCACTGCTTCTCCAAAATGCTTTAAGCCTCAATGAGTACATCCTTTCCTACTAGTTAAGAATGGTAAGATAACTTGTTGCTAAACAAATTATAAGTCTTAAACGGACAAATGAAAATGTACATCGAAGAAAATGAAACAGGAATATACTTAGTTTGATTAACCACCCTTTTCTTTCTTAAGATAAACAACTTGATTACTTTGCTTAATCTTATAATCTTGACATGAAGTCAGTTACATGGTCCTCCTTCCTCAGCTAGCACTGAGAGACAAAATTGAAATTTGGAGCTAGTAGAATTCTTAAAAATAATAAGTACAATCACAGTCTATAGGACAAAATTAAAAAAAAAAATTAAGAAAATTGAAACTATAAAAAACAGAAGCAAAGGAGGGATACTTATACATTAATACCCATGATGAATTTTCTGTTGTTAATTTCTGACAGAAGCAGGTGCTGCTTTGAGATTCATCATAACTACTTGAATTAGGCCCAGGCTCTGCTCTTACGAACGAGATCAGATGTTTTGATTTCATCAATTTTAGCAGCCAAGATAAAGTCATTCATACTCAGTCCACCTACAAGTTCAAAGTAATATGTAATTAACTTGAGTTTTCCTATAAAAATTTCATCTAGATAAGAAGTAATGATAGCAAGAACCAAGAAACCAAGGGGAATTCAATTCAACAACAGAGTATCATATAACTACTTACCAATTTGACTGCTCAATATTCCTGAAAAATCACATCATGTGCCATAATTAAACCTATTCCTGAAAAAAATACCACCAACACATTCTACTAGAAGTTTGAATCTAAACATAAGCTTGATCCCAATCCCAACCCCACACTCCTACCGTGTACCCTAAGTTTTTTTTTTTTTTTTCTCATGTAAATCATGATAGCACAGCTTAAGTAGGGAGAGTTGTTCTCCCCCTATAACTTGCATCCTCAAGCAAATCAATAATATGAGACAAGAAGAAAATTAAGAAAACATTCATCATAAAAATGTTATAAATAAAGGAGAAAATGTTGTTAAGGTGCTTACGGAACAAATACAACATCATAATCCTGCTCTAGACATATAACACAGATAGCTGGCAAGAGAGCGTCATTTTTTGCATTACAAACAACTAAAGTCATGGGAATGATGCATTGGGTTCAAAGATCAGCACATGTATAACAAAGAGCAAAGCCACGTTTATGCTGTAACTGTGCACATCACAACCATATTGTCTCTGCCAGTGTTTTGAGTTTATTTAAACTTAAGTATGATTGTTTCTGAAAGGACAGTGAATCATATCAGATTAACCAGAAAGTTTTGCATGATTTAAAAAAAAAATTGCGCTTGAGGCAGAAAATTACGTTATAAATCGAATAGACTACAATGCAAGATCCATTTCTGGATTGACATTGAAAAAATGCCAGCTTGAATCATGGAGAACACAGAGATGATCTACATGGAAGAGATGATCTACATGGAAGTTATGACTGGTGAGCAATATATAAATGGATTTGAAAAGAAGTATCAAACTCAAATCTATTTTTTCTTTTCTTATAACAGGGAATGCAAAACTCTTAAATGAACAAAGAAACCAAAATTTTCCTGGCACTGAACTAGTGAACTATAGAGGCAATCAAAAGGAGGAAGGAGCAATCAAAAGACTTGAATCAAACAAAGAACGACTAGTCATACCTATCCCATCTGCAGCTGCATAATCAGACCCCTGGAACATGTACTCGTCATTCAATGAAGCCTTCCCAGCCTGAGTGACCTCTTCTTTAGATGCTTCATGACCAGAATATACAACTGCATTGCAAGAAAGAGAAGGACGGGCACTGTTACTTCATGCAATTCAACTAGTTGCCACAAGGAGTAATATGTGATCAGCCATGAAAGGGATATTGCAATGATTCCGGGAATCCTACATGAAATATGTTACAAGCAAAAACTTAGCGAAAATTGGGCACACATAGATCGACCAAAACATTCTCTTTTACAAACACCCCAAGTTACGTTCTTGTATGGGTTTGACATCAAGTGCTTCTAATGCAACTCGCAGAAATATTGAGTGTTATAGTTTATGAAATTATTTTAATATTTCATTTACAATTGACAAAAAAAAAAAAAAAAAACAGGGCATGAAAGATGAAACAGAAGAAGGGCAATATTTGTGGTATCTAATCCTCATTGCTCAAAAATTTGTGGTAGATGGCCTAAAGATGCTATGTGTCAATATTTGACATGTTCAACACCAAATAACAAAGTCTGTCATCCACCACCAGCCACGTTTTTGTAACAAGACATCACAAAATTATATAGTACATGGGCCAATATTATATAGTACATCACAAAAAACAGCAAAAAAACAATTGTGCATGTGGATGTGGATTAGCAAACAATTCATTTACCTACTTGAATAAGGTAACATCTAACATGTTCAATACCCACTAGGAAGTGATATCATTATTCATGATTTCAATTTCTATGGATGATTGTTAAGTAATATCAGAGCCTTCACATGCATTTCCAGTCCTGTTCTTATACAGCTGACACACTTATAATCTGAAAAAATTAAGTTTTTCAAATATTTGTAAGTTTTTCAATTGAATCCTTCACAGGTTCTGGTTAGAATGACAAAACCAGACATGACTGCAAAGCGCCATTTCAAATATTTGATGAGGAAAAGTATAACATTTCCATTAGAAACTCATTGTCCATAACAGACACAAACCATACCATCACTGGAAACAAAAAATTTCCTTACCTTCATCCTTGATGCATATACTTTTCCGAGCAATTATATTCCTTCAAACAGTGTTATGTAATGAACTTGAAAATAAAATGCATGTAAGTTATGAATTTCTAATCAACCGAGATGAAAATAAGTAACGCACACAAACAGTTTTCCTAGGAAAAATATCCAATTCTTCAAATATAGCGTTTCATTGCTGAAATCCAAACAATGTTTCAGGTTCTGTTCCTTCTAGATCATTGTGAATTCAATGGTCATGAGTTTTACAATTCAATAATTTCAGTCTTCAGGGTTCCAAAATGATGCGTGTTTAATAAATTTCAACTAAAAGCATGAGTTTAATTTTAAAATAGGACCTGAAGTACATAGATGCAATATGTTGATCCTCCTAAACTGAACTTCAGTCTTTAGATAACCATAAATATTATGAAAATCGGAGTGTACCCCGGATTGCCCAAAACAAATGCTCCAACCAACGCTGCGACAGACAGCAGGCGTCCCAGCAACAGCAAAACCAGCATCAGCAGCAACTCAGCGTAGCAGCAGCAGCAGCAACTCGCAACAGCATCAGTAACGCAGCAGCAACATCAGCACAGAACAGAGCAACTCTGTTTTGCGACAGAGTACTTGGTTGTGATTCTTGAGCTTTCGGTGACGTTATGTCATGCATAATGCGACATGATAATTCCACAAAGAAAGACGGTAAGAATGCCACTCAGGTTTAGCAACTGCAGCAGGAAAATTAAGTCTAAGGATACAAACAATAGGTTTTAAACCTTAACCTGAAAAATGAATTTTGTTTCTTACCACGCCTTCCCCAAAAACTAGACGGTCCAAAAGGGGTGTCTCATCTTGGTTTAGCACCTATAAATACCAAGAAAAATAATACTTTAGCTGACAATTGAACGAAAAATATAAATTAAAAATGGTGAATGGCCATATCAGATACGAAGATCAAATAAAAGGAATAAGAATCGAACCAAGATAGTCACGTATACTTAGTCCAACGAACCCAATCTTCGAAAAAACCCACCAACTGCCTAGATCATATTATTTCAGTAAGTTAAAAGGACTTAGAAGCAAAACCAAATAAACATTCCAAAAGGTTGAAAATGAAACTATGGAGATGGAAACAACAATCACCTACAGCTATGATTCCTGATGAAATGAAAACCCCGAACACGCCAACCCAGCAAGTTAAAAGGACGTATATTGCATTCAACACATGTACATCACCAAAGTGCAACCCTGGATGCCTGTAGACTAACACTTGCCCAGAAATTTGTCCATCACCACTGTATTTCAGAAAATATGACCTTAGATGCCCGTATCAATCATCAAGTTCCGCATGAGTTCTACACCATACGAAGAAATCACCAACGTCCAAATCCCCCATCTTGTCTCCTTTTGGATCACTTTTGTAAAGTTTCACGCCAGTCTTGAATTTGAAGCATAAGGAAAGTCTGATCTCTGTTGCAGGGTTCAATGATCCATGACAAGCGCAAGAGAATTGATGGATAGGATCTACAACCTCTAATGCTATCGCAATGACATTCCTTTCCCAATCACAAACTTTGTATCTCCGTGAAACTGAAAGAACAGGATTGCTTGGAGAAGGAAACCTCGCAACACCTTGAGAAGATGATGGTAATGGAGATGGTGGTAATGGAGATGGAGGTAATGGATTATCTGGTTGCCTTGTTGATTGTGCACCGGATGACGGTGTATCTTTAGTTCTTTGAACAACTCCTTGTATTCCCTCACTTGTTGATGGTCTTACATAAGTTCCACTTTCAAGTCTCTCTCGTATCCATCTAACATTTTCTTCCAATCTTTCATATTTTTCTTCCCTTTTTTTGGCTTCCAATGTTTTTTCCAATAGCAATGAACGAGCGGGAAGTGCAGCATCATACTTCCTTTTAGAGACAGTGGTTCCAACACAACGAGTACGTCCCCTCGCTTCTTGGCCAAACACTTGGCTTAGAGGATCATCATCAATAGTGAGGTCAATGTTACCTTGAGTTGAAGATTCTTGCAATGCAGCTTTTTTTGCTTTAACTTGTTCCTTCAAAATAATGAAAAAATAAAATAAATCAGGACACAAATAATATTCAAACAACTACAAAGTAAATTAAGAATTGGGTATAAAAGACATCATTGGGCACATACCATATATTGTTCAGAACCACGCGTAGGTTTTCCATCCTTTCCCGTGTGACAAGCAATCCATATGTCAGTGCGTGTGACTGGTTCTCCATCAGGGTTCTTCTCAACCTATATATTTGAAAGATTAGTCTCAGCCTATAAAGTTAAATGGTATATAATATTGTACTAGTAGCTAGAAACTAAATTACCATTTCGTACTCTACTTCTGCAGCACTCTTCTGGCCACCCCTCCATACATACTTTGAAGCCTTTTTGTTTTTTGCATTTTGGTCTCTAATTGCCTTCGCTTCAGGGGTGCTCTCATGGCGAACAAACTCCTTCCAATCCTCATCTCTTACACCATTTGGAACATGCTTCTCTTGTTCCTCAATGGTAGGATACTTATCCAAATAATTCTTCCTAAGATGTGCCTTGAACCTTCTATAATATTCAGGCATTTTCAAATGCACACTCTTTTTCACATAATTTGGAATGTCGTATTCACGCTGCAAATAAGCCATTGAGATATAAGTTGAAAATAAAATATGACATTATGAAAATCAATGATGTAAAATCTCACCTTGAGGCCATTCCACACATCCTCTTTGTAGTTGTCAGTAACATGGTGCCAACCCTTGAATTTGATGGGCACAAGGGTTTCAACAAGCTTTCCAATGTTTTTATTGAAATTTCTAGCACCAGGTCCAACTGCTAAACCGTGGAGGTTGAACTGTATGGTCTGTTTAACTTCAATGTCATCATTTGTAGATCTGGTGACATCAATGGTGGAGAGATCATTGCCGCGAGTACTATCCATCTCTATCAATGATATTATAGATAATTAGACTAAAGTCATGTGGTTTTATGATCAGTAACATGTAAGTGCAGAATGTATATATATATTTTTGTTTTGGTGAATAAGATGTAATCAGTTATAACTATCCCATCTAGTAATATAACCTAAACAACTTTGAATAACTTGAGTTCGTGCGGATAATTTACCAACAAGAAGATTATCCAAAGACCAGTCCATTCTTATTTAAATTTATCTCCTAAGTTATTCTATTCCAATGTTCTATAAAACTAGATGTTTTGGAGGATTGTAATAAAATCTTGTATGTTCTTAGAGACCAAAATGTACTAGCTCATGAGCTAGCGCAACGTTCTTTCTTGGTTGCTGCCTTGGTAATGTTATTTATTTCCATAAATAAAAAAAGGTTGTGTTTGATTCTAAGAAAACACATCGGAAAAACAATGAACAAAAGGTGAAACTGAAAATGATCATGCCTTTTCTTAGTTTTGCAGGGCAAGGTATTCCTTTCTCTACTATGGGGAACCAAAAAGAAACCTATAAATTTAACCATTGCTAGCATATCCTAATTTATTGAACTTAATAGCCACAATGAAACATACTTATACAGAGCGATGAAATATTTTGTTACGGTAATAAAGTAAAATAGACGAAGTTCAGCTTTGGACTAATGCTTAGATATTGTATAAACTCATTACTTATCACAATTTAGTAGTAATCGATTTTTATACAATTGTGATTCAGTTTATACTAAATTGTAGTAATGCAAGTCTTACTAAAAATTGATAAACTCTTACTAAAACTCATTACTAAATTGATAAACTCTTACTAAAAATTGATAAACTCTTACTCGTTACATAATGCGAGTCTTACTAAGACTCGATTTTTAAATCACAATTGTATAAACTCAAGCAGTGCACTCTCAGTACCAAGGTCAGAGTGGATGAATTTCTGGCCAAAAGGCCAAAAGGCCAAAAACTAGCTATAACTTGTAGAAGGTACCTGTTTAGGTGTACATATTATAAACGAAGAGGTTTCCTGTACTTCTCCTTAGAACCTAGATATTCCCAGCTATAGATGATACTACAATGCTTCTTAGCATATTCACACGCAGAACCGATAATGATATATACAAAGTAATAGGTGACATAGCTCAGGGATACTTTCTAGGACAGTTATTTCTGAATCCTATGTGCATTTAGTGATCATACAAATGTTTCACTCTTATTAACAAGAGTATACGTTTCTGCCATAACAAGAACTTGAAAACTTCAAACGTAGAAGAGGACACATAAAACTCGTGGGTTTTCCTACATGGCCTGATGTTTGAAACTATTGAGGTCAAACATATTCCCAAAAATCGACAATATGGAAGAGGAATTAATAAATTATATGTTTGAAACAACTCTCTTATTTCTTGAATTCGCTGAACAATTTACTCTTCACATGTTCACCTCTTGTTTCATTGAGATGTCAATTTGTACTTCTAAATTCTAAGTTCTAAACCATCACAGTTCTAACTTATACGATTGACTGCTCTCTGCTCTACTAGGCATTCTTCTATATGAAATGTTTTATGGATACACACCCTTCAGAGGAAAGACGAGGCAAAAGACATTTGCTAATGTTATGCAGAAGGATCTCAAATTTCCTGGAAGCATTTCGGTGAGACTTTACAAATCACTTATGTTCATTCCTTGTACTATTTTTTTAAATCGATGATTCTATGCAGAATAAAAGAATTTGATCACACAGATATGGTCAAATATGCAAAAGGGAACTAAGACATATAACAAATTCATGCTCCAATAAATAGACAGGAGAAGAAATGAACAGAAATACAATCTCTTCATATGACATCCATAACAAAGACTTCATCAACATATAAGTAATTAATAACCACGATAATAGTAACAGAAGGAACACTAATTTAAAATTTGAAATTAATTGCCCACTCCCTCAACAGGTAGCCTCATTCATTTACAAAAATTCTAACTGTCGAGGTAATGGGCGAGGAAACCAGCGAGGTAGGGAGGGAGGGAAGACCCTACCTCCCTCTCGCGGTGTGTGCTTTCCCTCCTTTGCACGAATCGCGAGGGGGGATGGAGGGTCCTCCCCCCTCCCTCGCTGGTTTCCTGGCCATTTAGATTGACTCAAATATTTACGTCTAAGAAGATTGTGTACTATTGTCCGTCATGATTAGTCTCATATATTATGTATGTATGTTTAGCCGGTTCATGATTTGAATCCACGCATATACTATGAATGACTAAGCAAATAGAATTTTACCACCTAAATGTCAATGACGGGGATACAATTATATCTCAAATAGATCGCTTGCAGGTCTCAAAGTACTGAACAAAGATAATGCGATGATCATGCTCACTTGCTCAAATAAATTATGCAGTCAGGACTCTTGTGGCCAACCATATATTCAGTTCATTAATCACTATAACAATTGAAAACAATAAAAGAATTCTGGAAGCAACAAAATACCATCAAAACACAGTTGGAAAGCTTGTATTGAGCAATGAGGGGAGTTTAACAAGAATACTAATTATCGAACAAAATGCTCAAACAAAATGCTCATTGTAAAAAAAAATAATCATCGAACCCTAATTTCATCCTAAATAAAACACAACCCTGATGAACCCTAATTTCATCATAAATACATTAAAGTGCACAATACTAAATGAAATAATTAATTCCAAAATAAATATATATATATATATTGAATGATGTTTATACAATGTCGGTTGTGGCTGACAAATATAACAAAATGAGTTCAAAATAACAAAGGTTAAACTTCTTTTATTTCTTAAAAATTATGTTTTTTAATTTGTTTATTTAGCATTATGCGCAATTAGCAAGATTATGTGCAATCATTATGAAGATGCATTTTGCAAATGTATTTGCAGATTTTCCAAAACAATGAAAAAATATACGGTGAAATTATAAATTGTATATCGACTGATTGGGATTAGGTCTATGTTTGTACTTGCGATTTTTCCAAAACAATGTACAAGTATACAGTGAAATTATAAATTGTATATCGAGTGATTGGGATTAGGTTTATCCAATAAACGAGTGTTACTAGAAAAGATAAACCTCCTGAGTGTTAGCTTTACCTAAACTCACCTTCAACCCATGTGGGTTCTTGAATATGTGGAGTGGACTCCTACGAGTAAGTGTCGCAGGTGATCCCAAGTAGGTGGTAAGATTTGGTTGTTTTGCATTCCATGACGGTGTGATCATTGGCCATTCGGTAAGTCTCGCAGAGCATTAATATAAGACCTAGCTATACCTCTGGAATCCCAAGCACACATCTTTAAGGCTTTGTTGTGATGAATCCCACGTGATCTCCAAGGTGTTGAGTAAGACTCATGGAGCAAAACACTTGGTTTGTGTCAATAAGTCTCATAGGAGCATGGTGATTGGACCTTGCAAGGTTGTGGAATGTTGATTGAGCTGAAGTTCTCTTTTGATTAAGTAATAAAGACTTGAGGCTTGTGAGTCATTTCTATCAAGGAAAAGACTAGTCGAAGCTAATCAAACTCTGGCTTAAGTGAACTTCGTTATATTGGTGATTTTTGTCTGGCTGTTTTCTTTTCCGTATAACTCTATTTATGCTTTTGTGCATGCTACAAAGTTATTTTTACATTGTTTTATTGCTTGTATGTTCAACTTGCTTGCTTAGGATTACTTTGGGGGAGTATATAACATATTTTATCTTGGGTGTTCACTTTATAGTAAACCAATTAAACTTGTGAACCTTGTGGTTTTGACTTAGCTTAAGTCACACCATAAGCATTCAATAAGTTTATGCGAAAAACTTCGAAGTCGAATAATTTCACTTGTTTTTAAAAACAAATTCGCTTTCTAAAAAGTAACTATTCACCCTTGTCTAGTCAATATTAGCCTAATATCAGTGCACTCTTTTTGTGTATTTTCGCATACCTCACATTTTCGCTATGTTGAGCATTTCTACCATCGAAGCAACCACTTAAAATTCTTTTTCCAAACATCTTTGACAATTGTTTGAAAAAGGAAGGTTGGGTAAAAGATTTTTGGGAGCATGAGTCGAGTGCTCTTAATTGAATCTTTTTCATAAGGAGAGGCTGCACGTTTTCTTAATTTAATGGAGCACCAATCAATTTGTGAAGGTGCAAATAAACTAGTATGTGGTGGCTGTCATGATTACAGTTTATGTTAACCCTTCTCTTGTTAACAACTTCACCTCTTCTCATTGGAGGAGGCTAGTGTGGATAAAAAAATTTGCATCCTCAGATCAACTTCGTCAATTCTTCATGACAATACATTATAGTAAGAACATCTTACTACAGAGAGGTATACATGTGGGTTTGATTTGCACTCTTTGCAATGAGGAATATGAAAGCATAGATCATTTACTCCTTAATTATAGGCTCAATAAGGCCCTTTGGAGCTACTTCCTTGGGAGTTTGGAGTCAAAATTTTTAATGGTGTTGCAGTCATTTTTTGATCAGTGCTTTGACCTAATCCTACTGACCTGTACAAGGAATGCACATGAGCCACAAACCACCACTGTGGTGGCCAATGACACTCCGATACTAAAGTCAGACAGAGATCTAAGAAAGGTGAAATGTTGTAAATAGAAAATTGGTAGCGTTCCTTAGCTTACCAATGTATTATTTATAGTGTAGGAGTTTTGGTTCGACCAGGCCATCGATGACATAGTTTGAGAAGGAGCTCTTCATGGAGATCCTTCTCTAATTAGGATTCGTGTTGTAGAAAGGAATTCCCTTGTTAGTCGTGTGCTCCTAGATATGCGGGAGATAGTTCCAAATCTCAAGGTAATCCATAAGAGGATGTTTCCCTGTGTGATATGTACTCTGGTATTTACTTCCTTGTTAGAAGCGGAAAGCTACTATAGTTGTCTGTCTGAAGCTAATCCTCGAGATACTAGCCTTAACAGAGCTAACAGGTATTGAGGATGGCTGTGAGATACATGGACTAAGCAAGCTGTGAAAGTTCGGGTCCATTTGGTAAACTGCATTAGGCGGGCTCGGAACCGCTTGGGCCTGATCAGTGTTGGGCTGGCGTTGAGGCCTATAATTCCTCGAGATCATCCTAACACGTGTATGGCTCAGGGATGTGAACAATTTGGTGTATCCATCAGCTACTCCCCCTGAGTTTGTGGGCCATCACATTGGTTCGCTAAGTCATCTATTGAAAATATACGCCACTCATGATGATTAAGTCTGAATATTTGCATGAGTCGTGCACTGCATTTATTGAATGTGCGTCGGTTCAGCGAAAAAGAGGCGAGAACTTAATCCCTATTTAGGTCATCCATTGTGCGGTGATTGTCTCTTCTATTTTCTTTGCTTTTGAAGATATTGCTTTGTTCATCTTCTGATTGAAAAAATTGTTCATCTTCTTCGTGGCTCAACATGACCTTCTTGATGATGCAACCTTGGCTAGGGGTCTTGAGTTTTTTGAAAATAGATTGCTTTCTGAATCTAGTCTTGCTGAAATTCGTACGAAGTTTAGGGTCCCCGAGGACTTGCTATTGTCTCTTCTGAAGGGCGACTAGACGTCAATGTCGCCACCGGCGAGGTTCATCTACTTTCATAGGGGATCCTCCAAACTGGAGTACGTTTTCCCATTCTGGACGTGATTTGGGACTTCCCGAACTTCCTTGGAATTCCTCCGGCCCAGTTGAGGCCAAATGGATACAAGAATCATTATCATTATTCTGATTAGGGCAAATGAAGTTGGCGTCCGCGTGACTCCACGAGTGATCCAGTTGTTGACTTCTCTTCAATTGAAGAGTAATGTTGTTTACAAAATGATGTTGCCAGCTCAAGTTCTGGCAGAAGTAATGCTTCATGGCCTCTACAGATTCAAAGTACTTCCAGTTCAAGGGTCGTCTGCTCGAGCGGGAGTTCAAGCCACTTCGTAAGTACAATTTTTTCTTATTTCGTTGCACTTGATTGCATGCTAATCGTTGCTCGTGTTTCTTCGTAGGACGGTTTCCCACTACTCTTCTTACCCTAAAGGAGCAAAACACTAAGGAGATTCTCCGCGGCTTGTCAACGAGGAATGTGGTGGATGTCCTATGCATTCCCAACTTTAATAAACTATGGGACAACTAGCATGTGGGCCCTACTCTTTATTGAACATTGTGAGTTAAGTCTGAAAATGGGGCCCCTTCTAGGAAGAGGAAGGCCACTTGGGCCAAAGTTTCTGTTTTTTCTGATACAGATGAGCCATTCGAGATGCTTGCCTCCTTTGCGAGTTCGAAGAGGTCTTGCATTAGAACTGGATTGACTCCAAAATGACTTGCTTTTGTAAGTGAAGAGCATGAATCTGATCGGCCTGTTAGGGCGGAGGCTGATGTGTCTAACTGGGAGAAAGACCACCTGCGATTTGCAGAGGTTGAAAGCTTCGAGTGAGCAGTTGATGCGGGTTGCAATGACGACTTATGCTAGTGTCGATTAGCACGAGACTGTTTCAATAGAAGGTTCCTGTGAGGATCCGCCTGAGGTTCTGGAATCCAACCCTCATGTTGGCGAGCTGTCTGGTAGTGGTCGTGGTGGCACATGCCGAGATTGTTCACTATCTTGTTCTAGGCCACATTTCAAGGTGTTGGAGGGCCCGTTGGATAACTCGATTCCTCCCTTTCATCCGAATCCTGTTAAGCCGTCATGCACTAAAGGGTCGACTGTTCATGACAAAGGAAAAACTACGGAGGAGAGCGTGGGAACAGTGGTGACTGCAAAGGGTGGTGCCGGTGTAATTCCTCATCTAGGAGAGCTTCATCCGGATGCGTGGATAAACATGTTTGCCCCGGACTTAGTGAGGGTGAGCACTCAGGTCAGTCACCAGGAGGTCAACGTGGAGTATGCTCCGAGAAAACATATAAGCAAACGTCATAGCTGGCTGATGGATTGCGCTCCAAAACCTGAGGATGATACGCTAGAAGGGCGCATGGATAAGGGTTTAAAGTACCTTATGCTGGGCATGTCTCACTTGAGCCTGGTAGCCATTGCTACAACAAAATTCAAGGCGGCTTGCGAGAGGTTGTACAACATGGAACGTGTATTTCTCGCACATGCAAGTGCTGTATTTTGACGCACTATTTGAAATTAAGCTCCTGAACAAGAAGGATGAGGATAAGAGGTTGGAGCAGTTGACTATGGTTGCAGAGAATCAGAGAGTTCATCTGGAAGCCCTTGAGTGTGATCTAGTGGAGGCAGTGTTTGCAAGGGACAAATTCAAGTAGGAGTTGGATCGGACCCGCTGAGACATGAAGGTCGCATAGGAAGCTGCGATTGAGGCACATTTTGCACTGCGGTCTCTCGTTGAGAGAATGTCTTGAAGGAGGCTGATTGGGCTGCTCAGAAGGAGCAATTAGATGTCGACGTGGAGTTCAATGCTCGGGAGGCAAGGAAGGTCGATGACCAACTCAAATTAAAAAAACACGAGCTCAGTGCTATAAAGAACAATTTGTACAAAGCGGTCTCAGGTTGATGCGCTGACTGGCAAACTGGAGCTGTTAGAGCGTGAACTTGTAGATTCGAAGGCGCGCGAGGAAGAGCTTCTGCAGGAACAAGGCAAGTGCGAGTTCCATTGGGTTGTACATGACAGATTAGAGTTGTTGGCGCTGATAAAGGGAGAGCATCCAGAATGGGATCCTGGCCACTATAAAAAATGTTGTATGTAGACTTGTCCATTGCCTTTGCGTCATCAGACAAAGACGACGGTTCAGACTCTAATGCTCAAGTCGCGGTGCGTATGGACACGACTCCAGCTCCTTCATCCGTTAAGCTTAGCTCTTCTGTTTCTTACCCTCTCTTGATAAGGAGTAAACTTTGTATACTTGTACTCATTTTGCTTCGATTGTTGGTGAAAACAATTTAATCTTAAGTACGTTCTGTATCCGTTTTGTGCTCGTTATCCCTATCGCGTGTCTTCCATTTCGCCTTGTCGCTTACTTTGGCATATAGGTTGGTTGGATTAGTAGGAAGTCAAACAGTCTGTCTGCAGTCGATAACTTGATCATTTATGTTGCGAGTGACTCAGAGCCATTGTTGCATAGTCATGTCCAATAGTGGGTATGTCGCGGACAGTTTAGCCGTAGGTTTCATTACTCGAGCAATATCTCGTCCTTAAAACAAGATGTTGGGGGCTTAACTCGCTTGTCTGACTTGTCAGCTGTAGCTGGCGTTATAAGCGAGTTGCGATAGCTGAGTGTACACATCAGAGCGCTTGTACTGAGCCAGGCGTCGTAAGCTTGGGTTGGCATTCTTTGTAGCACCTGTCTATGCGTTGGCTCGACGGTTTACGTGTTGGCATGAGTGACCTTTCCTGATAATAGAATGCCAGCTCGTTTGAGCGCGAGGACATTGACTGAGTTGTGATTTATCTTTGTGGCCGCTGCTTCCAAAGAGAGCGGTGATCGTGTGGCGAGCTGCTTCGGGATCACACCTTCCAAACCATCTATGTCCAAAAAATATGGACTACAGGTTTGGGGAATAAGGATTTGGCGGCCATGCTAAAGAGCAGTGGTCCTGTGGCGAGCCGTCGACATCAGTCAGGGACTGACTAGTCTCCCACATTTCGAACCATCCATACCCATGCAATGTGGGCTACAAGTTCGAGACGAAGGGGTTCGGCAACCAGGCTAAAAAGTAATGGCCATGTGGCAAGTTTTCAGAATCAGTTCAGGACTGACTAGGCTCCTACCTTCCGAATCATCACACTCATGCGCATCAAACTACAAATTTGGTGGTTTTCGGCTACCACGCTGAAAAGCAGTGGTCCCGTGGCAAGCAGTCAAAATCAGTTCGGGACAGACTAGGCTCACACCTTCTAAACAATATACACCCACTCAGTGGGGGCTACAAGTTTAGGGTTGGTAATTCGGTGGCCAGGCTGAAAAATAGTGGTTTCACGGCGAGCCGTCGAAATTAGTTTAGGACTAACTAGGCTCCCGCTTTTCAAACCATATACACTTGCACAGTGGGGGCTACAGGTCAGGGCTTTGATCATAAGCTTTTGTTGCATATCATCACCAGCAAGGATTACCTGATTGGATTCAGCGATCATTGACCGCAAATTACCTTAATGTCGATCATAAGCTAGACAGACTTGATGTCGGGATGAACCAAAAGTCGTCGTCATCAGCCTTGCTGACTAAGTTTACCTTGTTGGGAAAAGGTTTCGCCTGCTTGAAGGCGTGCGAACCTATGTTCGCGGGCATAGTGCATCGTGCGGACAAAATTACCTTAAATCAGCTGGTGATTCGCATGTATGATCCAAGTGTCAGTATTCACTAGGACTTCTAGTGCTCATGTCGAGCATGTGGTAGGATATTGTTTGAATAGTGGGCCGGGCCCGTGGGCCCGCAGAGGGAGAGCTAGGGCTTCTTGCACAAATTATGCCACGCATATGGAATAGATCGCATGGTAGCATGTGTACGGCTTAGACAGCGAGACGGTTGAGTATTGATTACTCCCCCTCAATTGATGGGCTTGCACGCAGCAAAATTAATTGAACAAAAGTGGTATGTGCAGTTTCCTTGGGAACCATCGTCTCTTTGTTTCCCATACAGTATTCAATGCCGCAATTAATGATGGAGCGCTCGTTTGGTGAACCATCATGTTTGTATAATGGCATTCCTTAATCGTTGTAGGCACTATCCTCTGCAGAGCATATCTCCTGTAATGTTCTTGCTTGAAGAGAATGCTTTGGATTTTCCAAAGGCTGAAGGGAGATCTCCAGCATTGGAATCTTCAAATGTTTTGACATTTGCATTGATCGGGCATGATGATAATCGTTGTTATGTGTGGTCACCAGTTCTGGGTGGGCACGTAGTTGATTCATTGAGATTTCGTAATTTTTTCTCCTGTTGTACAGAAGAAATACATATTTTCTCTCAAGGGATGAGCCTTGGTGTTACCTTGTGCTGCTATGCTCGTATGTATGTTGTTCCTGCTACTAGCTTAGGGTTGATCAAAGTGTGGTGCTTTTGGGGGTGGTATCCCTCAGTCACCCCGGGTACTATGCATGGGAAACATGTCCTCACTTGGCAGCACTATGAGACCTCGACCGCTTTGTCGATTGCGACCATCCTCATCTGCCTTCTTTTATCTCCTTCAGGAGGTCGAATGTTGTTCGAGGAAGTTTGCAGCCCATTGTAAGGTTTGTATCGCCGTTGGCGGGTCGCTTTTCTGAGGTGATTCAACAAAGCAACTGGTTGCTCTGTGCTTTTAGCCCCCTTTGCCTCATTGTCTTTGATCTTGGGAAGGGGTCGAGCGAATTTTACTTTGGGTTTCTTCACCATCTTGATGTAGTCGGACTATTTAAACGAGTTCTTACTCCATGTAGCATCGAATTCATATATTTGTAGTATGTAGTCTTTTGTAAATGCCTCTGGGCGCCCGTTGTTATATATTTTCAGAAATTAATAGTGTGTTTGCGTAATTCTTTCTTTTTTTCTTGAATGTTTGCAAATCACATAAGTTTTTAAGAACTAAAGCTCTACATCGACTATGGAAAGGGAAATAAACCACTCAAATAGACTAACTGTTGGTGGAAACAAGTTGATCCTGGTTCTTAAGTGAATTCGGATGGCTTTTGTGGATTGTTTTTGCTTTCAACGGATTGTTGAACTTAGCTGATGTCTCAGAGGCTACTGAAGAATAAGCCTTGTGGGGCAGTTAATATCCTCACCGACGAAATGTTGGGGGTTGTACTCCTACTTGCATTAATGTCTTCGTTCTGGTGGGTTGAAGAGCGGATTGCTCCTGTACAGCTTGACTATTCCATTTCTCTTAAGCGGGCTACTATTTTTCGGATCTCGAGTGAGTGGAGTGATGCAGCTGCAGTCACTAAGTTTGGCTCTGGTTTAGATTGCATTGTGGGATTCGGTTGGATTTGGAAACATTCTATTTGCTTAGTGCTGCTTAATGGCAGCCTCATGCCGTAGATTGGTTTCCACGTATTGTTCTTTTAGAGTGGTTAGTAGTGTACTTAAGAAACTACTGCCTCGATCTGGTGGAGCAATGGTCTTCCCAAGATAAGGTTGTAGGTAGGTGGTGCGTCTACTACCATGAAGTCCAGAAACAAAACTTTTATTAGCTGTGGTTCTCTTGCCACTACTGTTAACCTTATCTTCTTGATTGGGAAGCATTTATCTTTGCTAAATCCAATTAGCGGGCAGTCTGAAGGCGACAGGTTCTTTTCCTTTTGGTCCATAATGCAGAACGCATTATAGAACAGGACGTTGAGCGAGCTCCTTGTGTTCACAAGGCCTCTTTTTACTTCCCACTTTGCAATGGAGACCGAGATGACTAGGGCATCGTTTTGCGGTGCTCGGACTTCTTTGAGGTCCTTGTCCGTGAAGGTAAAGGTAGGAATAGAGCTCTAAACTCTCGAGTAGCAAATGCGTTTGTCCTTGTTCGCGAACTATGACTGCATCTTCAGTAGAGTCCGCTTGCAGGACTTGTGCGACTGGTCTTCATTCGGTCCGACTCCATGAAAAACATAGATTATGCTCGTGGTTTCCTTCTCTATTTGTTTGACTAATTCCCTTGATCCCTGGATCACTCTGATCACTTTTTAGAATACATAAATTCTTTTAGCCTGCCCTTGTGGATCCAGTATTCAATCTCATACTTCAGATTCTTGCAGTCATTGGTATCATGGTCGCCCTCATTGTGATATGAGCAGTACTTGTTGTTGTCATGCTTGGAGGGATCTTAGCGCTGCTTTGGGGGCCACTTTAGATCTTCCCAGTTTTTCATGGAGTTCAATACGTCTGACAGGCTAGAATTGAGGGGTGTCATGGCTCTAGATCCAATTTAGTTGGATGTTTTACTGGCCAAGGCCTGACTTGTTGTCATTACGCTTCCTCTTTCTCATTTCTTCATCCTCGCGTCTTTTTCCCTTCTTCCTGTCCTTAGGAGTGGAGGGCTTATTCTTACCTTCGGTTTCCCTTTTAATGGTTCTCAACTCCTCTAAAGTAATGAACTTTTGGGCGTTCTTGAAGAGTTTCGTCACGTCTAAAAGGGGTTCCAAGGTAAGGTCCTCGTACCGCTTTCATTCCTTTAGGCCCATAGCAAAATCTGTCACAATCGCGTCATCGCTACAACCGTAAATTAGTGTTAGTTCATCGTTGAAGCATGTAACATACTGAGCATCTCATGGGATCTCTATTTTAGAGTGAGTATGTAGCATGAGCCTTTTCAAAAATATTGACATCCTACGAAACGCGTCAGGAACTCCTTCGCCAACGTCTTGAAGGAGTCGATCGACCTTGGCGGGAGTCAAAGGGAGCTTGAGAAACTCCCTCACTATCAGCTTATCTTCCTCATTGAGAGACGAAATAACAAATCTCCCTGAAACAAAGGAACAACGTCAGAACTAGTATCACAGAAGGAACATACAAAATATGCATGTGCAGATGACCAAAAGACTCATATAGATCAAACTGAAAGTATCAAGACACTCTACGATTCCCGAGCTTGAGGTAACCAGAATTCGCCGAAGTAAAGAACCATTGTTTCTCCCAAGATTCAGCGCTATCTGCCGCCAGCCACAGACATGGAGGTCATTTCAATACACAGATACATTTAGAATCCAATCGAGCCTTGGTCAGATGGTAGAGCACCGACGAGGTCAAACGGAGGCTAGCGTCATGAGCCCTAAGAAGAATTGCGAGCAGTAACTTGAAACCGCTTGGCTCCATTTGAGCGGGAGGCATTCGAAAATGGATAAAGAAGCGCCAAACATCATCTGGCACTAGAAGTCGGAACCCGAACTCGAACATGCCTCGGTGCAAGCCTATGAACCCATGAGGAGGTACAGTCAGACCTAAAACTCCACACGTGAGAACAATTTGCAAATTTCTCAGAATGCGGTACAAATTACGGAGCCTGGGCAACTCAATTTCGTTGACCAAACTACCTTAGAAGAAATTGATACAAGTGTGGGATAAAAGATCCTTAAAAGAAAGTTTAACGTTGTCAGCCATTAGGAGATAGCGCAGATAACAATGGGGAAACCCTCCTCGAGACAGTGAATATTTATAGGGAAGGCAAACCTTACTTTCCGTTTTTGAGCAATTGCATACTCATTAATGTCATGCACTGCTCGAGACGAACGTTTTGAGTCCAATCATCACGATGGTACAATTGTATTTTCAAAAAGTCAATGGACCAACTTAGCGCCCCAAAAACTCAGGAGGAATAGGTGATGATACATAAAAACGGTCACACCTCTAAGGCACACACGTGTCATGATGATCTCGAGGAAATACGGGTCCCAACATCAGCCCAACATTGATCCGACCCAAGCGGTTCTAAGCCCATTCAATTCAGTTCGCCTGGCGAAATTGAACTCTCACCGGATGCTAGGCTCACAAGTCTCACAATTATCCTCAATACCTATAAGTCATAGTAAGGTAAGTACCTCTAGGATTAGCTTCGGACGAGCAACTACAACTGCTCTCTACTTCCAACTACGAAGCAAATACTAGAGTACATTTAACACAGGGAAATCTACGGACTGCTTTCGCTTTGGAAATTATCTCCCATGTATCTAGGAGAACGGGGCTAACATGGAACTTCCTTCCTACAACACGACTCCTAATTAGAGGAGGATCTCCACGAAGATCTCCTTCCTAAACTACGCCTACGATGGCCTGAATCAAGACTCCTTGCATTATAAATTAGACATGAGGTTCGTACTCCTATCCGCTTGTAGAGAGTCTTTCTCCGACCTTCTAGAAATTTCCTGTTACAGCATTACACCTTCCTCAGATCCCCATATGCCTTTAGCATCGGAGTGCCATCGAAAACCATAACGGTGGTTTGTGGCTCTCGTACGTTACTTGTGTAGGTTAGCAGAAATTGGGTCAAAACAAGTAGCAAAAAATGACTACATTAAGTGTCATGTCCACCTTCCTTGTGGTAGGCATAATATTTGTTGTTGTTGTGCCTAGCAGGGTCTCCTCACGCCTTAGGCGGCCACTTCAACTCTTCCCAATCCTTGATGGAATTGAGGATGTCGGACAGACTGGTGTTGAAAATGGTGACAGATTAGAACCCAACGTAATCGAGGTCTTGTCCTACCTAGGGCAGCCCGAGTCGGTTTTGCTATCTATGTGCTTCCTCTTGTTATTTTCATCGTCATTTTTCTTCTTCCCCTTTTTCCTATCTTTCGAGACATAGGGTTTTTTCTCTAACTCCGGCTCTTTCTTAGTGACCACCATTTTTTCCAGAGTGATATATCTCTGGGCAAGTTTGTCATATTGGCTGGGGAGTTCAGGTGAGGAAGTCATAGAGCTTGCTTCTTATCAGTCTCGAAGTGAGAGTCGTGACAGTAATGTCATCACTACAACCGTCGATGAGGATCAGCTCACCATTACAACCATCGATGAGGAGCAACGGTTCTTCCATGACATGGTCCATGAACGGAGGGACAATGAGACTAAACAACACATCTGGATTTGTCGCCCCTGTTGCGGAAGGGGTTGAGTGAGACATGCTCGTCAGCTCTGGGTGCTAGGTCTTTATTAGTCATGCCTCTGTCTCTAGACTAGTGAGAGGTTGTTGTGGTCATGTGGCTCTCATGAACATGCTTTCTAGAACTTTCTGGGGAACGAGCCCTTTGCTACTCACGGTCTCCCTCTCTTGGTGGAGGATTTCGTTATTTGAGAGCCTCCAGTGTCTCTGTGATCTGCTGCATCTATGTTGAGAGTAGGTCCACCCTCGGGTCTGCTGTGGCCACCATCGACGCAGGGTTCTGAGGTGGTACCTCTTCTGGCAGTGGTGGAACTGGCGGCACTATGCCGATTTGAGCGCTCGAAGGCTCAGAAACATCTCCATTGTTGTGAGACCTTGTCGTCGCCATCTCGTGGATTCTCTGGAAAAGGTGGAACTACAGTTCCTTCTGAGGAACTTTGTCATTCCCCTTGGATGGCACCAAACTGATGTAGTCGATTTCTGTTCTCCTTCCTTGGGGGTTACCTAGACTTGCACAGGTAGCAAATGTGAGCCAAGGACTACCGTGTGGTGGTCGATGGCACTCCGATGCTTAAGTTAGATAAGGCTTAAGAAAGACTTAAAACTATAAACTGGGTTATATTGCGTACCTCTAGTTCATCGACCTTGTCTCCCTTTTATATTGAAGGAGTCCTTGTTTGGCTAGGCCTTTGGTGGTATAGTTTAGAAAAAATGATCTTGTTGTGGATATCCTTTCCTGATTGGGAGTTATCCACGTGAGATAGTTTCCCTACACGACTCGTGCTCCTAGATTTGCAGGAGAGGTTTCCCTTTCTAAGAGTTGTCCATGCATGGAGGTTTCCTTTTCCAACTTATATTCTAATATATTTTTCCTAGTCAGATCTAGTGTGTTGCTGGTCTGCCTGTCTTAGATAGATCTCTCAAATACTTTCCTTAAAGGTCTTACGAGTATTGGGCCTGACCGTGTGACATGTGGGCTTACTAGCTCATTGCCACTTGGACCCGACTGTCTGGATTCTACCAATGATGGGCTTGCTGTTGTTTGGGCCTCGCTGGATTGAACATGCAGTCATGCCTATTTCGTTATGTTGACTAGATTATCTTGACATGTGTATGTTTCTGATCAGTGGTCGGTGTACACAAATATGTCACACCAGCACTATACCTATTTTGCCCCTCGCCTTCATCATTATTTATCTATTCAATATACCTATATTAACAATATAAAATGCAGAGTTAAAAGGCTTTTTTGTCAGTTTATTATTTACATTCAGCTGCTCAAAATGTGATGGGGTGGCCCGATAAGCACAAAAGGAGGCAAAACTTTATTATTGAAAAAGGGAATTTGGTTTGGGTACACCTCAAGGAGCATCAAATATATAAATAAACATTCTTTTTTTTTTTATCATTGATACACATATGTTATCAAATCTTGAGTTCAATGAATGGTTTTTTGAGCTTGACCCTGATTAATTTATGCTCATTTTGGAGTATATAACACCCCTTCCCCAGGGGTAATTATGTAATTTTTCAAACCTGACTGTAAATTTTTTTTTTAAAAACAAATGTTGTCATTCAATGCCGAAGGCACGTGCACACTCTAGTGTGAGAATAATGTAAAATGGAAAAGAATACATCATAATGCAAAATGAATTATAAGCAAAAAACAAACCGATTCTAAGAATCAGGGGTTCAAAAACGACAATAGTTCACAATTTTTAAATGGGATGAAATAGCCATCAGTTATGCAATCCTCGTTGCAACCTTAATTTTGTGTGAATGGAATTAAAATGAAGCAGTATCTAATCCAAGTAGCCAAATTGGTTAGGGATTTAAGTATAATTTCATATATGGATAAAAAAAGGAAAAATATAATATGGATGATATTAAGACTTTTAATGAGAACTTCTAACTACACCCACAAATGCTTCTTCTCACCACCACCTTGCCAAAATTTCACTTGCCACCAATGACATAAAAGCCACTCCGACGGTTTTCTTGCTCAGAGAACTTCAAGAGTTTCTATACGTCTCCCATCTCTCTCCTTGCATCATCATCTTCGGTTTCCCTTACTGCAACTGCGTTTCAACAAACCTCTTGCATGTTTGGGGTGAAAAATAGTCAAAATGGTGAGTCTAACAAGGTGAACTCGCACCCTACTTGGCGAGTATACTTTGCAATACCCACCGCTTTTGAAATTTTTTGAAAGTCCAGTGGGATTTGTGCCAAATTGGGGAGTCCAACAAGGTGAATTCACATCCCATCGGGTGGGTATCCCTTGGTGTACTCGCCGTTTTTACAAAATGTTGAATCCAACATATACATGTTACTAAATGACCATATCTTTCTCTAGAAGAGTCAGATTGATGAACCGTTTGTTGTGTTGAAAACTAGACTTCTATAGATTTCATTGATATATGGCTCACCTCATAACTGTTAGTAAAATAATACCAAAAACTCTTAGAAATCTAAGAAACCGAATGTGACCTTCAAAAATGTGTCTAAGATTTTAAGAGTTTATTGTATCATTTTACTAAAATTACTTTAGAAGTATACTTTCCAAAAAACAAACGGCTCATAAATCCGAATCTTCTAGAGGGAGATGTGGTCATTTTTCGTAATGTGTATGTTAGATTCAACATTTCATAAGTACACCAAGGGATACTCGCCAATGGGCAACGAGTTCACTTCGTTTGAATCACCATTATAACCTTTTAACCCCAAACTTGGTATAAATACCCCTCGGCTTTCAAATATTTTTAAGTGGCGAGTACCACAAGGTATACTTGCCAAGTAGGGTGCGAGTTCATGTTGGTGAACTCGCCATTTTGGTTAGTTTTTCACCCCAAACATGCGAGGGGATTGTTGAATGCAGATGAAGTGTGAGAGATGGGAGATGAAGACGTAGAAAGACATGGGAAATGCAGAAAAATTCGTGAAGTTTACTAGCGAGATAACCGCTGGAGTGGCTTTTATGTCATGTGGTGGCAAGGTGAAATTTGGCAGGGTGGCATTGAGAAAAAAAATCCGAGGATTTCTATAGTGGGTTCGCCCTCAAACCCACAGCAGGTAAATGCTTTGTTCATGAAATTGCGGGGGATTAGACTCCTCTACAATTCATTCACTAAAGAACCTCACCAAGGAATATAATCCTGATATAATATTTTTTATGGAAACCAAAGCATCAAAACAATATATACATAGTGTCAGACATCATATTAATTTTGCTCATAGTCGTGTTGTGTAGTCTGTTGAGAAATTTGGTGTCTACCTCTTCTTTGGAAGAAAGATGTTAATATTAGTGTCATTGCATCATCTCAAGATTTTATTCATGCAACATTCACTAATTATTATGCTTCCATTCAATGGTCAACTACGGTTGTGTACTCCGAGGTTGAGAGAAGAGTTTTGGAACTCTTTGGCTATCATTAGATCTTGAAGTCTTGGTCCTTGGCTTGTCATTGGAGGCTTTAATGTTGTGTTGTATTCTAGCGGAAAGCTTAGAGGAAAGCTCATTAACAGAAAGCAATCCAATAAAATTCCAAGAGTTCATTGACTAGTTTATCCTTACTTACCTTCTGAATGTACCAATTTCACTTAGACCAACAAAAGCGTGGGGAGAGCCCACATTAGGGAGAAAATTGATATGGCGTTATCTTGTATACAGTGGAACCAATTATTCTCTTCAGCTAACCAAACGTCAGTCCATGCCCAATGCTCTGATCATAGAGCTATCATCCTAACCTCTTTTCTAATATGAGGAAAGGTAGTTCACCATTCAGGTTCCTTGTTATGTGGTTTAGGATGCTTTTTGCAAACAAGTGATTGAACATACATGGGGAGGGTACAATGAACCCATGCTGCAACCCGCTCCACCTATTGGGTTACTCAACAAACTCCATAGCCTTAGAAGCAATCTCTCCAAATGAAATAGGGGGCGATTTGTCTCTGCCTATCTCTGATCAGAACATGGTGAACTAGCTGGACTTAATGCCTTCCTGGATGAGTTACTTGAGAGAGAAAAATCTTTTTGGAATAAACATTCTAAGAAATAGCTATGTTTCTCTTAGGGACAAACACAATAAATTTTTTTTCACAACTTTATACCCTACTCAAGGGGAAAAAGTATTTGATTTCTAAGGTTAGAAATGATAAGCGCCAATGGGTTTCCAATCCTGATTAGGTGACTACGCTCATCAAAGTCTATTTTCAAAATATATTTACTTCGTTTTTACCTGAGACCAATCATGAGTTGTTAAATCTTTTTGAGCCCTGTATTAGCCGAGAGAAGAATGAGATTCTTGTGGATGCCCCTCAATGAAGAAGATATTTGGAGAGTCCTAAAGAGATTGGTAACTTAAAAGCTACAGGACCAGATAACTTCCAAGCCATGTTTTTTAAGAAGTAATGGGACATTATTAAGGAAGATGTTATTTATACTGTCCAATACATCTTCACGTATAAGCATGTTTTTCTGGCCTTCAGTTTCACCATCATTGCCTCAATTTCTAAATGCCCGAATCAAAACTTGGTATCTCAATAAAGACTTATCAGTTTGTGCAATATGTTTTGATGATTCACCGAAATGTCCTCTCTTTTACACCGTACACATGTCATGATGATCTCTAGGAATAAACAAGCCCAAGCATCAGACTAGCACTGATCCAGCCCAAACGGCATCAAGCTCGCGAAGTACAGTTTGCCAGCCGGACCCAAATTACTATAGCATGCTAAGCCGACACGTCTCACAGCTATCCCCAATACTCGTAAGACCTATTGAGGCAAGTATCTTGGAGATCAACTTCAGTCGGGCAAGCCAGCAATACTTTGTCTTCGACTAGGAAGTAAATACTAGAGTATATGTAGTACGTGGAAATTACCACCTATTGACATCACTCCGATAGGGAACTATCTCCCGTGTATCTAAGAGCACAGGTCTAACAAGAAACTTTCCTCCTCAAGACCACTCCTAATTAGATAACGATCTCCAAGAAGATTTCTTTCCCTAACTTACGCCACCGATGACATGGTTGAACCAGGACTCTAGCACTATAAATAGGCAAGAGGTTGGTGAATAAAAGTAAGCTACAAATTTTCTTTTTACAGCTTTAAGCCTTCTTCAAATCCCTGACTGACTTTAGCATCAGAGTGCCATCAGCCACCACAACGGTGGTCCGTGGCTCATGTGTGTTTCTTCTGCAGGACAGTAGCGAGCAAAAATTGACTACATCAGTTTGGTATCGTCCGTGGGGATGACAAAGTTCCTAGCAAAGCATTGACATCATCTCTCTTCATAGCTCAGGAAGATGATGACCACCAGATCCCGTAACAATGGAGACCAGGGTGACACGTCAAATGCTCAAACTGGCGTTATACCATCGCTTCCAATGGTTCCGAGGACGCAGAGGGACCAGGCTCGCACCTCCGTGCCAGCAGCAGTGGCGATGAACCCCAGGATGGATCTGCTATCATCCCAAATACAATAGATTGCTAAAGCAGTGGAGATCCTCACTCAACAGAACCCTCAACCCGCTAACGGATATCAGAAGCAACACAGACCTCAATCTGCAGATGACAACAGAGAGCAGACACAGGAGAATCAAGCCTCCGCCAGTTCTCCTGGACTAGAGCAGTGTTCTAAAAGCGTTGGGCGGTGGGCGAGCGGCGAGCAGGTGCCTAGCGCCCAGGGGCCTAGGCGCCACCTAGGCGGTCTTAGGTTTTGTATTATAACTTTAATAATTTACAAAAGATAAGCATAATACCTTATCAATTACATTCAATTTAATGTCAAGATACATATGCAAAATTTAAAAACATGAAAAATTAACAATCATGAACAAAATTTATTAAAACTCAAATGACTGAAGTTGGTCATGATGGGTATTTTATACAAAGTTGAATTTGTGGACAAATATCCAAACCTACTCTTAATTTTCTTCAAATTGCATGAATGACCTCAGTCATGTTTGATAAAATCTACAGTACTAAAATTGGTACAAGCAGATCCTTAGAGAATTTCATTAAGTATTCATCATTTGCTACATTCAGACATATATTGAATAAAAACAATTAAATTGTTTATTTCCAAAAAAGAGGAAAGAAAGATAAAATAAGAACACAATCAGCCTTATAAAAAATAAAATAAAAACTCACCTAGACCGCCCACAACTCGCCCAGCCATTAATATGGGCGATTCTCTAACGCCTAGGCCGATTTTTAGAACACTGGACTAGAGGTGGAAACGCGGCCAATGGGGACCCCTCCCAACGTGACAACAACAAGTATTGATCATACCACAATGAGGGTGGCCATGACACCAACGACTATAAGAGTATAAGGTACGAGATCAAGTATTGGATTCGCATAGGCAAGCTGAAGAAGTTCCTAGGTTCAGAAAAGGCAAGACCGAATCGGAGAAATAGGAGAGGCAATCAAAGAAATAAAAAAGGAGGCTCCAGGCATTATTTATGTCCTTCACAGAGTCAGATAAAAAGAAGAACAGTCAAACGAGTCCCGAAAGCGGATACTCCTTGAGATGCGGACACAACCCACCAGCGAAAATCGATGCGTGTATTGCTCGCAAGTACAGTGCCCAATCCCGACCTAGACTTTAACAAATAAGGACATCCTGGTGGACACGGGAAACTCCCTCAATGTCCTAATCTATGGCGCATTTCACAGCATGAGCCTCAAGCTAGAGAATTTAACACCTTCCGACTACCCACTGACAAGGTTTAGTAGAGAAAAATGCTTTCTAATCAGGAAGATAAAGCTAATAGTGGTGGCAGGAGAGCCAAAACTGAGGAAGGTACAGTTCCAAGGCTTCATCGTAGTAGACGCACCATCTACTTATAACCTCATTTTGAGGAAGCCCTAGCCTCACCAGATGGATGTAGTGGTCTCCACTCTTCATCAGTATGTGAAGTATATTGCCAGCCACTTAGAGGGAACGATTCGCGGGGACCAACCATCGACACAGGGTTGCCACTATGCTGTGCTAAAGCATATAGATTGTTCTCAAATATAGCTGGAGCCCGCCAAACAAGTTGAGCCAGACATGGAAACTGGGAAGGAGTCACTCCTCTCAAATAAGGACAAAGACCTAGCAACAATGGCCCAACTTAGCGACGGAGGACAGTCCAACATTACAGAAACGATCCGCCCTCTAGCCCTACAAGACGTCTAGCCAAGCGGAGAAGTCATTGCAAATGGAAGCGCAATCCCACCATTGTCGGTGGATGATGAAGGACCTTCTCGCACAAGGTTTGCTCTTTAGTAACATCAACGGTGTCAGGGAAATTTTACAATTCGTGGAAGGCACTTACGATCCAAGCAAGAACCATGTGAAATTACATCGGGGCCGGATCAGCCTCTCTCAGCCAACAATCAATCTGTCTAGTTGTTTAAATTTCTTTCAGTAGTCAGTCTAGAGGTTTAATTCTTGGGAACTTTTATGATTTGCACTCATTGAGAAATAATAGAGAATTGTGCAAACACACTCTATTGATTACTGGAAAGATGTTACAAGCTTGCCCAAATGGCGTGTACAAAAGACTACAAACTACAAGCATCCAAATTCAATGTGATATACAGTAAAGACTCGCTTAAACAATCCGACTTCAGAAGAGAACTCAAAAGTGATAACAAAGGTACCTAGGGTAGACTACGATGCCCATTGAGATTCCACTCTGTGATTTCTATGGAGAAAATGATTTACGAGCAAAAGCAAATGTACAAAAAGAAGTATGAAAGAACACATTCAATTCAATACTTCGTCGTACCCATCTCGCAAGGATGACCTGAGGTGGTATAATATCAACAACCCAAGGACCTACGACACGCCGGCCGAAGCTACAATCAACTCACATACTCAATCCGCCTAATCAGCCAAACTTGGGACAAGTATTAGGTTTGAACGGATCAAGTGCACCCTCCCGTTGAAGGATTAAAGGGGCATCTAGGAATTAATGACCCACTTCGACAGGCCATGTCCAAATTCATTCCGCCCAGCAACTATGAGTTCTAGCGCAGCGCAACGTGTCAAGGTTAACTGAGGAGGGATGATAGCAACCGCTCCAAAGTTGGTCGTTGATATTATCTCGGAAGTTATGTGGTTCAAAGCACCAAAGGGGCGCCAACACATAAACGACATACTCGTCCCTTGAGGGAAAATCCGTACTTCTTTTTTGCAATACGAGAAGAAATTACAAGGTCTCAATGAACCAATATGGTGCTCACCAAGAGGGGGTGACCACACATAATAAAAAGTCTTCTCAAGACTCATTGCTTTAGACTTCAAAACATTCAGAGACTCGAAGAACATAAACACTCTATAAGCCTTTGGAAAACCCAAAGCGTATTTTTTTAGTAAAAGTATCTGAAGAGTGCACTCTGTAGAAGATAATGCCTACAATAGTAAAGAAACGCCATTATATAAACAAAGTGGCTCACCAAATAGGCGCGTCAACATTAAATACTAGCAATAAATACCATATAGGAAACGATGAGGCGACGATTCCCATGAAAACCGCACAGGTCCACGTTCAATCAATTAATGACATTGCATACATTGCCATTAATATGGGGAGAGTAACTGATACTTTACCGTGTCGCAATCTACGCCATACATGTGGAACCACGATCCTGCGACATAAAATAGCTTTTTCTTATATGGGCCCACCAATTTGGCCCACTATCCGAGCAACACTCTAGCACGTGCACTGATGCAAGCAGTATAGACCCTAGTCACTCTTGACACTCGGAGCACACCTACATATCACTAGCCGATTTAAGGTACCTCTTTTAAAAACTTTCATTGAAATTTGTGGAAACTAATCCACACAATGCAATCCGATTTTGGAAGTAGGCTCTCACGCCTGTAATAAGTGGAGCCCTAACCTAGCCAGGTAAGCTTAGTCAGTTTTGACTGATGACAAACTTTTGGTTCACCTGATGCCTAGTTCGTTGTGCACGAATGTCGATGTCGTAGGAGTGGCAGTCTAGTTAGCGTTCTCATGCCTGATGATGATGACTCGCCAGGGATCATCCCCCCCAGCGGATGATGATTGTTGAACCCGATCAGGTAAGCCTAGTCAGTGACGACTGACAACGACAGCTTCTGGTCAGCTCTTAAACTTGTAGCTCATTCCGTGCGGGAGTAGATGGTTTTGAAGATGGGAGCCTAGTCAGCTCCGACCGATGTCGACGGCTTGCCACGACACCACTGTTGTTCTACAAATCATGGTTGCCCAATTTTCAACTCCCAAACCTGTATCCCGTTGCTCACGGGTGTAGATGGTTTTGAAGGTGGGAGCCTAATTAGTTCCTACTAATGTTTACGGTTTGCCACGGGACCACTGCTCTTCTACAGACCATGGTCACCGAATTTGTTCATCTCAAATATGTAACTTGCTCTGTGTGAGTACAAATGATTTGGAAGATGGGACCATAGTCAGTTCCAACTGATGTTGACGAATTGCCATGGGACCACTGCTCTTTTATAGACCATGGTCGCCGAATTTATTCACCCCAAATCAGTAGCTCACTCCACACAGGTGTAGATGGTTTGTAAGGTGGGAGCCTAATCAAATTTGACTGATGTTGACGGCTTGCCACGAGATCACTGCTCTTCTACAGACCATGGTCGCTGAATTTGTTCATCCCAAATCTATAGCTCGCTCCACGCGGGTGTAGATGGTTTGGAAGGTGGAAGCCTAGTCAGTTCCAACTGACATCAATGTTTTGCCACGGGACCACTGTTCTTTTATAGACCATGGTCGTCGAATTTGTTCACCCCAAGTGCGTAGCTCGCTCCATGCGAGTGTAAATGGTTTGGAATGTGGGAGCCTAGTCAGTTTCGACTGATGTCGACGGCTCACCACGGGACCACTGCTCTTCCACAGGATAGTGGTCATCAAATCCGGTTACAGCTCAATTAGCGTCTTCATGCTCACATGGGCTAACATCCCGTTATCAGCAATAGCCACTTGAGCCGACCCGAAAACAAATCCGCTAAGCACGAACAAATGCTACACGGGAGACAACTCGAGCTTACGAAACTTAACTCGAGCCAAACGCTCTTGCTTAACTATAGACGACAACGCATGTGCTCAACTATAACAGTTCACTCATGCCAACAACCGCAACCGATGGTCCAATATATAACTTGAGCCTCTAACGACTTACCTCAAGGATGAGCTGTAGTTTGAGTAAAGTAACTCACTGCCAAACTATCTGCATCGTAAAGAATGCTAACTATTGGGTATAATTACGTGATAAACGATTTTGAGACCTCATGGAAGTACAGGTCAGAATTACTCGAGACATAAACGGTCGAGCCATCAACAACCGATAGACCACGCGGCTCCCCAATAACCCAACAAAACCTATGACAAGGAAAATTAGAAAACATGCAACAGGGGGACCAGATAGAACATATATGAAGCATACTTGAAAGAAGCTTGTTTTCATTAATAGTCTTAACAAAAGGTACTGACGTATGAAATTAACTCATCATTAGAAGAAGGTACAAGTACAAGGGAACTAAGCTTAATGGGATAAGAAGCAGGAGTTGCATTCGTGCATGCCTCAACTTGAGTGTCATGATCTGAATCATGCTCTTCCTTTGGCAGCTCAGAGATCTCTCTGAAATTTGCAAAGGACACCTTGTTGTATTAAGAAAGGTCCCAGTCCGAATGCTTTTCTTTTCATCAACGCCAATTGGTGTAGTCGATTTCGCTCCCTGTTTTGACCATGACTAGCAAACCTACTGACTTGCACAAGGGACACATGTGAGCCATAGACCACCTTTGTGGTGGTCGATGACAATCCGATGCTAAAGTTAGACAGGGATCCGAGGAAAGCATAATGTTGTAAACATGGAATGTTTAGCATACCTTAGTTTACCAATCTCATGTCTTATTTGTAGTTGTCACCCCCCCCCCCGATTTTCGAGAAAATGAAAAAATTCTTATATCCACGTAGGATTAGGATTGTCCGCTTTCCTAAAACTTGGGACGTGAAAATTTAACAACAGAAACATTAAATAAATAAAAATTAATATAAATAACAATTCTAACAAGGTTAACTCTTTGAAAATTCTGTCCCACAAGTAAACCTCTCATATCGCAACCTCAATGACTTTCTAACCTGTGAAAGGCTAAATGGCTACATTCCAAAAAGAACGTACCCAAGAAGCGTAAACTTACTTGGGTCAGCGAGGTAGTTGGTATGAGTAATCTCCATCCTTATAAAATAAAATAATTTACATGATTTAACATGAAATTTTCATAAATAAGAAAATAACACTCAAAGTCTTGTAGTTCCACAACGAGGCAAACTTTACATACTAATCAGTTTTATCATGTTAAAATATAAACTTATTTTACCAACACTTAAAAAGTGAAGGTTGAATATGGTAAATCGGACCTGCAGAAATTGTTAGTAGACTTACCATCCTGTACGAAACGGTTAGAAACAAATGGATAAAATTTCTGAGTTATCAATCCTCATAAATGCAATTTATTTTCAAACAACGACACAAATCATAGTCATATTAGACTATTATTAAAATATCAACAAAACACATTTTCTACCTTTAGGAAGACATATAGTTCTCATTCAATGGTCGAATGAGCATTTAGTTTCTTCTTTTAAGGCAATTATGCACATACACCAAAATATCGCTTCTTTTCCACAATCGCACTATCCTCCTTGTGCCGAACACACTTCACCCAAGTGTGTCTCCCTTGCCTTCGAAACCACTTGGGGCGTACATGTTCCAAGTGGGGTGCCACATTGAGGAACATGTCATTTCACCCGAAGTTTGATCCATGGAAAGCATTTCCTAAATACTACACATACTACCGAACTCACATGGAACGACATACCCGATATGCAAACAAGCTTGCATACAAAAATTATATCACACGTATACAAGCAAGTCTGTACACTAAAATAATTTCTTCTATTTTTTTTTACATTTTTTTTGGAGTTGTGGAAAAGAGCAAAAAAAAAGTCAACTAAAACTCAAAACTCAATCAATACGAGGATACTCCTTAGCAAGTCAATTAGCATAACAATTCAAACTACACAATCAATACTATTGTCATAATCTTTAGTAGTCATTGTCTCCATTCGTGTATATGTAAAGAAAAATAATTCGGACAATATACAAATAGTGTTGACAATCTGGATATGAGTAATATCACATTCAACCAAACTACACAATTCATTCTACATGATACCACAGGCTAACAAGACAATAATATCAATTTTGAACGAACACACAATCATTATATATTTCCTATACCAAAAGTACTGTATCCCTACATATTTAGTGTACTTGAAGAAAACAAACATCAAGTCTTCAACATTCTTCTACACACATCACCATTCCATGAAAATAAATCAAACAAAACAATTCATTCATAGAACAATCGAATTCCTTAACTCCACTACCCATTCCACATCCAAGGAAGCGTTGAGGAAAATGATTGTTACAACAATTCAAATCACACACTCCGAAACATTCAACTACAGTTTCACTATTCAACCAGAACCTAGTCAAACCCTCTCCAAGCCTTCCGACTTCCTAATCAATTTAAACGACCCCCAACTCAGTTGTAATTAGCCTAGTTTTATTCGCCAAACAGTCTGGTAAATAACCCTCCAAACAATACAGAAATGAACAAGTTGTCCTAACTAGACAGCTTGACAAGTCATCACTCAAATGTACATAATTCTCACATAAGAACTCCAAATTGACTACCGTAAGGGGCTATAAAAAGTAGACACAAAGAGGTTTCCAACCATATATAGAATACCCCCTGATTATGTCTATAACATTACATATTTTACAAACAAAATAGGTCATCTGTCAGCATTCGTCTAGATTTACCTCTTGTCACTAAAACAAGTATATCTTTCCGCACAAAATTCAAATTGTGATACCGTAGAATCCCTTAAAAACAAGACTCCAACAGGAAAATTTTGATATATAGCACTATACAGTACTCCCTAAAAATCCAATCAAAACCAGTATAGAAAAACTGCACATAATCAAGACTGATAGAATATAGAAACAAGTTTTAACTCATAATTGAAAAATGTTTCCGACCTTGATTTCTCAAACTCCACTTCATCCCAAATATAATTTTCAAGCTTATTAGGTATAAAAAAAAATCCATATCACTTACAAAAAAATTTCCAAACAAAAATATATGGAAATAGAATGTAGGAAAACTCACTAATTTCTACCAAAACTTTAATATAAATGAATTTCTAAAACTCAATCAGTGGGATTTGTTTCTGCCTCGAGGGCGATCTAACCGTTGGATGAACTCCAAACCAACGGTATGTTTTTCATACGTGTGTTATGCATCTATGGATTTAATAAGAAGGAATTTTGACCCCTAGAGGTTCTCGATCCACTAAATATACTAAGACTGCGCAAAGCTGTATTTATTACGGGATTTAAATAAAAACCTAGTTGTAGGTTTTTTTTCTTTTTAACTCAACCAATTCCTACGAAAATACAACAAAATTTTCATATTTCATATTTATATTTGTATTAAACCCTAACTTAAATCAATTGATTAATCTAAAAAAGTAAAAGAGAACGAAGAAGACTCATCGATGTTAAGTCGCAAAGGTTAAGTCTCCACTATTATTTTAAGGTTTTCTAATTAATATCTTACTGATTAACTTCAAATTATGTTAACTCGGCTTATAGTGCAAGAGTGGTCAAGTCGAGAAATATCATGAAATATATTTAACTTAAAAATAATATAAAACCTTATGTTTTCCTATTGATATATAAAAGTGACAAGTGAAAGCATGCATTTCTCAAATTTAAAAACATACTTGAAAACACATTCTCTTCATTGGAAAGGAGCTCAGATTTTGAATGCATTTTCAAATCGAAATTTTTTCCACACAATCATATTTAACTATGTATTCAATGGAGATTGAGTAGAATACAATAGTCAATTGTGAAATACATTTCAGTTCAAAATTTTTGAAGAATGCGGAAAAACTCATAAACCTCACCCCCGAACTTAAACCAAACATTGTCGTCAATGTATAAAATGATGATCATGACAAAATGTAGGGAAAATATAAGATGATAGTTAGAGTGATATTACCATGGGAAATTTTTTACCAATTTCGACGAAATCGTCCACCAATGAACGCTAAAAAACATAAGAGCTGTGAATTCATTATGATAAATTGACAAAAACAATACATGACACAAACAAATATACAAATGAAAAAAAGTTACATGCATCAGTTGAAAGTAAATATTGTTACGAAGCTAATAAGTATGAGTGAAATGTAGCTAGAAAGAACTCGAAAATCAATCTAAACTGACCATAATAACACAACTTAAGCTAGGTTGTCTTTCAAGAGCGCTTGGTTTAACGTCATCAGCCCGACAAAACACATAGAGTACCCATAAGAGAAATAGTTCCTCAATCTGAGTACATAGGATCATCTAATAACAAAACATCAACCTCAACTTTTTATGTAGGCATCTCTAAGAAATGTTTTAAGGTGCTGACCATTGACTTTAAAAGCACGACCATCCTTGGGATCATCAATCTCAACAGGCCTATGTACAAACACTGTTTTCATAGTGTAAGTTCCAGATCATCGCGATCGCAATTTGCCAGGAAACAGACGCAGCCGAGAGTTAAATAACAAAACCTTTTGGAAATGTTCAAAGGACTTGTGAAAAATGGATTTATCATGAAACACCTTCGTTCGTTCTTTGTAGATTTTAACACTTTGGTAAGCATCATTCCTAATCTATTCTAACTCATTAAGTTGGAGCTTATGATGTGATCCAGCCTCACCTATATCAAAATTAAAGGTTTTGATAGCACAATAAGAAAGATGTTCCAATTCCACAGACAAATGACATGCCTTACCTAAAACAAGTCTATACGGAGACAATCCAAGCAGGGTCTAATACGTTGTCCTATAAGCCCAAATAGCGTCAGTCAGACGTTGTGAGTAATCCTTTCGGTTTGGTCAAACAGTTTTCTCTAAAATGTGTTTAATTTGTCGATTGGATATTTCAACTTGCCCACTTGTTTGTGGTTGATATGGAGTACCTACTTTATGAGTGATGGAGTACTTCTTAACTAGCAGTTCAAATAGTCTATTACAAAAATGAGAACCACTATCACTTATAACAGCACGCGGAGTACCAAAACGAGAGAAGATGTTATCTTTCGGAAATTTGACCACAACCTTGTGGTTACTTGTTTTACAAGGTACCGCCTCTACCCATTTGGAAACATAATCAACAGTTAGAAGAATATAAAGATAGTCAAATGATGGAGGGAAATGTCCTATGAAATCAATACTCCAAACATAAAAAATCTCCACAATGAGAATGTCAGTAAGAGGCATCATATTCTTACGAGAAATGGAATCCATTCGTTGGCATCTATCACATGTAGCACAAAATGCATGGGTTTCACGAAAAATAGTCGCCTAATAAAAACCACACTGCAAAACCTTTACAGCTGTCTTTTTAGAACTAAAGTGACATCCACACGCCTGATCATGACAAAAGGAAATGATACTATGAAATTCACCATCTAGAACACATCTCCTTATGACCTGATCGGGACAATACTTAAATAAATAAGGATCATCCCAGAAGAAATGTCTGAGCTCAACAAGAAATTTAGTCTTATCTTATTTAGACCAATTAGAATGGAGTTGACTAGTAACAAGGTAATTCACAATATTTGCATACCAAGGTAACTGGGAGATAGCAAGTAATTTCTCATCAGGAAAGGATTCATTCAAGGGAACATCTGCAGTAGATGATTAAGTCTAGACAAATGGTCAACTACAACATTTTTCGAACCCTTATTGTTTTGAATCTCAATATCAAACTCCTGTAGCAATAGGACCTAACGAATCAAGCGCGGCTTAGCATCCTTTTTAGAAAAAAATGTACTTCAACATTGCATGATCAGTAAAAATGATAACTTTGGATCCTATAAGGTATGACCTAAATTTGTCCAATGCAAAGACAATAGCGAGTAACTCCTTCTCCGTGGTGGAGTAATTAAGTTGCGCATCTTGTAGAGTTTTACTGGCATAATAAATAACATGGGGCTTTTCAAAGGCATCAAACAGTACCTACCCGTTGTCCTAAGACAGCTCCAACCGCAAAATCAAAAGCATCACACATAAGCTCAAAAGGTAAATTCCAATTAGGAGGTTGGATGATTGGAGCTAAAGTCAACAATTGTTTAAGCTTTTCAAAGGCTTTCAAACAGTCTTCATCAAATATGAAGGCAGAGAGTCCTTAGCAAGTAAATTGCATAGAGGACAAGTGGCCTTGCTAAAATCCTTAATGAACCTACGGTAAAAACCAGCATGGCCTAGAAAAGATCTAATGTCTTTCACTGTCTTAGGTGGTGGAAGACTCAAGATTAAATCAATTTTTGCTTTGTCAACTTCAATGCCCTTGTTAGAAATTATGTGCCCAAAAACTATACCTTGCCTAACCATAAAATGACATTTCTCCCAATTCAAGATAAGACTTTTCTCTTCACACCTCTTTAACACTAGTGTTAAATGATGCAAACACTCATCAAACGAATCCCCAAACACTGAGATGTCATCCATGAACACCTCAAGAAACCTTTCTACCATATCCGAGAAAATACTAAGCATACACCTCTGAAAGGTTGCGGGTGCATTACACAACCCAAAAGGAATTTTTCGATAAGCAAAAGTCCAAAAAGGGCAAGTGAATGTGGTATTCTCTTGGTCCTCGGGTACGATGGGGATTTGGTTATAACCAGAATACCCATCAAGAAAACAATAGTAATCATGTCCAGTTAACCTCTCCAACATCTGATCAATAAATAGGGGAGGAAAATGATATTTCCTCGTGCCAAAGTTCAACTTGTGGTAGTCAATACAAACTCACCATCCAATGGTCATGCGGGTAGGCACAAAATCATTCTTATCATTTGTGACTACAGTTACCCCCAATTTCTTGGGAACAACCTGAACTGGACTGACCCAAGAGCTATCTGAAATGGGATAAATAATACCAACATCCAACAATTTCAGCATTTTGGCTCGAACAACCTCCTTAAGATTAGGATTAAGTCTACATTGCATTTCACGTGAAGTTTTGGCATTATCTTCCATATGAGTACGATGCATGCAAACAGTTGAACTTATTCCTTTAATATTCGCTATAGTCCACCCAAGTGATGCCTTATGTTCTTTCAAAATGTTGAACAACTTACTTTCCTTTTCAACAGTCAATGTCGATAAAATAATAACAGGTAAAGTGTAATCAGAACCTAAAAACTTATACTTGAAGGTGTCAGGTAATGGGTTAAGGTCAAGCTTGGGTGGCTTCTTAACCGAAGGGACGGGTTTTGACTCACTAAGTCGAAGGGGTTCCACTTTAGACTTCCACGAAGAACCAGGAACCATACTAGGGAATGCATCAAGCAAAACATTCATTTCCCTAATGGAATTATTAATATCGAAGTCTAAACCAGAATGAGTCAAACAAGCCATTAAGGGATCATCTAAGGCGAACTGTGGAAAGGAATTTTCCACCAAACTCTCAACCATGTCAACCACATTGATATCCTCAAACTCGGGAGGTTGTTGACTACCATTAAAAACGTTGAGTTCGGCGGTCATGTTGCCAAATGACAATTTCATAATTTCATTCCGGCAGTTAATAATGGCATTGGATGTGGCCAAAAATGGTCGACTCAAAATGACTGGAATTTACTAGAGGGATTGTGAACAGGTTGTGTATCAAGAACTATAAAGTCCACAAAGTAATAGAATTTTTCAACCTTGATAATCACATCCTTTATAACACCACGGAGGACTCTGACAGACATATCTGCCAATTGCAGTGTTACTTTAGTCGGTTTTAACCCGCCGAGACCTAATTTCTCATAAACAGAATATGGCAATAAATGTACACTCGCCCCTAAATCCAATAATGCCTTCTCTATCATATGATCACCGATAATACAAGAAATAGTCGGGTAACCAGGATCCCTATACTTAGGCGGGGTTCTATGTTGAATAATTGAGCTCACTTGCTCGGTGATAAAGACTCTCTTTTGCACATGTAGCTTCCGCTTTTGTGTACAAAGATCCTTCAAAAACTTGCCATAGCTAGGAATTTGCTTGATAGCATTGAGTAATGGGATATTTATGTGGACTTGTTTAAAAATTTTCATTACGTCATTTACATTTGTTCCTTTCTTTGTCGGAGCTAATCGTGATGAAAATGGGTCTCTAGGCAAATAAGATGCCTGAGTGGAGTCAGAGTCAACATGAGCATCTGTAGAAGGTGAGGCTTTATCAGCCTTATTGTCAGATGGAGATGCAACCTGCTTTGACTTAGACGGGGATGCACCGATACTCAAATCGGGCACTTGTACTCGATTATCAACCTGTTTTCCACTCCTAAGGGTATTAATAGATGTGACATCTTCATTGCATGACTCAGATGTACTACCATTTGCAAATTGACCCTTTGGGTTTGGAACAGGTTGACTAGGAAATCTCCCTGACTCTCTTTTAGAAGAAGACTGAGTAATCTTACTCATAACTATCTCAAGTCTATTGAGGGCTTGAGATTGGTGTTGAGTCGTGGCTTTCAACTCAGATATGTCCTTAGAATTCTGCTCAATTATACTTTTTGAGCAATGCAAAAATCGATTAACCGTTTCCTCTAAACTTGATGTGTTGGATGGAGAAACTTGGTTAAGGTGGGGCCTAACAGGTCTAAGGGCTTGAGGAGCCTAAGAGACAACAACAGGTCCCCCTTGGTTCCGTAAGTTCCATTGTTTTTTGCCTTTTTATTTAGTATCTGTCGTTGTCTGACTTATCCATTGTTTTCAACTAGGGCTGCATGATCCGTTGTTCTTTCTCCTGAAAAGGAAAGGAAGAAAGCTGACTTCCTCGTTTTGCCACTGATGCCTAGCCTGGATGTTCTTCAACTTGAGAATATGGGGGATCATTGTTCATATAGCGGTTAGGCTTGCATTTAAAAAAACAAAATTGAAATCTGTTTAGGAGTGTTGACTTTGAACCTTCGTTTTCCAGTAGTTTATGCACACCTGGGTGCGTGATTCTAAGAGTAGACTTGTCCGACAAGAATTCGAGGAGTTCTTTGAAGTCCCCATTACCTATTTAGGTTCATCATCCTTATCCACTAAGATGGCTGAGGGGAAGGCCTTTAAGGATTACTTCGCTCCTCTTCATAGTAGTGCTCCGTCTTGCATTGTCTTACCTGAGACAAGTGCAAATAGTTTTGAACTCAAACAATCTATTATTCATCTGCTGCCTTCTTTTTATGTATTTGAGAAAGAAGACCCTTATCTTCATGTCAAAGAGCTTCTTGACATCTGCGCCACCCTAAAGTACCAAAATTTTTCTGACAATTCGGTCCATCTTAGGTTGTTTCCCTTTTCTTTGAAAGATAAGTCAAAATCTTAGTTAAATGCATTAGAGACAGGATCCATCACATCATGGGATGTGTTGTCAAGAAAGTTCTTGATAAAGTACTTTCCCATTCATAAAACGAATGCTCTCCGACGTGATTTATCTAATTTTCAACAAAAAGAGGGCGAACATTTCCATGATATTGGGAAAGGTTCAATGAGCTCATTATCAAGTGTCCCCATCACGGTTTCAAGAAGTGGCTGCTAGTTCAATACTTCCAAGTCGGTTTAACCCTTCAAAACCATCATATGATTGATGCTACTAGTGGTGGGTCATTAATGAAGATGAGTGTCAATGAGATATAGGAATTCTTTTAAACTTTTTCTTAAAATTCTCAGCAATGGGATTATTCGAAAAAGGAGTCTGATAGGTGTAAGGGCGGTATATATGAAGTTAGAGATACATCTGTTCACCACTTTCTGCTTCAAAGTTAGAGATGACCATGGCTCAAAAGATAGATGCACTTTTGAATTTGACTCAACCTGCACTTCCCGCAAACGCTTCATCTGAAGTCTTTGCTCCCCAAAGCAGCAGAGGGCCCACAGACCATTGTATGTAAAGTACCCATACTTCATAGAAGCATAAAAACAATATAGCTACCAATCCTCCCGGTCATCAGCTGATTGCTTAGACAAGGTGGATTCACCAACTAGTAGATACCACACTTATTCATCTTGATGGAATTCATAGAATGAAGCAGTTTCGTCCACAGATGGAGCACAACATCATTTTTCCTAATCAGAGTGCCAATTAGTATACTCCATCAACTCGATACCATTTGAGCCAGGGTAATGCTCCGATAACATAAGAAGCCGCAGATGGTGCTAGGAACAAAGAAGCACAAACTAGCCTCAAACATAGCCTTATACAGGCAGATGCTCCCCTCCCTCGGAGCAGATTGAAAATCACTTTCCAAAAGAAGCGCCAATCCCAAATCACCGGGGACTTCATACCGTTGACAAAGGTTGGTCAGATCCTCCCCTGATATCAGCGACCCCCTAAAGAAGTCGAGACAACCATGGTGTCGATCACGCTATAAATTAAGTTGCACAAACATGGCAAAGAGAGTTATGAAATGTAAAAGGAAAAAAAATCTCCCAAATCAAGCTTATATAGGTTCGACGCATGCGGAAGGCGATTACCTAATCGTTGCATAAACATTAAATGGGCATAGAAGACAAAAATGCGTTTAAATATGCCATCATGGCAAAACATGAATCCCTATGCACAGACAGTTAACGGGCCATACACGAACCCACTGACTAGGGGAAGTAACTGATGAGACATCAATCAGTCATGCGATCACAGCCGTACATGTGGCATATGTAAACCCTAACACGGAAAAAACCTCAACATGATCCATCTTAAACAATTGTTTAGCCTAAAAGACAGAAGCCCAAGCCCAAATCATGCCAGCCCACGTGGCATGGATCTTGAAGCTTGGTCCAGGACAATAAGGCCCGTACAAAGATCTCTGACATGTTTCAGGCCTGAGATCCATTCATATATATCAACTTTTCATCCAATCAAGCATTGGGTCATAAACAATGCTAAGTGTCAAGAGACTTAGTGATGCACATGCATGATATTGGGCGAGATATCCTCCCTCCATCACGCCCTTGAAAGTAAATACAGTTAAGGAGTGGAATGATCGCTAGATAAGATGAGAAAAGGGAAGAATAATGGTACACATACACATTGCTAATTTCATCTATTTTACATTCTTCCTTGCACCGTCACCTAACTTTAGCGTCGGAATGCCTTCGACCACCCCAACAGTGGTCACTGGCTCACTGTTGTTCCAACGAGATTCCATGTAATGGCTCATACCATTTTGTCCATAAACACCCCCATTTGAAGTAGAATGTCCTTGGTCCATGATCTTTGGTCTCATACTTTTTCACACCATTGACAAACATTATAAGGTTCCTTTCATCTGCATCATGGATCAGATTCAACTTGACCCACCTATCGTATATATTGCTAGTCAAAGTGTTGTAGTTGAAGAATTTCAGATCCCCATCATAGATCCTCGGTTGTAAGCATGTTCCTCCCTCAGACAAACCATGGATTTGCACTATAGCAACAGCAGATGTGCCACTTGGTACATAAGTGTAACCTTCAAATTTCCACACTCCAGAGGAGTAATCGTGACCCTGCATCCACGGAAAAGCTTGTAATTAATTACCTCTACTTTCTAGTAGACCATATCAATTTGTACTCAGTGTTCACAAGAGAACAGGTGGGAATTTTACCGTGATGCGGACCTCAGTGCATGGTTTAGTACCACTGCCCGGAGTGAATGGCTTGTCATTTGATTAAACCAAAATATGCCTAACTCCATCCTCTTAACTGTAATGGTGGTCAAGTGGCAAATTAAATGGTTTCTGTATATCAAAGTTTGATTCTGTCAATGGAACAAGACTGAATCCATCTGTGGGATCAGCTTGTACACACAAAGGATGATAATTAATTAGCACTCCTGCAATAACAAAAAACAAGAGCAAGGAAGACGAATAAGAAAGACAATTACGATATTATAGTGACTAAAATAGAAAAGTTTATTGTGCATATCTTTTGAGAAATATTTTTCCTTAAGATAGTATTTGTATTTTAGGTAAATATATCTTTGTGATTAGGAGGATTTTTTGGAGATCATATCTTTGTGATTAGGAGGATTTTTTTGGGAGATCATATCTTTGTGATTAGGAGGATTTTTAGGAGATCTTGGAAAGCAAGGTTCTTGGCAATGTTTTGTACTATATATACTTCATTACTGAGAAAATTGGGTGGAGAATTTGTCATGGTATCAGAGTGTAGGGAGATCCTAGGGCAAACACAATTTTTTTTATAGCCTCCACGAGAGATCATGGCTGGCGGAGAGGGAGAAAAGAAAGGAGATGGTGACAAGAAGGTGGATATGCAGGCAGGGAACTTGCAGGGGCTGGAGGGTGCGACCGAAGCATCGGGTCTTGCGGGTGTTTCAGCAACGCAACTGCAGCAACTTCTTGATTTTTTGAACTTGGCCAAAACAAAAGATCGATTGTATGGTAAGAACAGTAATTTTAGTTGGATTATCGACACAGGAGCGTCGAACCATGTGGCGTGTGACTTATCTATTTTGAGAAATGTGAGAAAGGTGAAACACTGCCCGATGGGATTGCCGGATGGAAACACGACAGAAGCAAACCACGAGGAGAGTGTCGTGTTGCCAGGAGGATTGAAGCTTGATAATGTGCTTTCTGTCCCACAATTAACATGTAATTTAATTTCTGTGACTCAATTAATCGATGAATCAAATTGCGTTGTCCAATTCACTAATAATATTTGTGTTATATAGGACCAACCGACGAGGCAGGTGATTGGAGCGGGTGAAAGATTGGATGGATTTTATTTTTTCCGTGGTGTTCCTCAAGTGAAGGTCTTGACAGTGGATGGTGATTCGTCGTTCGAGTTGTGGCATCAACGAATAGGGCATCCATCGGAGAAAATATTGAAGATGATACCGGCTGTGAGCCATTCTTGTGGGAAACATAATAAAGCTTGTGAGGTATGTCCACGTGCAAAGCAACCTCGGTCTAATTTTCCCATTAGTACGAATAAAGTAGGTAGGATTTTTGAACTTGGTCATTTGGATTTGTGGGGGACTTACAAGGCTCGTTCTTCTTGTGGGGCTACCTATTTTTTGACAATAGTAAATGATTTTTCAAGAGGAGTTTGGGTATATTTATTATGCAATAAAATGGAAGTTGAATCTATGTTTTTTAATTTTGTTGCCATGGTTGAACGATAATTTGAACAAGTAATAAAACGTGTGAGAAGTGACAATGGGACCGAGTTTAATTGTTTGCGTGATTATATTCAAAATAATGGAATTATTTTTTAGACTTCTTGTGTTGGGACTCCACAACAAAATGGGATGGTTGAGAGAACACACCAACATATTTTAAATGTGGCTAGAGCATTAAGATTTCAAGGAAACTTACCAATCAAATTTTGGGGAGAATGTGTGTTGGCAGCATGTCACTTGATTAATAGAACACCCTTTACTTTACTTAAGACTAAATCGCTATATTAACTGTTGTTTGGGAAAGTGCCTTCTTATGATGCTATTATTGTATTTGGGTGCCTTTGCTATGCTCATAATCAACGACACAACGGTGATAAATTTGCAAGTAGGAGCCGTAAATGTATCTTTGTTGGCTATCCATTTGGGAAGAAAGGTTGGAAATTGTATGATTTAGAAACACATGAGTACTTTGTATCGAGGGATGTGAAGTTCTTTGAGAACGAATTTCCTTTTGTGACAAACCAACCAAGGACTATGGTGACTCCTATGCTGGCGAACAATGAGGATGAGGGTGCCGATGAGTGTGATGAGTGTGTTGAGCGGGGGTTGGAGGTCGCGTCCACCCTCGAGGGGGAGTCGAGTGTTGCGATGCAGCCTGTGCAGCAACCTGCACAGGGGGTCGTGCGTGATGAGGGGCTGGAGAATACGGTGGGGGAGCAAGGTGTGAAAGTTGATGGTGAGCTAGGGCGAGGAAAACGAGCCAAAACTCCTTCAACACGGTATCGTGATTTTGTTACTCATACTATACGAAAAACAAGTCCATCTGAGAATTCATTTGCTCCTTCATCTTCCTCAGGTACGCCCTATCCTATAACATATTTTGTGAATTGTGAACTTTTTCTGTGAGACATAGGAATTTTCTTGCAGCAGTGACAGTGGGACATGAGCCAAAGCATTTTAAAGAAGCCATGAAAGACCCAGGATGGCGAGATGCGATGGGTAAGGAGATACGAGCCCTTGAAGTCAATGAGACTTGGGTAATGGAAACTCTTCCACCCGAAAAGAAAGCACTAGGGAGCCAGTGGATATATAAAATTAAGTATAAGTCTGATGACAGCATAGAGCAACTCAAAGCAAGACTTGTGATCTATGGCAATCATCAGGTGGAAGGAATTGACTATAACGAGACATTTGCTCCTTTGGAAAAAATAGTGACGGTTCGTATTTTTCTTGCAAGTGCTGCTATTAAAAATTGGGAGGTACATCAAATGGATGTGCATAATGATTTCCTTCACGGTGACTTAAGTGAGGAGGTTTATATGAAGGTTCCTCCAGGTTTCAAGAATACAAATCCTAACATGGTTTGCAAGTTGAAAAAATCGTTGTATGGTCCGAAACAAGTTCCCCGATGTTGGTTTGCAAAACTGTCAACAGCGTTGAAGAATTATAGATTTGTGCAATCCTATTCCAATTATTCATTATTTGGGTTGTGCAGGGGAAGAACTCAGATAAACGTGTTAGTTTATGTTGATGACTTGATTATTACAGGGAATGATAAGGTTGCATTGACAACTTTTAAAGATTACCTTGGTAGGTGCTTTCATATGAAGGATTTGAGAGTTTTGAAATATTTCTTAGGGCTAGAGGTAGCTCGTAATCCAGAAGGAATCTTTCTTTGCCAAAGAAAATACACACTCGAGATAATTTCTGAAATGGGTTTACTGGGAGCAAAGCCTGCGGCATTCCCTATGGAACAAAATCACAATTTGGCCCTTGCAAAGGGTGAATTTCTTGCGGATCCGACGCCGTATCGGCGACTTGTAGGAAGATTGATTTACTTATCTGTGACGAGACCTGATCTTGAATATTCGGTTCATATTTTGTCACAATTTATGCAACAACCTCGTGAGGATCATTGGGAGGCGGCTCTCAGGGTCGTGAGATATTTGAAGAAGAATCCGGGGCAAGGGATTTTGCTTCGTGCTGATAGTGACCTAAGTCTAGAAGGGTGGTGTGACTCAGATTGGGCTAGTTGTCCACTTACGCAGCGTTCCTTGACAGGATGGTTCGTGTTACTTGGTTTTTCTCCTGTGTCGTGGAAGACCAAGAAGCAACAAACAGTGTCTAGATCATCTGCGGAGGTTGAGTATAGATCAATGGTGGCAACAGTGTGTGAGTTAAAGTGGCTTAAACAACTTTTGGGTGACTTGGGTGTGTGACATCCACAGGGTATGAAGTTGTATTGTGATAGTCAGTCGGCGTTGTGCATTGCTCAAAATCCAGATTTTCACGAAAGAACAAAGCATATAGAGGCAGACTGTCATTTTGTTCGAGATGCAGTGACTGAAGGGATGATTTGTCCATCTTATGTTTCCACTAGTGTTCAATTGGCTTTACAAAGGCGTTGGGGAAAATGAAATTTGAGTTTCTACTTCGCAAGTTGGGCATTCGAGATCTACACGCTCCAACTTGAGGGGGGGTATTACGATAATATAGTGACTAAAATAGGAGAGTTTATTGTGCATATCTTTTGAAAAATATTTTTCCTTAAGATAGTATTTGTATTTTAGGTAAATATATCTTTGTGATTAGGAGGATTTTTAGGAGATCATATCTTTGTAATTTGGAAGATATTTTGGGAGATCATATATTTGTGATTAGGAGGATTTTTGGGAGATCTTGGAGAGCAAGGTTCTTGGCAATGTTTTGTACTATATATACTTCATTATTGTGAATGAGAAAAGAAAAAAAATTGGGTGGAGAATTTGTCAAAGACCCATGTTAATTAATACTAGAATACTAAAATACGTACAAGTTGTTGATGAAGATGTAGTGTTTAGTGCTCAGTATTTATAATGCAAGAGAAGGAAGAGATAACTTGAACTATGGCATACAAGTGTTGTAGTTGGTAAGGTGCCATATATGAAAGTAACCCCTGTAATACATTTTTGTATCGAAAATTCTAAAATGCACTGCTCTTTTACCTGGAATTTAGCCTGGATGGTGCCAAGCACGTGCACCATCCGCGCATGCCAATCACGTGCCTTTAAAGTGGGCAAAAAAAAAAAACAAAAAACAAAACGAGCATTGTAAATCGACAGAGAAAGCAACTTTAATTCCCTCATTTGCATAAACCCTAGATCCAATCTGCTAGAAACCAATCGGCTCGCAAGTAAACGGGTACACGGCTGCGAGATCATCCTGCGACTAAGTAACACAAATTGAATTGAAACCAATCGGCTTCAGCTGCGACTACGAGATCATCCTACAACACCTCAAAGGTTGCTCTTCGGGTTAGGAATCTTCGTGAGGAGTCTCTGCCTACTGCTTCGGGTTAGGAATCTTCGCAAGCGAGGTATAATGAAAAAAAATTTGTGTTGAAGACATTGTTTTCTGTTTAGTTTAGTTTTGGAATTTGGGTTTTGTTTAGTTTCTGAGTTTTTTATATTTGGGATTGTTAAGTGAATTGAGTTTTCCGAGTTTTTTTGTTTTCTTCTTCCTCATCTGGTGATTGTACGTTTCTTGTCTTGAACTTGCACTGTAAGCAACCCATTCACGATTGATTGATTAGTTCATCTTCCTCCTCTAGTTCTGTTCTAAATTGGACACTACACTATTATTCGCTCCCTCAGCACGATTACTTTCTTTCGTTTTTTTGTAAATGGTAACTGAAACAGTGTTGAGGTCAACCTCATTTGTTATTTCAAATTTGTTAGCAATATGAGGTCAACCTCAATTTCTGAATGCTATTTCAATTTTTTTGTTGTTAGCAATATGAGGTTTTTTCAGTGTTAGCAACCTCAATTTCTGAATGCTATTTCAATTTTTTGTTGTTAGCAATATGAGGTTGTTTCAGTGTTAGCAACCTCAATTTCTGGAATGCTATTTCAATTGTAAATCAATCACTTCCTTGTTTTCTAAGTTTTTTTAAGATGTATTTTTTGAACACATTGCTATTTCTGCAATTGCAACCTTATGGCAAATTTTTCTACAATTGTAACCTTATATAGTAATTGCAACCTCAATTGCTATGGTTTCCATTGTATGTAACATAAATGAATATTATGGTTATTTCAGTGTTTACAGTGGATTTTCATCTGTTTTTATCTGTTTCTATTGGATTTTCAGTGTTGCTATACTTTTTTTTATCTGTTTTTATGAATTTTCAATTGATTTTCAGTGTTGCTGTTTATATCTGTTTTTGTAAACTTTCAGAGATGAAGATTATGGTTTCGGAAATTGTTATGGAAAATTCAGTGTTGTATTGTTGTAAAGTTTTGATTTTGGTTTAGAACCTACACTTGTGTTGCATCCATAAGCTTTTAACAATGATATGTGGATCATGTATATGCGTATTCATCCCCATTATTTATATGTAATGTGTTCTTTCATATATGGTGGTGCATCACATTATTATTACATGATGAAATTACCATAAGAAATTTACTAATGATGGCATGCAGATTTCAACTTTCAGTATGAAGATGTATTTTTGGCATTTAAGGAGTTTCTATTACTTGCAACAAAAAAATTATAAATGTACAAATTCACATGCACAACAGCACAAAAAAGTTGAGTGGTTTATTTGGATTGTGATTAGATATGGACATTCAAAATGGAATCCTTGGAGTGTTGTAGTGTTCTATTACTTGCACAAAAATTCAGTGTTGTAGTGTTGTAAAGTTTTGATTTTGGTTTAGAACCTACACTTGTGTTGCATCCATAAGCTTTTAACAATTATCATATGACTAACATCTGTTACTTTGCCAACGCAGGAATGGCATACGTAGCTTATGTTGTTTATCGTGGGCATGTTCCTGGCATTTATGTTACTTGGTCAAGTTGCACACTACAAGTAAACAGGTACACGGATGCTGTCTACAAGGGTTTCAATTCAATTGAAGAAGCGGTTGAAGATTATGAAATTTGGAAGGAGTAGGAGGCGAGAAGAGAAAGAGAACAAGAGTCGAGAAGAGAGCACCAATCAAGAACAAACAACACTGAAGAGGTAGTGGACCAACCCAATAATGCTTCTGAGGGCCGTGGCAATCAAGTCAACGATACTTGGGCTTTTACTAAGGACCTAATCAACAATATATTAGTAGTAGTTTTATTAATTCTTGTACTTTTGTTTTTTAAGATCTTGGATAGTATGTGAGATGTAAATGAATCTGTTTTGGATGGTAAATGAATTTTAAGATCTTGGATAATATATGTTTCTGTTTTGTTATTTCCATGGTGTGTTGCTATTGTATGGTTTCTATTTCAATGTTGCTTATGGAAAATTCTGATTATGTAAATTTTTGGAACAATGAAACACTGAAAAATTGCTGGAAAAATTTCTGGAAAAACAGAAACACTGAAAAATTTCTGGGAAAAACAGAAACACTGAAAAATTTCTGGAAAAACAGAAACGCTGAAAAATTTCGGGAAAATTTTTTGGAAAAAATTTCTAGATCTAGAAACACTGAAATGATCAAGTAAATTTCTGAAACACTGAAATTTCTGGAAAATTTTCTGAAACATTGAAATTTCTGGAAAATTTTCTGAAACACTGAAATGATCATGTAAATTTCACTGAAACACGGATGAAAATGCCTGAAAATTAGCATGAACACTGACAGTAAATTCCAGATAAATTCTGACAGTAAATTAGCATGAACACTGAAAATTAGCTAAAATCCTGGTAAATTCTGACAGTAAATTCCTGTAAATTTTTGACAGTCAATTTTTTATAATTGATGAAAATGTTTTCTAAGAGTTTACACTGGAAACACTAAAAACACTGGAAATTACATACCAAATTCTACGAGTTTACACCCTGAAAAACTGAAATTACACCCTGAAAACCCGAAATTACACCCTGAAACACTGAAAATTACATGAAATTCATGAATTGCAACCATGAAACTGCATGAACTGGATCCTCAATGCTTCCATTTCTCTGTCACTATGTTTGAATGATCTCTTTCAGGGTTGGAGAATTCATATACAATCTCTGTGCAACTCCATGTCGTTGCTAGAAGTTGGTCGCTGCAAAAATAAATGATTAAGACTTACAATCTTTATGTGGTTGCTAAAATTATCATAAGCAGGTAAATTATATACCTGTGTTATAAGTGAGTGAACCTGACCAAGTCCACTAGGTTGTGAATAGTATGACCCCATACTTTCATCCTTGAAATACAAACAAGTTAATCATAGTGAACAATCATAGCGGGGCAAATCAAAAGTGAATAATCTTTGTACTAAAGACAAACCTGCGTAGCTGAAAGATGTGTCATAAATTGTGGACTTTCAACTCCAACTTGGGTAGAACCCTACAAATGACATGTCAAATTAAAAATATATTTTCTTGAATTGAAAAAATATATATATTCATTGAAGTAAAACAAACAAGTAAACATACCAAATTATTCTCTTTTTGTGTTTCTTTCTTCTTCTTCTTCTTCTTCTTCTTTTTCTTCTTCTTCTTCTTCTTCTTCTTACAGACTTTTTCCATTGTAGATTGCAACCTCGAAGTAGAATGTCGTCCTTTGCAACGAACAGGCAATGGACTATGAATTTCAGCACTACTTTTAGAGCCAACTTCCAACAACCCCTCTGGCTCAACATTGACATCACCATCACTTTTTGATATCTTTAGTGCACCAAGCTTCATTTGTATCCAATGTTTAACATTGTTTGTCTCCTTTTGATCATCGGAAGCTATGTCAGCCATTTCATAAAATAAACTGCACATCTCATCAAACCATTCATTTTCAAGCTTCATTGCCCAATCTGAATATACAATTTTAACCTTCTTATGACACCTCTTAACATCTTTCCTCCACCTTCAAAGAATAAATTTTTCTGGTAAAACATTAATCCTCTTTTGCGACAATACCGATAAAATATGTTTGCATAAGATCCCCCTAAACTCAAACAACTGACAATTGCACTAAATATTGGAGTCATCATCATTAAAATAAACTTTAAAATTGATTGATCTGTATGCGCTTCTTATCAACCTGTCTTCCGAAACACAATAAACCTGAAAGCCATGCAACTCGTTGACATGATTAACTGCACAACATAATCTTCCTGGAATCTTTGCTAGAAACTCCTTAAATTTATTTGTAGTGTAGGCAGCTTGAAATTTTTTCTCAAATTCGTACGGAGTAATGCAAGGAAGCCAACGGTTAAAGGATCTAAAGTCTTCATCAACTTCTTTTTGAACCTTACTTCGTAGTGCATTCTCATATTGTTCTACAAATTGCTTTAGAGTGGTTTTTGAATTTACATAACCATCGAAGAAAGCATTCATACTTTTACTCCTTTGTGTTGAAGACATCCCTGCCCAAAAAGTATTCCTCTGAAATGTTGGTACCCAACGAATTCTTTCATTGTATAATCCACTCAACCAATCATTATTTTGAAGGTTAAATTTCTCAATGAACCCATACCAATATTCTCCAAACTCTTCATGAGACAGGGAATCATGAACTGTTCATTGCATTGCAAACTTTATAGCCTCATATTGATTGCAACCCGACAGTTTTTTAGGCAACTTTTTCATAATATGCCATAGGCACCATCTATGGCGTGTGTTGGGAAACACAATTTTGATGGCTCTCTTCATTGCTCTATTCTGATCAGTGATTATAGCATCTGGAGCACGATCATTCATACACACGAGCCAAGATTTGAAAAGCTAACAAACTCTTCTATTGTCTCACTACAGATCAATCCACATCCAAGAAGTATTGACTGACCGTGACGATTCACCCCAACAAAAGGAGCAAATGGCATTTTGTACTTATTAGTTAAGTACGTAGTGTCAAAAGTAATGGCATCACCAAACTCCTTGTAAGCTGCTCTACTCCATGCGTCAGCCCAAAATACATTTCTTAACCTCCCTGTTTCATCCAAATCCATCAAATAGAAAAATTCAGCATTGTTGGCTTGCATCTTTTGAAAGTAGTTATGAAGTGTCGACGCATCCCCCTTACCAAATCTCAACTACCTTATTTTATGCAGATAGTTGTAACAATCTTTTTGGGAAAATGTCATATTATCATTCCCACCAGCTTCAACCACACACGAAGTAAAACTCTTATTTGGCCTAATGCCCGCCCTATCATTATATTCAAGTCTTTTCTTCACATATTGGCTCATAACACAATTTTTGTGATAATATCTCGATTTTCCAGGGCTCAAATCATGATTGTGATCATCAGTTACTATTGTCACTTTCACTGTTCCATCAGGGCGTATACGACCTCTAATCTTAGCCTTACAACCACATCTACCCATGGGACGCAATTTTATAACACTTTCTGCTTTACTTTTTGAAATCCCAGTCCGACCACATGCTAGAATAACATATCTAGAATTTCCATCCACATCTTTTTCAGTCGCCCTTACTCTCACTGGAAATCCTTTTTTATTGCCATAATCATGATAATACGACTGAAACTCTTCAATATTGTTAAATTCCATCCCTATGCAAGGCTCTTTTATCTCATCTAAAAATTATTCATTTTCCATACATTCATTATTTTCTAATGTATCCATCCCTAAAAATATGAAAAATTCAACACAAGCAAAACCCCATTAAATCTCTGTCACGTATGCTGGACAATTATTTTTTAGAAACTATATGACCTAACACAACTCTAGAATTCAATCATGAGGCAACAACTTCAGGAAACCACATGTTTGCTAATATTATATGTTGTGCTAACATTCATTCAACCAAAAGGGTTTAAGTTTAAGGATATACTAATATACTGAAGTTAACAATCATATATATATAGGCTAACAATACAATTGCTAATCATACAACACCCAGGAAAGCCTAAAATGTTACTAGGCTAACAATCAACAATTTCCAAATTAGCTAATTATTTTGGATTTTAATATAAATACAGTTGCTAATCATTGTGGTTAAAAGATATTTTTACAGTAGCATCCAAACTGGATGTTTTACATCATTTTCATCCAGATATGTTAACTTGCATCGTTTGTTTCTACAGTCACATCCTTTTGTCTTTTAGATATCACAACTGCAGTGATATACTGATCTGTTACAAATCACCTACGCTACTTATCATTTTTAATTTAACTTTACATTTTATTTTTCTATTTTAAAGATCTATTTCCTTCTTATTTGTCGACTAGGGATAGCATTTCAAAATCAAAGTGATTCGGTTTCGTTGAATCAAAGTGACAATCACGCAGAAAGAAAGGGATAGCATTTCAAAATCAAAGTGATTCGGTTTCGTTGAATTTGCGTTCGACGGAGAGAAAGAAATGGAGAAAAATACCTTTGTGTTGTGTTCTTCTTGGATTGGATTTGATTCGATTCGATTCGATTGGATTGATTACAGAAACAGATCTAATAGATCTAGGGTTTTGTTGAAGAAGGTTGCTCAAAAGATTTTCTTTTCTGTCGATTTGGTTTCTCTTTTTTTTTTTTTTGCCCACCTTTAATCCCATGTGCCTGGCATGCGTGGATGGTGCATGTGCCTGGCAGCATCCAGGCTAAAATCCAAGTAATTTAGCAGTGCAACCTAGCATTGCTTTTTTTGTATTGGAGATGTTACCTATGGACTAAAGATAAGCCAGACTGTCCCTGGTAATCTTGTGTTTTAATTATTGATTCTGCTTATAGCTATCTACCTTCAAGTGGCAACTTTTCCTTGAATGTAAAAACAGAAACCCTGAAAACCAATCGTAAGATGGGACAAAGGATCATCGATCAGTGGAATCATAAAAGATTTTGCCATTAACTCACCCTAGTTCTCCAAATAATGCCACATACACAGAAAATTATTGGCATTTGCTTGTTGAAACGTAATAAGAGAAACATGATATGTTGTCCATTATACACTGTTAAATTATACAAGCCGTCATTGCCTGTGCTCGGGTATCATGCATGGGAATTTATAATACTTAGAACGATGTAAAATTTAAATATTTAACAAAATTAAACGTTTTTGGCACTTGTTGCACATTGTCATAGTTATTTTTTTTTCTTTTTTTTGGTAATAACAGTGTCATAATTCAGAACATAATCCAAAAGCAGATGTGGGATAATTTTTTTTTATCAAACTTTAGCCTTTTTTTTAAATTCTTTTTAAAATTTTGGATGTAAGAAGATTAAAATTTTCTGTATATGAACTGTTAAAATCATTGAGCATAAAACTAATACAAAAAAACACAACAATATTAATCATAGGAAATAAAATATGTAAAATGCTCAAAGCGAATGAAACAAACTCATGCTATAGATCGAGATTATTTGTATAGGGAGAAACCATATAAAGTGATAATAACCTAATTATAATCTACACATTGAAAATCAGTTAAGATCTATTAAAGAAAATTTCCCAAAATGAGAAAGGATCAAAAAGTACTGGAAAGTAGAGTATTCTATTGCGATTATAACCATTTCTCTCTCAAGAAGGAAAATCAACTTCTTCCTCTGACAAAATCATTAGTCTTTTTTCTTTGGAAAATTATGGTGTGGGAAACAATTTTTCATTTTGATTTATCACCGGGACTATTTTTTTTTTGAGTGAGGCTAGAGAATCAAGTTTTGCAACCATGTTTTATAACCAGGATGACGTGGCATCGCTAGAAGAGGTCTTTACAACCTCGAGATACACATAAACACTTTGGAGATTTCATCATTATTTCAAGATCATGCCACATCACCATGGTTACAAAACATGGTTTCCTAGCATTTTCGTTTTTATTTTTCTTTTATGGTGTGAGAGTATTCTCGTTTCAAGACTTTTTCACTCACATTGAGAATTTTTTTATATATATATTTTAATTTTGGTAAGATTAGGCATTAGACATGTTTGGATCATCATGCTCTTTTCATTAGGGCTTTCTTAATTGACTGTGTTTTTTTTATTTTTGTACTGAAGAATGCAGAGGCAATATACCAGCGCCCGGTTAACCGAGTGTTCAAGGGACAAATCGAAATAACCATGGAAGTTTACCCAGTGAATCTCCAGGGATCATTCTCTCAAATTAGGAAATGTCGAGTAAAGCTAAACCCGTAGAAATGCACTTTTGAGGTGTAATCAGCGAAATCCCTAGGCTACATAGTCAACAAAAGGGGGAGAAAGGTTGATCTGAAGCAGAGTTAGGCTCTTCTCGACATGAGACCTCCCACAAACATTAAACAAGTTCAGAGCTAGACTGGTAGGGTGGCAAGCCTAAACAAATTTATCTTTAAATCTTCAGATATATGCCTCCACTTCTTTAAAATCCTAAAGAGAAGCGCAATGGGGAGAGCAGTGTGAACATGTCTTCCAAGACCTAAAAGAGAACATGGGAATCACAGACTCTCAAAACCTACTCCAGGTGAGACATTCTACCTATACCTCTCAGTCTCAGAGCATGATAACTCAGCTATGATGCTGGAAGAGAAATGAAAACAAAAGCATGTCTATTACATCAGGAAAACGTTATATGTTGCAGAGGCTAACTACCCTAATTTGGAAAAACTGGCCTTAGCATTTGTGACTTTCTCAAGGAAGCTAAGACCCCACTTCCAAGCTCACTCAATAAAAATCCTGACCAAGTACCCACTCCGGTCAATGTTGCACAAGCCAAAGCTATCAGGAAAAATGATGAAATGGTCAGTGGAGCTCGAACAATTTGACATCCACTACGCTTCGAGAAGACCATCAAGGCACAAGCACTGGCAGACTTCATCGCTAAATTCACTGGAATGAGATAACTGAGACTGAATGACCAACAACGAGACAATAATCCCGAATCGCCCCCATGAGGATGGATTATGTGATGCAACGAGTCATCCAACATAAAGGGTTGCAGAGCGGAGATCGTCTTTTAAACCCCTGATGGGTTCATCCTCATAAAGGCTATCAAATTCGGCTTTAACGCTTCAAACAATAAAATGAAGTACAACGCCCTCCTAGTCAGACTAAAGCTAGTTAGAGGAATCACAGTAGAAGAACTCGCGGTGTTCAATGACTCCCAACTAGTGGTCAATTGGGTGAACGATGAATTTTATTGTAAAAAACTCTGAATGATGGCTTACTGCGAGAAAACAATAAACGCCAAAATGTGGTTCAAGAGGATATTATTTTGTCGTTGCTCCAGAGCAGACAACGAGGAAGCCGAGGACCTAACCAAAAAGTCCTCGTCCACACATAACGACTCTGACATGCTCATAGAGTTCCAAACAAAGTCGAACCTGTAAGAAGAAGGTCGTCACGAATCCCTTTCCACTAATATGAAAACTAGCTGTGCGAGCCCTTGATCACCTACATAAAAGATGAAGCCTTCCCAGTAGATAGGTTAGAGGCCTGCAAGCTAAAAAACATAGCAGTACGATACACTCTTCTCAACAACAGGTTGTACAAGAGATCTGAGACTGGTACTCTACTCATATGCCTAACATTGCAGTAGGGGATAGACATTGTGGGCTCGTTCCCCATCTCTGAAAGAAAAAAAGTTCCTCCTTGTGGTAGACGACTACTTCAACAAATGGGTGAAAATGGAATCCCTCTCTAAATAGGAGAAAATCGGATCAAGAACTTTCTTTGGAAGTCTATCGTCTGCAGGTTTGGAATACTGAAAATCCTGGTTAGTGACAATGAGACCCAGTTTGAAGATGGGAAAGTCAAACAACTTTGCATCCAACTGGGTATCAACCATCACTTTTCTGCGCCGGGTCAACCCCAGGCCAATTGACAAACAGAAGTCACCCACAAAACTATCTTGGAAGCTATCAAGAGGAAACTCGATGCAACCAATGGGCTCTAGGTCTCTAAACTTTCAAGCATCCTCTAGGCATATCATACCACAAAGAGGACTCCGACTGGAAAGACACCAATTGTACTAGCGTATGGGTCTGAGGCAATGGTTTCCATTTGAACTAGCAATACCTATGTTCAGAATGGAGGAGTTTAGGCCGGAGGACAACAATGAAGCTCTGAGAGTCGGGTTAGACCTACTGGAAGAGCGGAGAGACATAGCTTCCGTTAGAATAACACCCTATAAACAAATGATTGCCCAACACTAAAATAAGACGGTCAAACCTCGAGAATTCAAAGTCGAGGATTGGGTATTGAGAAAAACCCATCCGAACACAAGAGACCCAAAATAAGGCTAGCTAAACCCATACTAGGAAGGTCCCTACAAGGTGACAATGATCAAAATACCAAGAATCTACTAGCTAGAGAACCTAGATGGAGAGTGTTTGAAAAGGCCGTGAAATGTAAAGCACTTGAAGAAGTATTATTAGTAAAGATATTCTCCTTAAAGATTCACATTTCATATAGCTCCATACCTAGGAATAGGCCTAGTCAGACTTTCAGACGATGATGACACGCATGCAGACCGAACCCAGTCCATGGACGGCTTACTACTCCTGATAGAGCCTAGTCCAACTTACGAACCATGATGGCACCCATACGGACCAAACCCAGTCCATGGACGGTTCATTGTAAGCAAGCGAGTCCCATCTATGGATGACTCATTGCTCCTTAGATAGCCTAGTTCGACCTTGGGATAACAATGGCACAACTGCAGAACTGATCTAGCCTATGGACAATCCACCGCAAGTGGGAGAGCCTAGCCTTCAGACGGTTCACCGCTCTATAAGGAACCTGGCATGAATACGGGGGCCACAATGTCACACAAACGGCCAAGCCTAGTCATTTTCAGGACGACGATAGCTTGTTGCATAAGTGACCTAGTCCGCCTCAGGAACTAAGGAGCTCCAGCGTGGACCGGACCTAGTTTATGAACAGTCCACCGAAAGTAGGCAAGCTCAGCCCTAGACAACTCACCGCTCTCTAAGGTACCTGGCCTAAATACGAGGCCCACAATGAAGCACAAGCTGCTAAGGCTAGTCCATTTTCAGGATGACAACAGCTTGCCGCATAAGTGACCTAGTCTACCTCCGGAGCCAAGGAACTCCAGCGCGGACCAAACCCAGTCCACCGCAAGCGTGCGAGTCTAGCCCTCAGATGACTCACTACTCTCTAAGGAACCTGGCCTGAATATGGGGGCCATGGGTACACAAACGGCCAAACCTAGTCCTTTTCAGGACGACAACAGCTTGCCGCATAAGTGACCTAATCCACATTAGGAACCAAGGAACTCTAGCACGAATCGAGCTCTGCCGCAAGCTGGCAGGTCTAGTCCCGGACGGTTCATTGCTCCGTAAGGAACCTAGCCTGAATACATGGGCCACAATGGCGTGCAAGTGGCCAAGCCTAGTCCTGTTAAGGATGACGATAGATTGCTGCATAAGTGGCCTAGTCCGCCTCGAAAACCAAGGAACTCCAGCGCAGCGGGCAAGCCTAGTCCACGAACGTCTCACACTCCCTAAGAAACATGGCCTGAATACGAGGACCACAATAGCACACAATCGGTCAAGCCTAGTCCTTTTTAGGATGATGAAAACTTATTGCCACATCAATGACCAAGTTCGCCTTAGAGCCAAGGAACTCCAACACAAGATGAACCCATTCCATGGACGGTTCACCAGAAGCGGGCGAGTCCTGTCCTCGAATAGCTCACCGCTCCAGAGATGTCCTAGTCCTCTTCAAGAACCAAGGCAACACACAAGCTAACGAGTCCAGTTCACAGACGACTCAACGCATTTAATTGTTCCGGTCCATACGGACCAAGGCAACACCCTGACCACCAAGGATCAACTAAACACTAGTCTAAAAAAACTATTTCACTGTCACTCCAGTTCTACACAGAGCTAAATAGCAGTATTTTGAAAGGCTAGCGCCTACTCAAAAAGCTAGCAACCCGCAAGGTACAACCTGCCTTCACAAAAATCACTCTTCATTAACTTCGCCATTGATGTAGTCAATTCCTTCTCTCCTTCCTTGCTGCTTACCTAGACCTGCAAGGGTAGCAAACATGAGTCAAGGACCACCGTGTGGTGGCCGATGACACTCCGATGCTTAAGTTAGATAAGGCTTAAGAGAGGCTTAAAAATGTAAACTGGGATTATGTAGCATACCTCTAATTCATCGACCTTCTCTCCCTTTTATAGTGTAGGAATCCTTGTTTGGCTAGGCCTTTGGTGGTGTAGTTTAGGGAAAGAGATCTTACTGTAGAGATTGATGGAGATTTTATTAACCTAAATTAATAAGTTAATAGACCCTACTTGTAATATTGCAAGTGCACGACTATCCAACTAGTAGACAGTGCCAAATACGTGTCAATCCCACGAGGATTGACTAGACAGTCGAATTCTAAGACTTATTTAAACTAATATAGAATTGGGGGTTGCAGCAGATGAAAATTACTAAATTAAGAGAACTAGATTGAACAACTAAAATTAAAATGGTAAGATGATAAGAGAGTGGACCGAGACATCGAATCCACCACAGATTCTTCGAGATTTGTGTAATCCAAATTATTGTTTTCAAGAATCAACACGACTAACCTAAAGATTAATCTAAGTTCGCAATTGATTTCAGTAAAGGCCTAAACCCCTTGCATTGCATGTCTTTCTACGACACACACAATTACAGGTTTAGTTTAACTAACTCTAAACCCCTAGCGTTGCATGTCTTCTTACGACTCACACAATCAAAGATTCAAATTAATTGATTAAAGCAAGCTTCGAATATCAACAAAGAGAACTTCTAACTACCGATTAGTCTAGATAATTATTAAAAGCAAATTATTGAAATTTGGAAATCAACTGTGTTTAACATTCAAGCATATCGAAAACAATATATTTAAATACGACAAACTGTAGGAAATCTTTTGGTCTAGAAGATCGTGGTGGAGGTGGTCACAGCATCAGTGGAGGTGGAATTCATCTCAGCATGATGCATCTCGAGAAACTGTTACAAACACATAGTGGTTGCTCTGCTCGAGCGGCCATTGTTGATAATGGAATGACTAGGCTAGTTTTCGACATTAGTTTGGAACTGACTAGGCTCCCACCTTCCAAATTATCTATACCTGCACATAATGGGCTACAAGTTTTGGTCAAGGGGATTCGACGACCATGGTTTGTAAATGAGCAATGGTCCCATGGCAAGCCATCGGAATTAGTTCGGGTCTGACTAGGCTCCCCACCTTCCAAATCATCTATACTTGTGCACATCGAGCTACAAATTTTGAGGGTTTTCGGTGATCATGGTCTGTAGAAGAGCAGTGGTCCCTTGGCAAGTTGTCAGAATCATTTCGGGACTGAGTAGGCTCCCACCTTCCAAATCATCTACACCCGCGCAGTGGGGGCTACAAGTCTAGGGTTGGTAATTCGACGACCATAGTTTGTACAATAGCAATGGTTCTGTGGTGAACCGTCGACATCAGTCAAAATTGACTAGGCTCCCACTTTTCGAACAATCTACACCCGCGCAGTGGGGGCTACAGGTTTGGGTTTTGATCAGAAGTTGTCGTTGCGAATCGTCACCAGCTAGGCTCACCTGATCGGGTTCGGTGACCATTGTCCGTGAAGGGGGCAACAATCCCTGGAGAGTCGTCGTCACCAGGCGCGATAACTCTGGCTAGACTCCCACTTCCTAAATCATCGACATTCTCACTGGGCAAACTAGGTGTCGAGATGAATCGAAAGTCGTCGTCATCAGCTAAAGCTGACTAAGCTTGCTCGGCTAGGTAGGGGCTCCGCTTGTTAGCGTACATCCGCGAGCAGATTACATCGTGCAGACGAGTTTTGAAGAGAGGAGAGTACCTTAATTCAGCTGGTGATATACAGGTGATATACAACTGTAGAGTAAGAGCTAGGGTTTATCGATGATCAATACGCTACATCATAGATCGTGAGACGGTTGAGTATCGGTTACTCCCCCTAATTAATGGGGTTGTGCGCAACCTCGTTGATTGGATGACTGTGGTCCTGTGTATCTTCCTTGAGAACCGTTGTCTTTTTGTTTCCCATGCAACATTCAATGTTGACAATTAATGTCGAAGCGCCCATTTTGTGAACCACTATGTCTATATAATGGCGTTTTTCATCATTGTAGGCATTATCTTCTGTTGAGCGTACCTCCTATAATGCTCTCACTTGATGAACATTTTTTGGTTTTTCCAAAGCCTGAAGAGAGGTCTCCATTTGTTTGCTGAGATCTTGTAATTTCTTCTCATATTTCAAAGAAGATGTACAGACTCCCTTTTAAGGGTTGAGTCTGTCATTTATTTGCCAACACTTCGGTGTTACCTTGTGCCTCTCTGTATGCTGGGAGATGCTTCCTGTGGCTAGCTCAGGATTGATCAAAGTGTTGGCAGATGCATCATTCTTTCCGGGGGTGATATCTCTGATTCACCCCGAGTATCGCGAATTGTAAAAGTGTCCTCGCTTGGCAGCATCATGAGATCTTAACTTTCTTGTCGCTTGCGGCCATCTTTGTCTGTCCTCTTCTACCTCATTTGGGAGGTCGAATACCGGGTTGAAGATGTCTACAGTTTGTGGCAAGGTCTACACCGCTATTGGCATACCGCTTTCCGGAGTGATTTGGCTGAGCAATTAACGATTAGTTGTTCTAATCCTTTCAGCCTCCTTTTTGCACATTTGTCCTTGATCGTGGGACATCCCTTCGGAGATACGCCGAGTCTACTTTTAGTGCCATTGTTGTCTTCTATAGTCGGACTGTTTAAGCGAGTCTTTACTTTATGTCACATTGTATTTAGATGGTTGTAGTATCTAGTCTTTTGTATTCGCCTCCAGGCGCTCGTTGTCACATCTTTCCAGTAATCAATAAAGTGTATTTGCATAATTCTTTTTTATTTCTTAAATGATTGCAAATATGATAAGCTTATAAGAGATGAAACTCTACATTGACTACGAAAAGGACAATAAACAGCCAAAATAGACATATTGTTGGCGGAAAGAGGTCGATTTGGCCCTAAAGTGAATTTGCATGGCCCTTGCTGGATCGTTGATACCTTCGGTGAACTGTCTAGCTTCATTGATGTCACTAAGGTTATTGAAGAGTAAACCATGCATGGGAATTTATTTCCACATCGACATATTGTCAGAGGGTTGTACTCCCATCTGCATTGACTGTTTCGTTCAGCTGGGTTGAAAAGCGGATTGCTCCTGTACCGCTTAAATGTCCCCCGTGTCTGAATTGAGCCACTGTTGTTGGGATCTTGTCTCCATGTGAGTGGAGTGATGCGTCCACTATCACTGGGTCTAGCTTTAATTCAGATTGCGTTGTGGGATCCAGTTGGATCTAGGAACATTATATCTGCTTCAGTGCAGAACAGTGGCAGCCTCGTGTCGTTCGTTGGTCCCCAATTGCTCCTTCTGAATCATTAGCGGTGTACTTAACACACTGGTGAAAGGTGGAGAGTACTGCTTCCATCTGGTGGAGCCATGGTCTTCCTAGGATAAGGTTGTAGGTAGACAGTGCGTCCACTACCATGAAGTTCAAAAACAAGTCATTTCTCAGCTGTGGCTGTTTTGCCACTACTGCTAATCTTATTTTCTTTATTGGGAAGCATTTCTCATCGCTGAATCCAATTAGTAGGTACTCTGAGGATGTCAAGTTCTCCTCATTGAGATCCATACTATGGAATGCACTGTAGAACATGATGTTAAGGGAGCTTTCCATAACCACTAGGGACATCTTCAACCTCCCACCTTGCAATGGAGACCGATATGACGAGAGCGTCATTGTGCAGTGTGCGGACCCCTTTGAGGTCCTTGTCTGTAAAGGTTAAGGTGGGGATGGGGCTTTGCACCCTCAAGTAGTAAATGCATATGTCCTCATCTACGGCCTGCTTTCGCAACTCCAGTAGAGTCTTCTTGCGGGATCTATTTGACTGGTCTTCATCTGATCCGACTCCATGAAAGACATAGATTAAGCCCGGAGTCTCCTTCTCGATCTCCTTGGATGTATCCCCTTGTCCCTGGGTCGTTTTGGTCGCTTCTCGATCCCGTACCTTAGACTCTTGCAGTTGTTGGTGTCATGGCCACCATCATTGTGGTATGAGCATTACTTGTTGTTGTCACATTTCGAGGGGTCTCTGCGCTGCTATGGGGGCCACTTCAGAACTTTCCAATTTTTCATGGAATTCAGGACATTTGATAGGCTAGAATTGAGGGGGTCTCTGAGCAGTATTCGTTGTTGTCATGTAGTTGGAAGCTTTCTCTGGCCTGACCCAACCAGGGTCCGACCTGTTGTCGTTGTGCTTTCGTTTGCTCCTTTCTTCATCCTCCCACCTTCTTCTCTCCTTCCTGTCCTTAGGAGCGGAGGTCTTCTTCTCAAATTCTATTTCCCTTTTCACAGTTATCATCTCGTCCAAAGCGATGTACCTCTGGGTGCTCATAAGGAACTTCATCATATACAAAGGGGGTTCCAAGGAGAGGAAGTCATAAAGCTTTCCCTCTTTTAGGCCACGGTAAAATCCATCACGGTTGTATCACCATTGTAGTCATCAATGAGTGTCAGCTCATTGTTGAAGTAGGTGGCATACTCTCTGAGTGTCTCATTGGATTTCTGTTTTAGAAAGAGTATGTAGTGTGGGCCTCTATAGAGACGATGACTCCCAACAAAGTGCGACGGGAACTCCTTCGCCATCATTTTGAATGAGTCGATCGACTTTGGCGGGAGGCTTTGAAACCATGTTAATGCTGACTTCTTTAGGCTGGTAGGGAAAGTTCTACACATCATCGAATTGGATCCTTCTTTCAGTGCCATTACGTGCTGGTAATTGCGTAAGTGATCGAATGGGTCGGTGGTCCCGTCATAGAAGTTGAGCTTTGGAGGCATAAACTTCTTTGGAAGAGCCTCGTTCATGATACGGTCCATGAATGGTGGAATAGAGAGACGATATAGCACGTTTGGGTCATGTACCCTTTTGTGGAGGAGGTTCTACAAGGCAAGTCTATCTACCCTGAAAGTCGGTTCCATGTTAGTTGCGCCGCCTCCTCTGGTCCAATGAGAACTAGCATGGGTTTCAATTTCATGTGTTCGTTGTCTGTTATGTTTCGGAGATGTAGGCATGTGCTGCTCCTGGTTTCCATTGGTGGGTAGAGGGTTTTGCTGCAAGAGAGCCTTCACTACAGTGGTAATTTATTGTATTTGAGGCGACAAAAAATTTATCTTGGGGTCCGTCATCACCATCGCTAGCGTAAATATGTGAGTCTGCTGCCCTTGTGTCGTCGGTATCGCTGAGAGTGGTGGTATAGCGTCAGTCTGAGCGTTTGACGTCTTCCTTTGTTCTCCATTGTCGCGTGATCTGGTGGTCATCATATCTTTGTATTTTGAAGAGAGATGATGCTAATGAAAGGTTAGGAACTTTATCGCCCCCACCAGGGGCGGATCTAGGATTGCAGATAAAGGGGGGCAAACAGTACACAACTATTTTACTATACAACTGTTCAACTAAACAAATATACATGACATGATTAATTATAGTTAGCAAATGAAGAGTTCACATTTTTTAATTGGAGAAAACAAAATTAAGCATGGTGGTATAAGATGAGAGTTGGCGAGAAGCATAGCTCTGCTTTCTTTCTAACTTTTTGGCGTTGAGGCAAGCATAACAGTACAATCTAAGTCCAAGTAGTAGTAGCAGCAGTAGCCTAAGTAGTGTCTATTCTCTGGACTAGAGTGGATGGAGAACTTTTTCCTTTTGGGCTAGCTCGGACAAAGCAGACAAACAACAACTTTTGAAATCTAAAATTTATAATTGTTTAATCTAAAATAAAGAGATTAAATAGATAGAAATTTAAAAAAAAATTCTTGAAATGTATAATTTCCCTTCCTCCGGTCTCCAACTCAATTAATGGTGGGAATTAAAATAGAGAGATATTAAAAAAAGAAAAAGAGAGAGATGGTGGATGGATATATGAGAATTAGAAAGAGAGAGAGAGAGATTAAATAAAAGAAAAAGAGGTGGAATGGGATTGGGATTGGGATTGAGATTGGTGAAGGTGAAGTTTAAAAAATAGAAACCAACACCCTTTGATTTAAAATAACCTGGAGTCAATAACCAAGATTGTATATAAAGAGGGGCAATCTAAAATTTTAAAGGGGGGCAAGATAAAACATACAATTAACTTAATGAACTTTTTTCAAAATTATAAGGGGGTCAATTGCCCCCCTTATCCAATACATAAATCCGCCACTGGCCCCCACCGATGAAACCAAACTGATGCAATCGATTTTTTCTCCCTGCTTTGACCTGCACATCGGCACGAGAGCCACGGATCAACGTTGTGGTGGTCGATGGCATTCTGATGCTAAAGTCAGACAGGGATCTGAGGAAGGCGTAATGCTGTAAATAGGTAATTTTTAGCGTACCTTAGTTTACCAACCTTGTGTCTTATTTATAGTGTTGGAGTCCTGGTTTGACCAGGCTATCGATGGCATAGTTTAAGGAAGAAGATCTTTGTAGAGATCCTTCTCTAATTAGGAGTCATGTTGTCAAGAGGAGTTTCCCTATTAGCCTTATGCTCCTAGATACGTGGGAGATAGTTTCCGTTCTGAGAGTAGTCCATAGATAGAAGTCTTCATGTGTGATAGATACTCTAGAGTTTGTTTCCTAGTTGAAAGCAAAGTGTTGTTGTCTTGCCTGTCCTAACCTAATCCTCGAGATACTTGCCTTAGCAGGGCTTACTGGTATTGAGGATAGTTGTGAGACGTGTGGCCTTAACAGGTTGTTATGATTTTGGGCTCACCTGGCAGACTGCATTGTGCGGGCTTAGAACCACTTGGGCCAGATCCGTGTTGTGTTGATACTTGAGCCTACTATTCCTTAAGATCATCGTGACATGTGTACGGTATGGAAGGGAGACCATTTTGGTGTATCATTACCAGCAATTCCAACCTCCCATGCACGATCCTACGGAATTCAAACGTGCCTCACACCTTGAAAAGCTCTTCCTCGCGCGCCTTTGCTCCAACAAGTTCAAGCTCTTGCTTTTCTGTCAAGGCATTAGTTTGAGATTGCTCAGTATTCAAGCTTTTTTTAATTATCTAAGTTCATGTTCTCTAGGAGGAGTTGGGCCCCATCTTTCCTTGCTTCGCGAGCATTGAATTCCACGACGGCCTCTGACTGTTGTCTTTGGACAACCCACTTAGATTTTTTCCCGGTATTCTCCACAGCAAGAGACTGCAACTCAGAACACATCTTAGCGACTCCAACTTCTAAATCATGGCGGACCAGGTTCAGCTCTTCTCTGGATCTGTCCCTTGCAGACACCACCTCTGCTAAATTCGACTCAAGGGCTTCCATACGAACCCTCTGGGTCTCAACATCAACGACTGATTATTCTAGCCTCATCTCTTCAAGTCGCTTTCTCAGCGATTCAATCTCGAAGAGTGCATCAGAATATGACTTCTGCATATTTGAAAAGACACGCTCCATGGTGTATACCCTCTCACGAGTCACCTCAACTTCCATTCCAGCGACGACCACTTGGCTCAGATGCGACATCCCTAGCAATTGATGTTTCAGCCCCTCATCCATACATTTTCCCAGCACACCCTCATCTATCTTCGAAGCGCGGTTCACCAACAAACTATAAAATCTGATGATATGCTTCCTCAAAGCATAATCAATATCAACCTTCTGGTGTCAAGCCTGGTTGCTCATTTTTAATACATATTGAGCAAACAAACTCATCCACGCGACCAGATGAAGTTCTTTTGGATGCAGAATTACACCAGCTCCATTCTTTGCAGTTTTCGCCGCACCTGGGTCATCATCCACCGCCATCCCCTTGTCACTAGCAGTCGATTCTCTATTGTGAGCTGGCTTGGTAGAATCCGAATGGGGAGAATGACGCGAATTGTCTAGCGGACCCTCCGTTATCTTGATATACGGCCTAGAGCAAGATGGAGGACAATGCAGATTACAAGAAGGAGAGTGCGCGCTGCAGTGACCACTGTGAAACAATTCACCAGCATGATGAAAAAACTCGAGGGCCACATACAAATCTTTATCAAGACCTTCCAGCAAAACAAACCTAGATTGGTCAGTATTAGTAGAAGCCGCCACAGCAGCCAACATCAGCTTTTTGTTCAAAACTTTTGTCTGCTCGTTACTTGACTTCGACGCATCTTCAATTTCTACTAACCGCATGTGGGCCTTTTCCAAGTTAGATGCTACAACCTCTGCCTCGTCAGACAGGTCAGAATCACGCTCCTCCCTTGGCAGAACAAACTGTCTAGAAGAAGGCTTAGCCCTAATGTGAGACCTATTTGAGCTTATAAAAGAAGCAAATGCCTAAGAAATCTCCTCTATGTCTGATGGGCTAGGAGCCTTAACTTTAGAGGCCTCCTCTTCTTGCAAGGAGCTCCACCTTTGGACTGAGTCTTCGGTACTCTGAAAAGAGTAGGAGCCACATGCCAGTAGGTTTATAACCCACTGCGATTAAAATTGGAAGTGCAGATAACATCCTCTACTCTTATTTGAGGCATGCCACAGAATGCCTTCACAGCAGCTTCCTCCCACGAGGAAAAAGGAGGAATGGGGAACCTCCCTACAAAGAACACATTTAAAGATCAACATATAATCGGCACGGTGAAAACAAAGAAAAAATTATAGTTATGAAGTGGACTGAACTTTTGCTCAAGCGGGCGACCATTAAACTCGAAATACACCGGGCCTGAAGGAGCCAGGAAGCAGTGTTTCTGCCTGAACTTGAAGTCATCCGACAGTTTCCCGAAGCAAGCCGACGACTTCATCTCACACACAACGTGATTGTTTAGACGAAGAGAAGTTAATAACTGAATCACCTTTGGAGTAACTTGAACACTAGCGTCATTTTCCCTAATCAATATGAGGAGAACAATCTTGTACCCATTCGGTACTAATTAGGTAGGAGGGATACCAAGGAATTCGAGAAAGCTCCAGATATCATCGATCACAGGAAAATGGAAACCCGTTTTAAACATGTCACAGTGCAAACAGATGAATCCATCCAGATGAAACATTGGCGTCTGATCAACATGCAATGTGTAAAATTGCAGGTATTCAGGGACCCCATATGTCTTCTGAATCTCAGCCAGGCTCAATTCAGAAGCCAACTTATCTTCAAAGAATTGGAGGCCCCTGGCAAGAAACTCATCATCAAGTTGATTTTGGCGAGCCATGAAAACAGTGAATAAGCTTTCAATTAAAAGCTTAACAAAGCTGAGTTTCTAAAAATGAAGGAATGAAAGAGTTGATCTATGCCAGAAAGGGAGATCTCAATAGATATTGATTTCCCCTTTTTTCCACTGAACCGACACACGGTTAATTAATGAAGTGCGGTGATCAAGTAACGGTTCAGACTCAATCATTATCAGTGGCGTATCTTTTCGAGAAGTGACTTAGTGAACTGATACGATGGCCACTAACTTGGGAGAACAGTTGATGATACACCAAAACGTCATCTCTTCTAGACCGTACATGTGTCATGATGATCTCTAGGAATAAACATGCCCAAGCATCAGTCTAGTACTAATCCGACCCAAACGACATCAAGCCCGCAAAGTGCAGTCCGCGAACCGGACCCAAATTACTACAGCCTACTAAGCCCACACGTCTCACAGCCATCCCCAATACCCGTAAACCTATTAAGACAAATATTTCGGGGGTCAACTTCTGATGGGCAAGCTATTAGTACTTTGTCTTTGACTAGGAAACAAATACCAGAATATACTTCATATGTGGAAACTTTCACCTATGGACAACACTCTGATAAGGAACTATTTCCCCCGTATCCAAGAGCACAAACCTAACAAGAAACTTCCCTCTTCAAGATGATTCCTAATTAAAAAATGATATCTTTCCCTAACCTATGCCACCGATGGCATGGTTGAACCAGGACTCTAGCACTATAAATAAGACAGGAGGTAGGTGAATAAAAGTATGCTACAAATTTTCTTTTTACAGCTTTAAGCTTTCCTCAGATCCCTAACTAACTTTAGCATTGGAGTTCCATCAGCCACCACAATGGTGGTCCGTGGCTCATATGTGTTCCTTCTGCAGGTCAACAAGTCAAGGTCAAGTAGGGACTAAAAATCGACTTCATCAGTTTGGCGTCGTCCGTGAGGACGATAGAGTTCCTAGCAACGCATTGACATCATTTCTCTTTAGAGTTCAGAAAGATGGTGACCACCAAATCCCATAACAATGCAGACCAGGGTGACACGTCGAATGCTCAGACTGGCGCTATACCACCACTTCCAATGGTACCGATGACACAAGGGGAGCAGGCTCGCACCCTTGTGCCAGCAGTAGCGGCGAAGGACACCAGGATGGATCGGCTATCATCCCAGATACAACAGATCGCTAAAGCAGTGAAGATCCTCACTCAACAAAACCCTCAACCTACTGATGGAGATTTCTTTCCCTAAGCAAGACAATTCCTAATTAGAGAAGGATTTCCAAGAATGTCTCTTTCCCTAAACTACGTTACCGATGACTTGGTCGAACCATGACTCTAGCACTATAATAAGACAAGAGGTTGATAAATAAAGGTACGCTACAAATTCCTTGTTTATAGCTTTAAGCCCTCCTCAGGTCTCTGTCTGACTTTAGCATCAGAGTGTCATTAGCCACCACAACGATGGTCTATGGCTCACGTGCTTTCTTTTTTTTTCTTCGAGGATTGGGCAACTTCATGGCTAAACTTTTTTCCTACCAATTCTATCAAATCATGGGAAGATTTATTTAGAAAGTTTTAGTGAAATATTTTCCCATGAGAATGACCCTAGAAATTAGAAGAGACATTGAAGAGTTTTCTCAAACACGTTATGAAACTTTTTATGAAGCATGGAATCGCTCTCAAGATTTACTCATCAAGTGTCCTCATCATGGCTTTGAAAAATGAGTTTTAGTACAGAGTTTTAACAATGGATTGACTGCCAAGTCTCAAAATATGATTGAGTCCATACACCAAGGAAAATTCATGTGTAAGACTGGTACTGTAGCTTATAAATTTTTAAGTGAACTTGTTGATGATTCTAGATAATGGACTGCCCATAGAGACTCGAAACCTAATACTTCTAGAAAATCACGTCTACATGAAACAAAGAAAGATTCAGAACCAAACATCAAAACCTTATTCAAGGACTTTGCTAAGGAAATTAAATCTATTGTTACGAACTCTCTCTTCCAAGCCAAAGAGCAAACTTCCAACTCTTGTACTTTTTGCCTCAAGGTAGATCATATCGATTTTGATTGTCCTCTCTATTCAAGTGGCAATGAACCTCAAGGGGAGATGTGTGTGTTTAATAGTGAACGTAAATCCAACACATTCAGTCAAACTTACACATCTGCAAATTGAAATCACTCTAACCTTTCCTATGGTGGTGACTTTTATAAGCAACTACCCAGGAGTTTAGGGAATCCTACTGGCTTCCAACACCCTAGGGAACCTAATAAACAAGCCCACAACTCACACAATTATCCTAGGCACAGACAGTCAACATGAATATCAATCTAACTAAATACAACAAAATCAGTATGCACCTCAGAGAGGACAACTTCCATACCAGCAGCATTATCCTATGTCGCTCTTTATGGCTCATATCCCTCATAATTCTTATGGTCAACCTTAGCATAGCTACTCGTTTGACTTGGTGCCTTAAACTCAATATGGTACTCATGTACCACCTCAAAAACCATCGTTGGATGGATTATATGTTGCACTAATTAATGGCCACCAGCGCTGCTAATTCCCAAGCCATCCAACAGCTTCAGCGACAGTTGCAACATTTGACTGTGGGAAGGGAAAAATGAACATTTCTAAACCAACTCATCCCTATTCCAAAGGATGCTACCCAAGCCCATGTCAATGAAATTGAAAGTAGTTCTAACTCACATGGAGAAGTTAAAGCAATTACCACCCTTCGTTCTAGGCGAGCAATTGATAATGGTGTAGAGCAACCTAAGAAAACTGATGTAAATTCTAAAGAGAACACTCCTAAACCTACTTAGAAAGCTAGAGGTTCTTCTAAAACCAATTCAGACCCACCCTATCAGCTCCTTTAAAGCCAACAAAATATATACCTAAGGCACCTTTGCCCAAATCCCTTGCAAGTAGTAAAAAAGAAAAACAATTTCAATAAATCCTAGAGGTTTTCAAATGAATGCACATCAACATTGCTCTTTTGTCAGCTATTGAACAAGTACCAGTCTATGCAAAAAATTTCAAGGACATGTGCTTAAAAAAGAGAAAAATAGAAGACCCTGAAACTGCATTCCTTGCAAGCAAAACCACATCACTTATTCAACAAACTAGAGTGGTTAATGACAAGGATCTAGGAACCCCTACTGTACCATGTTTCATTGGAAAAGATTTTGAAAGTCGTGCCTTGTTTAACTTAGGAGCTAGTGTGAACCTCTTACCATAATATAAATATTTGGAACTTGGTTTAAGGAGATGCAACCAACAAAGGAGTTCTTAAGCTAGCAGATGAGTCAAAATGGTACCCGAGAGAAATAATTGTGGATGTGATTGTACAAGTTGCAGATTTATATTATTCAATTGACTTCATCATTCTTGACACTTGCTCGAGCCCAGATAATCAATTCCTGTCATCTTAAGGTTATCTTTCCTAGCAACTATGGAGGCCAACATAATTGTAGAAGTGGTGGCATGTCTATTTCCTTTGGGAAACTTAAGCTGAGTTGAATAATTTTAAGGCTATGCAATAGAGAGAGATGAACTTGATATGATTGAGGATGAGGAAAAAGAAGAAGTGTGTATGATTCAATCTTTTGAGAGATGCATAACTTCATTATCTTTCACACTTTGGTATGGACCAAGATATTGACGAAGTTGTTGAAAAAGTCAACAGTATGTTGGATACTATTCTCATACTACATATACCTGAGTCTGAGTCATTGCCACTTTATCAATATGAGGAAGAATTGTATTCCTTGTCTTCCTTCCCAACTCAATCCCTAGATAGTGAGTCATCCACAAGCTCTCCTCAATCATTAGAACTTAAGCCTTTTTCAAATGAATTAAGATATGCATTTCTTAGTCCTAAGGATAATTATCCAATGATTATTGCCTCAGATCTCACTGAGGAACAAAATGACATGTTGTTGAGAGTCCTTAAAGCTCAAAGTCAACCATTGCTTGGAGTATTAATGACATTAAGGGTGTTGACCCTACTGTTTGTGAGCGTCATATCTATTTGAAAGATGAGACCAAAACCTTCAAATAACACCAACGACATCTCAATCCATGTGGTTCCTAAGAAATCAGGAATTACAGTTGTTGAAAATGAAAACAATGAGTTTGTGCCACAAAAAATGAAAAAGGGATGGAGAGTATGTATTGATTATTGCAAGCTAAACTCTAATATATACTCAAAATGATCACTTTCCCCTCCCCTTTATTGATTAGATGCTTGAGAGGTTAGCATGTCATTTGTACTATTGTTTCTTAGATGGGTATTCTGGATACAATCAAATACCCATTGCATGTGAGGATCAATAAAAAACCACATTCACTTGTCCCTTCGGTACCTACGTTTATCGTAGTATGCTTTTTGGACTATGTAACTACGACAATTTCAAAAGTGCATGACTAGAATATTTAGTGATATGGTGGAAAACTTTCTTGAGATCTTTATGGATGATTTTTCGGTATTAGGCTCATCTTTTGACAAATGTCTAAATCACCTCTCACTTTTCTTAAAGTTTTTTGAAAAAAAATGTCTCATTTTAAATTGGGAAAAATGTCACTTCATGGTGAAACAGGGCATTGTTCTTGGGCACGCTGTCTTCAAAAGGCATTGAAGTGGACAAAACTAAGATTGATGTCATTTCATCTCTTATGATTTCAAAATTTGTTAAAGATGTGAGATATTTCTTAGGGAATGTTGGGTTTTATCATCGTTTAATCAAGGATTTCTCCAAGATAGTACGCCCTTTGAGCAGTCTCTTAAATAAGGATATTCCCTTTTTTTATGATAATTATAGTTCTGCATTTATGTGTCTTAAGTCTGAACTAGTCTCAGGTCCTATCATTCAAGCCCCTGATTGGATGCTACCCTTTGAGATTATGTGTGATGCATCTGATTATGCTCTAGGTGCACTTTTGGGTCAGAGGGTTAACATGCTCCCCCATGTCCTCTATTATGCTAGCAAGACTCTGAATGAGGCTCAATTCAATTACTCGATCATTGAGAAAGAGATGTTGGCCATTGTATATGCCTTAGATAAATTTCATTCCTATCTCATTGGAGCTAAAGTCATTGTGTACATTGACCATGCAACCCTTAGATACATTCTCAATAAGAAGGACACCAAGCTTTGTTTGATCCAATGGGTCCTTTTGCTACAAGAATTTGATCTTGAAATATTAGATAAGTCAGGTATAGAAAATGCAGTCACTGACCACCTATCTAGCATAATATCAAAGTCATCTACTAGTTTTTTGCCCATTTAAGATAACTTCCCAGATGAACAACTTATCTTGGTTGAGCAAGAGCTTCCTTGGTATGCTGGCATTATCAAAATTTTAGCAATTGAGCAACTCCTTTCACATTGGTCTTATTTAGATCGTGATATGTTTTTGTCTAAAGTCAAGTATTATTCTTGGGATGAGCCATATTTGTACAAATATTGCCTTGACCAACTTATTAAAAGATGTGTTTCAGAAGCTGAACTGTTGAGCATCCTCTCATTTTGCCATGATCAAGATTGTAGTGGGCATTTCAATTCTAATAAAACCGCGGAGAAGGTTCTCCAATCCGATTTTTATTGGCCTACCCTTTTTCGAGATGCCCATGAGTCTTGTAAAGTATGTCACCGATGTCAACAACTTGGGCAAATAACTCGTTGACACATGATGCCTCAGAATCCTATTCTAGTGGTTGAAGTTTTTTATGTTTGGGGCATCAAATTTATGAGACCGTTTCCATCCTCTGATGGGTATCAATACATCCTTCTTGTAGTGGATTATGTCTCTAAATGGATAGAGGCAATTGCCACTAAATCTAATGATCACAAAATTGTTGTTTAATTCATAAGGGAGTTTATCTTTAGTAGATTTAGCACCCCCATGGGTATCATTAGTGATGTGGGTAAGCATATCTGTAACCTCGTCTTTGAGCATCTTGTAAAAAAGTATGGGTTACTCACAAAGTTGTCGTTTCCTACCATCCTCAAACAAGCGGTCAAGTTGAAGTCTCAAATCATCAAATCAAGAACATCGTCAAAAAGACTATCAATCCAAATTGGAAAGAATGGTTTTACGCCTTTTGGATGCCTTGTGGGCATATCGAACTGCATTCAAAACTCCTTTAGGGATGTCTCCCTATAGATTGATCTTTGATAAACCTTGTCACCTTCCTGTTGAACTCAAACATAGAGCTTATTAGGTTACAAATAGTCTAAACTTTGACCTTGATATGGCTGGTCAACAACGAAATCTTCAGCTTGATGAGCAAAAAGAATGAGGAAGAGCACTTAAGTGCGACGGATCTACGTAGCTGTGTGATCCATCAAACGTTGACTGGAACTACGAAAGAGCTTACGGCTAATCCCGAATAGCTATGCGCCAATATTTTTCATACGCGCATGGAATATGGTGGCTAGCTTTGAACGTCATTATCGGTAATGGCAGTGCATTAACGTGACTTCTAAAACAGTAGTAGAACGTTTGGGATTGGAAATTGAGAAGCATCCCACTCCTTATCAAATTAGTTGGGTCAATGAAAATAATTCAGTCTTAGTGAAACATCAATATTTGGTGAAGTTCTTATTGGGAAAAGAGATATGTGGACGAGGCCCAGTGCGATGTGATTCCTATGACAGTTTGTCACATGTTATTAGGACGACCTTGGCTTTATGATCATAAAGTCTCCTACGACGGGTATGCCAATACTTATTCCTATACTTGAAGGGTAAGAAACTTATTTTGAATCCTTTGCAGATTTCGGAATTTGAGACAAAAAAAACGTTGTCTTAGTATTGACCATGCGCCACTTTTCTCACACTCCCCTCGATCGCAATTTGCTACCTTTGCCTCCTAGACAAAGTGAAGTTGCGCTAGATTTTTCTAGCTATATGAAGGATGTTCATGAAGAAGTCAAATGGCGTTTTTCCCTTAACAAAATCATATGCGACTTCTGCAAGTACAAGGCGCAAAGATAGAAAATTTGACAATGGCGATATGGTTCTTATTCACTTAAGACCGGAATGATTTCCTCCAGGGAGTTTTACCAAGTTGCATGCACAATGTGTCGGTTCTTTTCGAGTCGTCAAGAAATTGGACACAAATGCGTATGTCATTGACTTGCCCTCTGATTTTGGTATTAGCATATTTTTAACATTGAAGATATCACTGAGTTTAAGGGTGATACAACTAAATTGCCCACAACTCTAGTTCCGGAAGCATTGAAAGCCCTATTATTCGAGATTGCATTTATCCTTGATTATCAATTTGTTACAACCAGTCGAGAGGGATACTATAAGTTTTTAGTGCAGTGCAAAAATCGTTCAAATTCATAATCAGTTTGGTTCCAAGCCACGGAACTCCAGCGCTTACATCCAGATTTATTTGCTAGCTACGTTCATCACAACTTGTCTGAGCCAAGTTCTTCAGGAGAGTCGGCAATTGATGCAAATCAGGAAGTTGTTCCTTAAATCATGGTGTTCTAGTTTTATGAAGCATATTTTGCTATTTCAAGTTTGATTATTTTTTGGAGTCATAGTTTGTTTAGTTTGTTTCTTGTTTGATATTTGGTTCCTAGATCGTTTCCAAGTTTGTTTGTTTGTTAGATTGTAATTCTTTGATTGGATATTTATAATGGAAAGAAGAACGACGAGGGCAGTAGTCATCGTTGAATTCTCTTATGAAATTTGGAGAGATTCCAGTTGCAGAGAGATTCTGTGTATTTTCCCCTTCTTTGCAATCAACGTGAGGTTGAACCAGGAGGCTTTACACCACCATCCCCCTTGATGTCATATATATTATATCTCTAGACAATCCTTTAGTTAATGAATCCATTAAGTTGTCTTTTGATCTCACAAAATCAATAATTACCATACATGTTTAGTATATTTTCTCATCGTATTGTGTCGAAGACGAATGTGTCTTGATTTCCCATTATAGGCGTTCTTCTTAGCTTTTTGCTATGCAACGTGACAGTCACAGTGACTGCTAATCGCAAGAACAGGCTTTGTCCATAATAGTATGCCCACTAGGAAGGTTGTCATCTAAGCTTTCTCACAAGCAAGATCTAGGGCGACAAACTCTGATTCCATAGTGGACTTTGCAATGCAAGTCTGTTTAGTTTACTTCTATACAACTGAAGCCCCTGCTAGAGTAAACACATAACCACTTGAGGATTTTTACTTCTTAGAATCAAAATCTAATTAACATCACAATAACATTATAGAACAACAAGATAATTCACATAGCATAAACCATAATCTATTGTTTATTTCAAATGTTGCAATACTCTAACAAGTGATATGCAATGTGAGGTATAGTACAGTATGGATTAGTTCATCACGTGCATGTTATGTAGCCATTTTGAAATCTAAAAGCATTGATTAGGGTTTATGGTGTATTTCTTATGGATCAGTTCATACGTGCAAGTGGGAGATGTTGGCTTCTAATTTTATGCACGTGATGAGAAACTGCTCGGCAATTTAGTTTACGTCTGAGAGCAGTTAGCCAATACGATAAGAAATAGAGAGAGAGGTTTTAGTTTAAGAAAGTATGAGACATACCTCTCTAAAACGCTCGGTTTCTTCCTGCTCCAATCATACACTTGTAATTGATTGATACTTGGGTCGTGAACAAAAAACAATTTCCGAGTTCGTAACTTTGTTTTTAACCGTTTCTTCGCATCTATGATTCCTCAACACTGTAAGTTTTCTTGTTTATTTAATTTCATCATCCAGGTTCTCCCAGGCTATATGTGAAAGCATGGTTTGGGAATTAAATTGTTCCACCATGCCTTTTACCTAGATCATAGGTATGACTACTCAAAGAATGAATATTGAACTCTAGCCTTTACAACCAAACGGGATAAATTTGGGAATGAATTCGGCATTTCATTGCATGGAAATTATAGGTAGAAAGGTATGTTCAGTCTAAGGCCCATGTCCAAAACTTATTGGGAAAGCCAAATAGGAGGAAAGCGTGGCTCCATTGCTTGCACAGAATATTGCACACAATACCTGCTAGTACAAAACCGATGGGAATGGAGCCAGATAACTCCATAAGTGGAGAATCGATATCGAATGAAGAATTGGGGGTTGCCCCGATGATGTGACTTGTTTCTTGTCCAAGGTTCTAGTGTTCCTTGTTCATTGTCGTAACTTGTACAATACCACATGGAAGTTAGCAAATAAACCATTACTTCAGTTTTTTTTTAATATGCCAATGTCTTTTCTAGTCGTTCTCAAGTTATAATTTGCATTTGATTTTTTTTTTTCTTGTGCATAGTTGAACTTATGGATATTATACTAACCAAATTGACTTATAATATATTTTTTTTTCTATGGTTTTAGATGAGAAATTCTTCGAGTCCCGAGTCACCTGATGATTTGCATTACAAAACTTGTTTAAGAATTTGAGAAAAAATGTTGTTGCACTTGGACATTTGAATGTTGATGCACCACCATGCCTGGAGACTTATATTGATTGCCGTTGTTGGCGAAATCTTCAATAGCAATGAACCATCGTATGACATAGAAATCTGTAGATATTGATTTAAGCAACAGGATCAATTGACCCAAACATTTCGTTCATTTTATTAGGATTTGTTTCTTTATAATAATTTATTTTTAGGAATGGGTGTTTAGTGGATTTTGTTTTTTATATTTAAGAAAGACATATTTTTAAGGAGTACATTTCTATTGATGAGCTATTCAATCCAATAGTGTTGTATGGTTGAGATTATTTTAGTCTTACCATTGCATTCGTGCATGACATACAGGCACTTAGAAGCTATTGGATTTTAAATGGTTGTTGCATGTGTTGAGAAAGAGTAAATCTACTCAGCATCGTCAGACAACACTGTGACATAGTAGAATTCTAGCTTTACCCTTCTCTCCATTATGGTGGAGGTGAACATATGGGTTTGAAGAGAGGAGTAAAATTGGAATTATACTCCGCCAGGTACTAATAATAAATATATATATATATATATATAAATAATAAAATTATGAAAATTCTATTTATAAAATATGACTGTCTTCAGCAATCAATTAAAATATTGAAATAGGATGTGTCGAACTAATTAACAATGATTTGCAACCGGCAAAGACCGTCGTTTAATTTCAAAAATTCGACAAACCAAAGCCTTCCATGTTTTTATAATGAATTAGACTAAGTGCATCATTTTTTCTCGACTAATTATGGCATGAAGATCTCCTCGACGAAAAAAAAAAAAAAAAAAAAAAAAACTGTCAAGTTTTGCCTTCTTAGAATGTTTTGAATTGGTCTGTCGATAAAGGGCGATTTTAACGTAGGGGATTGGGCATTGGCTAGGATATGGGCCTAACTTTCGTTGGGATTGATCCAGTTTGTGATATTGCAATCCGACCAACTTGTAGCCTTAGCATCTATCTTACATAGCAGAATGATGTTTGGTTTGGAAGATAAAATTCGATTAGATTTATCTTTGAAATTTTGATGCTCCAGTCCCGTACAAGTATAATTTAAATTTGTAAAGGTCTAGTAGATTAAATTAATCAATCATCTAAGGATAATAAGAAAGTTTCTATCTATAATCCTACCTACGGAAACCTCAGTTGTAATGCAACCATAACTAAATTTCAAAAGGGAATGCCACTAAGTACCCCTCTACAATTTTCTTTTTCTTATTTTTTGTCTACCTTTATTTTTTTCTTAAAAATCAGGCAATCAAATGCATAATGACAAATCAACACAAGTTAATAATCATGGACAAAGAAATCTCTGTCGACTTGCTTTCCGCATTTGGAGCCTAATTGGTTTAGGGCTTAGGCCACTAATTAGTGTTTAGTAGCTAGCTAGGTAGTACTACTGATGAAAAAAATGTCTCAAGTCCTTATAGATAATCTTGTGGCGGTGGTGGTGGAGGATCTTGGAGGCGTTTAATTAAGGTGGTAAAGTACACTTTTTTTTTTTTTTTAAATACTAGGATTTTTATTACTTGAAAAAGTCTTTTACATCAGTCGGGGGTACATGATGATTTTATCCGATAAAAAGAACCAGAGGACATATATCATAGCAAACCCAAAATAAATAGTGACCTAACCCCTCGATCAATGTCTATACTTGCTGTTACTTTTCTTCATTCTAGATAATCTACGAGGATATACCTTGATGTCTTTGAAGTCCGTCGCATCAAATCTTTTCGATATTCGAATTTGGTTTATCTTTAAACCGGACACTACTCTTGACCTAATGGTGTATTCATCCAAATCTTCTTCTTCTGAACTGATTGTATCCAAAATGTCGGTATCGGTCTCCATTTCGGTGTCGCTGTTAGCGTTACGAATCAAATAGTTAATATGTTTTATATTCGGTGGTTCAAGTACTATTGCATCCACTAAAGTTTCGTCATCTTGTACAATACCCACATCTGTTGGAAATCCTACCTTCCGATCATGCACCTCGTCACCACTCTGAACGCGAGTCTGAGCACCAACGTGAGCTCCACTGCCAGCACCATAGCCAAAGCCATAGACAAACCCACTGTCAACATGATCATCTTCAGCTACTGCGTCCTCCTTTGTTGGCCCGGAGTTGCTGCCTGAAAGCATTGCATTTATCTGTAGAGAATCATTCTCACTGCTCTTCATTTTCCCTAGACTAGAGATCTCGACATCCCCGCCTACAGCCTTGGTCGAAACCCTTTGCGCCTTCCCTGGTTCCAATTGGTGAACATACTCGTACGCTCTCTGCTGCAGCCTTGAGCTGCTACTTGAAGTATTATCAATTTCTTGCAGAAAAGCTTGGTCATCATTCACATTTTTTCTAGGGATCAACTTCTTTGGATCATCATCTATAGCATTTGATGTGTTGTTCACCAAACCAGCTATTGGTGACGCGACGTGCTCTGTAGAAACAGAAAGCCCTGATGTCTCTCCTTGTTTTTTAATCGCTTTTGCAATTTCAACCGTTGTGTACCCCGCCTCAAGAAGTTCTTCCTCCATTGTTTCTGGTTTTACCATGTCACTGACTGGATCCTTCGCCTTACAAGGCAATTGATGATTCATTAGATTACTCTCGTCTTCAACTATGTTCTCCGTAAGTGACTCGAATTTGTTTGACAACATGACATTTCCCGAATCTTTGATCATCAGCCTCTCAGCACCAATGCCCCTCCTGGATTTCCTCACCCTGATCATTCTTTACACTACTAGTGCCAGCTTCCGTCGTTGATATTTTAGTTTTTTTTTACCACTGGGACATATTGTTGCTTGAGGACTTTGGCTTCCACCTTTTGTTTCTCAGTCTTCTCTTCTTTCACCAAGTTGGGTGTTCTCACATTGCCCTTATGACCTAACTTTTTTCTGCAATAATCCTCCTGATGTCCTAGCAATGAGCAATAATCACAATATTTGAAACTCGGGTATTCAATCATTTGCCAAAAGCCCCTATTGTTAGATCAATCTATCCAAATTCTACTCGGTAACTTTTCCGCCAAAGTCATCTCCACGCAAACACGAGCATAACCCGGGCGTGAAAGACATCGAGTATGATCATCCATGCGCAAAAAGACACCAAAAGAGTTCACAATTGCTTTCAAAAGAGGGGGATAAAATAAATGCAAAGGCAAGTTAGGCAACTCTACCCATCATGCCAGCGGAAAGCTTTGAATCGAACTCCCCGAATCAAGAAAGAGTCCCTTGCCAAGACTTTCTTTGCTTCCGCCTCAGATTGAAGCAGGACAAGAACTTGACGTTGGTCTAGCAAACCTAGCGAGAAATCGCTCAGAATCCCCCAGGTTCGATGTATCGAATCTCTAATATCTTCCAATGTTGGTCTGTGGCTAGAGAACTTTAAGACTATCACGTGTTTTTCCATGAAAGCTTCCCCACGTGTTTCATCAGATGTCGTAAGCCCAATGGCTAGCTCTCCTTCTTTCTGGAATCTAGTCCCCTCGACATTTGTTTCTTTAACCTCATCAACCAGTATTTTTCCAAGTATTTGGGCGACACACGGCTTAGTAGCCTCTACCGCAGGTTCCTTACTCCCCATTGGGGGCGAGGAAGTGTTGACGGCTAGAGGAGCCATCCTATCACGTTGTTCCCTTCCCTAGCCAGGTCTGCCCGAGCAACTAAAGCAAGCAGCAACCCGTTCCTCTGAACGAAAATCCAAGCAGAGTTTCGATCGAAATCCAGGTAGAGTTCTGATCCAAATCCAGGTAGAGAGCGCCTTGGATTGGTCGATCTGATCTTGCGGCCTTGAAGCGTCGGCCCAGGCGGCGGCCGATCGATCTACGGCCTGGATTGGTGGTGTTGTTTCCCCAACCCTAGCGGCGGCGGCCTGGATTCGTCGAGCTTCTACGAGCCTTCTCTCCAGAGAACCTCCTTCCCTCGCTCTGGATTTATCTCCTGAGAACCTCCTTCCTTCTTCCCTAGCGGCGGCGGCTCTAGATTTTAACTCATGGCGGCGGCTCTTCTTCCTCCCTGACCAATGCTCCAGTTCGTCATTCTTCAAATTGAACCGTGGTAAAGTACACTTACTCACATTATAATCTATAAGGGATTCCCCAACGCCTTTTAGTACTTTGCAAAAATAATGAACTAAACTATTATTTGAGTTGACAATCTAATGTTTTTTTTTTCACTTGATCATCCATATTAAATCGAAGGTTCATGCATGCATCAGTTTTGTTTATGCATATATTCTCTAATTTATTTTATATTTAATAGGCTTTGGGTATAATGTTGAAATCAATCCAATCATCTAAGAACTAAAGAAGGGCATTAGGGAAGAAGAAACCAGAGAACATAGCATTTCTAGTAGAGGAAGAAGAAATGAAAACAATCTGAATAGTATAACCATCTTAAGGCTTAGGAACAATGATTTGTGTGTCTTCAACCTGAAATTTGGGTTCCTCATTTTCACCTCGCTTAAATTAAACAATTATCTTCCCGTCATCTCCCTCCTACTTTCCAATTTCTTCTTCGATCTCTCTTCTTATCTTTCATATCTCTCCAACTCTCTTTGAAGATCTCTCTCATTCTAGCTCCCTTCTTCTCTTTTCCTCTCCATCTTCTTCCCTCTGTCTGAAAATAATTACTATCGGAACCCTCTCCCTCCCCTTCCCCTTTCTCGTCACCATCAGCCACCTACCACCGCCGTCCTCTCTCGACTGAAGCCCTACCTCGACCACCACTGCCTCCCACCACTATTATTCTCTCTCTGTTTGAAAGTTCACCCACCACCGACCGCCCCCTCTAGCAACTTGGCCCAAGACTCGAAGAGAGAGTTAGAGAGATTAGAGGAAATAAGTGATTGAGACGAAAAGGCCCAACCTATGCACACACGTTGGAATTGTTAACCCACCTAGATTCTCTCTATCACTCCGATTCCTTTTCTTTGAAACATCAAACACAAGTCATTAGGATCTACTAAGTCAATAAATTAGACACTAGCTTCAAGCAAGCGATTCCAAAAGTAATTATAATACCCAAATCACTCGTACTTGTTGTAGCTTTGCCAATTGCAATTGGTTTCTTAGCTTTGTTTTATCGATTCTCGAGTAAGCCTTCATTCTCTCCCTCCTCCACTGATAAGTGTTTGATGAATTTCCTCTGTGAAACTAGAAAAGTTTTTTTTGTATTCAAAAGATGACTTTTTAATGTGTTTTTTCAGAGCTATGAAGCGAAGAATAGTTGATGATATACAATGGGATTGATGATAGACTGCCCATCCATTTAGGAATTCTAGGGTGTTGCCTTCTATACTATGAATTGTTGCTTAATTTAGTAGCTTTACATGATGATTAAGCTCATCTAGACAATCTGACAAAAGGGAGATCTCATTATGATCTTGGTGGAGATTATCATCATTTTGCTGGCAGGTTTAATCTCTTGAATGAATTAATAGAGTGAAATTTTTGTTATTCAATAATAATTTTTACTTATTATTGAATTATTGTAATAAAAAAATATTGAATACCCTCACAGATACAACACATTGACACCCTAGTTAAGTTGTAACTCAAGTATGAAGTTTCAACCGTCGTTGATAAGTCATCATATAAAGTACAAGATGAGCAAGTCACCATATAAAGCAGTGTTCTAAAAATCGCTACGCGCTGGGCAGGCGGCGAGCAGGTGCCTAGCGCCCAGGGGCCTAGGCGGGCGTCTAGGCGGTCTTAGGTTTTGTATTATAACTTTAATAATTTATAAAAGTTAAGCATAATACCTTATCAATTACATCTAATTTAATGCCAATATACATATGCAAAATTTAAAAACATGAAAAATTAACAATTGTGAACAAAATTTATTAAAACTCAAATGACTAAAGTTGGTCATGATGGGTACTTTATATAAATTTGAATTTGTGTAATCTTTTATTTTTCTTCAAATTGCATGAATAATCTCAGTTATTTTTGATAAAATCTACATTAGTAAAATTGGTACCGACAGATCCTTTGAGAATTTCATTAAGTAATCATCATTTGCTATATTTAGACATATACTGAATAAAAAATAATTAACTAGTTTATTTCTAAAAAATAGGAAAGAAAAATAAAATAAGAACACAATCAGCCTTATTAAAAAAATAATAAAAAATCGCCCAGACCGCCTAGGCCGCCTAGACCCCGCCTAGGCCGACTAGACCGCCTAGGCCGCCTAGATCCCGCCCAGACCCGCCTAGATCCGCCCAGACAGTCCAGAACCGCCCAGACAGCCCACCTAGCCATTAATCTGGGCGGTTTTCCACCTTCTAGCGCCTAGGCCGATTTTTAGAACACTGATATAAAATAAAAGGTGAGCAGGTAAACTAAAGGACTAAATATCAAATGGGTTTTAATACAGAGTTGTAATACATTCTTTAAGAAATTAGAGTTTTCCACATGCTTTGGCTAAAGTAGCATCGATCGGAGTCATTTCACATTCTACAACTTCTAGTAAAGTTTAAAACCACCCTTTTCCAAATTTAAAATGTTGACTTACATGTAATATAAACTCACTAATGCTCTTCCAATCCTCGACTAATCATTAAATGGTTGAAACTTGAAGTTCACTTGTGTTAAAATTTTAACACCCCACTACTACCCAATCACTTATAGTATCATGCTTTGCCTTGTTTGATTGCAATAAATAAGTAAATGCTGTAGGATTAAGTGGAGGGGTGCATGATTTTTGGTAGATATAATCTCTTTGACATAGATATCATATCTAAAAGAGTTAAAATATGTCTAACTGCGTCATGCATGATCTACAAATTGATAGTAAAATAAAATAAACATATAACTTCTATTACACAGATGCCTTATCTATAAGTTAGAGCATAAGCTGAACTTAGAGTAGCCTAGTCGATCTAAGAGTGTGTTTGGTTGTATGGAATCTTATGCCATGGAAATTTATGAGGGGACCACTATATTTTAGGCTAAATTGATATATCACTCCACATTTACCATTTGACCACTATTTGATTTTGTGATCAATGGTGGAAATGAAAGTCTCATGAACATGGGAATCTCACTCCTTGGCCCTCCAAGGCATGTGATTCTCATGTTCATGGGACTTTCATTCCCACCATTGGTCACAAAACCAAATGGTGGATATAGAGTGATATATCAATTTAGCCTAAAATGTAGTGGTCCCCTCATAAATTTTCATGACATAGGATTCCATGCAACCAAACACACCCTAAGAATTTGAACGTAGTCCTTCATGACAGTGCGCGTAACAAACTACAACAAAGAAGAAAAATAATACGTAATTGATTTTATAAATCCAAGTACAACATAGGTGTGTGGTTAAATGACTCTAGCTACTTTTCATGACTACTAGACTTTCTCTTGCCCATGATGAGAACCAAGAATAGTTATTAGATAGATTTAATTTACTAATCACTACATATATATTAAGTCAAGTTAATTACTAGATGAGCAACTTCTTGTTCTTCATAATAAAAAACAAATTTTGATCCATGATTTGAAAATTAGTAATATAATAAAAACAAGATTTGAGACAAATATTCTAATTAATTTATATACAATAATAATGTCATAAATGAGCAAGGCAAAAAGAGGACTAGTGGGAGCTAGTACTTTAATTTTAAAAGAAATCAAGTGTTAAAGCTTTGCATTTAAAAACACACTAGACTCTGTTGCTGATATTTAAGCATGAAACCATTTGTTTGTGATGCAGGGAAAATTGGAAATGACCCCATTTCTTTCCAAGAAAACTTTGATTAATTAGTCCCATTGCATAATGGGGTTTTATTAGTGAAATCCAATAGATCAATATCCTCAATAGTATTGTTCTAGTACTCTTTAACATTTAAAAATTTGCTACTTGAGCATCCATCAGTGTGCTAATCATCATTAATTCGCATCTTATCTATATCGAAAGTTTTCGTGGGGTTTAATTTCTCTTATGATTTCAACCTTCTTCTTCTTATTCTTACTTTTGCGGGCATGATCAAATTAGTTCAAAAAATAACTTTTGAAACCCTTTTGTATAAGATTAACACTTTATATCCCATCAAGTATCATTATGTCCTTGTTGAATCCATGAGAAAAAGACAATCTTGAATCAAAAGAAAGAAAGCGAAAAAAAATTACCAAAATATTGTATGGTTTGAAGCAATATTGTCCAATCAATTTTTTTTATACAATTAAGAAAACGGACACTTTTTTTCACAAGAATCATTTCTTCCACTCTACTTATGATGGAATTTATAAAAATAAAAAAAATATATATAGAATCTCTGTGGGCTTCATGTCTTTCACTCTAAACCTTTTTTCGATGAGAATGCCAAAGTAGAAAATTTTTGTGTCGTAATGACTTGTGATTTGACAATCGTGGGGATGTGACATTTTATAATTAAAAGTCAATTCCCCTTCGTTAATTTTATCAAATAAACCAATAGCAACTAATAAGAATCATTTTAGATCATGCTTATGATCCAACTCCACAATAAAAACTATATTGGTATGCATAAATACTTCTATTTATAGTAATCATTTAATTATGAGTTTGGGTGGTGTTTTTAGTCACATAAGCACTGTGGGTGGAGAAAGAAACATATACCAAGGTTTCTCTAGTAATGAGACATTCATCAAAATCTCTCTAAGTTGTTCAGTTTTGCGCAAAAGCCTCAACCTTCTTCTTAAAATGTTATGTAAATTATGTTAAAAATGTCATCCATGGTAAGAAGGTTAATTGTTTGGAGCATTATAATTGTTTTAAGGTTAAAACCTCAACTTCACTCACTTAAAATAACAAAACACTTAAAAAGTAGTATTAGTTTACTATGTTTGACTAAAATAAAACTTCTCCAAGCTAATAGGTTCAATTTCGGCTTTTCGTGTCCTCTCAATTTCCTTGTTTAATTATCCTCCATGAATAAATTTTCCCTTGGAACAAGTATTATGTGACACAATTTTATTGCTTGAGGAAGAGCAACTTTCGGCCAAAACATCCTATTAAAATAGAAAGGGAAAAATCCAAGAAATGAAATTTATTTAGTAGGTAAAGGGAAAGGTTAGTTTAAAAAATACAAAGAAAAAGATGAAGGTTGTCCTCTAAGTGTAAATTAATTAAAGATGAAATCCTTAATGGGTGGGTGACACACTAATCACCCCACCCAAGGATTAGCAAGAAAATCTAGAGGAGGTCTAAAGACGCATTAGTGAAAAAGAAACGAAGGTTTTAGATTAACTCGTTTGGTTTGTGTGTTAGTGTACATGTGAAACGATCTAAAGCACCAAGTGCGCATGCTCATCTGCCAACCAAATCATGTTTATATAAGGTGGAGTTTCCATGATGATACGCGAGTACTAAATATAGGAAGAAAGTTTTCTCAACAAATTAGGATAAAATGAAATAGATTATGAAATTCTCTTGTTCTTCGCTCTTTTGCAAATGTTTTGGATGGGCATATGTTAGGTACTTATAAAAAGAGTAATTATGCTTTATGACCCACAGTATTTAGACCCACTATAGTCAAGGGTGTTTGCATGTAGTCACTTTCAAGGGCCTACATATCATAATTTGATATAGTTGTTATAGAAATCTGACCTGACCTGACCTGAATAAGGTGAATCTAATTTAGGAGAAAAATCACAAATTGTCAAGTTGTTTTACACAACCTTTTATTTATAGAATAAAAACACTTTCTACCAATTGAACAATGATTATAAATGGTTCAAAAACATAAAAGAAAAAATTAAAATATATAAAATATGCATGATGTCCTAAAGAGTTTGGAAATGAAAATAGTTGATCTTTGTTTTTTTTTTTTCAAATACAAGGAATATATTCTACAAAACCATATACAAGTATATCACGACGTTGGAAAGGGAAGGGAAATTCCCACACTAAGCATATGCCAATATATAATAAGAAAAGAAAAAAAGATTGATATAAAAAGAGTAATTCTAGCTGGCCTTGGTCCCTCAGCTTGGTTGTTGTCTGAGGGAGGGGGCAAAAATACACTTTTGCCCATTCCCCCCCGCCTCATTAAACACCTTTAGGAGTGTCAAAAGTGTACATTCGCCCCCCAACAACAACCAGGCTGATTTTCTCAGGCCAACTAGAATTTTGGATATAAAAATTGTGAAAGCCAAAGTTATGAATAAGTATGCAACTAAACAACTAAGAAAAAAGAAAAAAAAATAGAAAAAGAAAAATGATGAAAACCCTTGTAAAATATATAGAAGCTCATCATGCATGTCACTAACTAAAAATGTAGAGACAATGGGAAAGAGGTCTAGATTATAATTTTAACCTAAAATCTGGTCCGATTAAGAGTAGGAACTAACTTTTTTTATTATTTTGTTTTCGTTTCAGAAGAAATCCACAATAAGGCAGGTCGATCTTTTATACTTTTACTTTTACCCCTTCCATTTCACGAATGCTTACAATCCATAAGATATCCCTTAGATACATTGAACTCTAAGCAAATCCTAAAACAGGCACATTTATAAAGGAGTTATTCTACATGGCGAGGAAATGAGCGAGGGGAGGGAGGTGGCGGGGTGGGGACCGTTCACCTCCCTCGGGATGCGTGCACCAAAAAAAATGACACACATCCCGAGGGAGGTGAACGGTCCCCACCCCGCCACCTCCCTCCCCTCGCTCGTTTCCTCGCCCACTTCCTCGACATTTAGAATTTCTGTTTATAAAGGGACAAGTTTTAAGTATGTTTGCGTCATATTATTTCACTAGCTACTTTAGCCCATGCTTAGCCGCATTCTTGTATATATTTATTGAATAAAATTATATATATATATATATTGCTAGGATGAGTTAATTTGCATTTGGGTTTTATAGTTATACCAGTTTTGAGTTTCGGTTGCAAGTTTGTCTAGCTTTGATTCTGAATCTCAAGACAACTTTGATTGTTAACTTTTCATCCAATAATTAAATGAATATTTATTTTTTGAAATAATATTGACTTTGCACTACACTTAATTGGAACTTTTGTAACAATTTCAAGTCAAAACTAAATTTAGTAAAAAAAAATGAAAAACAATTTCACAAAAAAAGTGATACAATAAATTGGATCACCATAAATAGTATCATTTGTAGTACCATACTCTTCATGGTGATACAATTATTGTATCACTTTGTGAAAATGTGTAAAATTGTTTGGTGGACTGTTACAGCTCGAAGTGATAGTGTTTTTGGAGTTGTTATAAAAATGTCAACTTGGTGTAGTGTTGGTATACATAAATTTAGGCTTTAGGTCCCACAATTTACATCAACTTTGCCTTTAGGTCTTGTATTTGTAATGGAGAGTTAACGGTCAATGTGGTCTTGAAATTTAGACTCAAAACTTGACAAACTTGGGACCTAAACTCAAAATTCGTACAAATTATAGGATCCAAACGCAAGTTAACCCTTTTAGGATTACTTATTGAAATTAAAATTTAAGAGTACACCTCTTGCATTAATAATTGATGCAGTTGTTTTTTGCTCCTTGCTTTGGCTTTGACCAGCACAAGGAAGGCACGTGAGCCACGAACAAATGTTGTGGTGGTCTATGGAGCTTCGATGTTAAAGTCAGACAGGGAAATGAGGAATGTGTAATGTTGTAAACAGGGAATTTATAGCGTACTTAGCTTACCAACTTCATGTCTTATTTATAATACTGGAGTCCTTGTTCGGCTAGGCCATCGATGGTGTAGTTTAGGGAATGAAATCTTCATGAAAATTTTTCTCTAATTAGGAGTCGTGGTGTGGAGGGAAGTTTCCCTATTAGCTTTGTGCTCCTAGATGCATCGGAGATAGTTCACATTCCGAGAAGAGTCTATAGATAGATGTCTCCATATGTGACATATACTTTAAAATTTGTTTTTTAGTTGAAATTAAAGAGCTGGTGTAATTGTCCGTCCGAAGCTGATCCTCAAGATACTTGCCTTAGTAGAGCTTACGGGTATTGAGGACAGTTGTGAGACACGTGGGCTTAATAGATTGTAAGAATCTGGGTTTGTCTGGCGGACTACATTGAGAGAGCTTAGAACCACTTGGTCAGATCAGTGTTTGGCTGACGTTAGGGCCTGTTATTCCTCGATATCATCATGACAAATGTATGGCGTGGAGTTGGGACAATTTTGGTGTATCATAAGTTACTCCCCCCGAGTTAGTGAGACCATCACATTGGTTAGCTAAGTCATTTCTTAAAAATATACGCTGCTCATGATGATTGAGTCTGAATCATTGCTTGAGCCACTCACTTCATTAATTGAATGTGCGTCAGATCAGTGGAGAAGAGGCGGGAATCCAATAATTATTTAGGTCATCCTTCGTGCGGAGGCTGACACTTCTATTTTCTTCACTTTTAGAGATTTTGTTTTGTTCATCTTCTGATTGAAAAGATTATTCATCTTCCTCATAGCTCACCAAAACCATCTTGATAACGCGACTTTGGCCAATGGCCTTGAGTTTTTTGAAGACAGATTGCTTTCTGAATCAGGACTTGCTAAAATTCCAAAGAAGTTCGAGGTCCCTAAGGACCTGTCATTATATGCTCTGAAGGATGATCAGACGCCAATGTTTCCTCCAGCAGGGTTTATCTGTTTGCACCGCAGGATGCTCCAAACTGGAGTTTGTTTTCCTGTTCCTGAAGTGATTTGAGACTTCACAGGTTTTCTTGGAATCCCTCCTACCCATTTGGTACCCAATGGGTACAATATCGTTCTTTTAATTTTGATTAGAGCGAAGGAAGTTGGCATCTGCCTGACTCCGCAGGTGATCCAATTGTTGGCTTCTCCTCGGCTGAATGATCATGTCATTTGTAAGATGACGTCAACGACTTTGTTTGAGAATTTTTCGGATTACTTCAAGTTCTTGTTGAAGTACTGCTTCTTGGCTCCTGCGGATTCAAAGTACTTCCAGTTCAAAGGTCATTCGCTCGAACGTGAATTTAAGCCACTTTGTAAGTGTAGCTTCATTTTCCGATTTTGTTGCGCTGATTGCATGCTAACTGTTGCTCATGTGTTTTTGCATGGAGGTTCCCTACCACTCCTCTTACCCTAGAGAGCGAAACACTATACAGAAGTTTCGCGACTTGCCGACGAAGAACGTGGAGGAGGTCATATATACAACCAACTTTATTCGCAGTGGGTTGTGGGACAATTGTCATGAGGCCCCCATTATTTACCGATCATTGCAAGTTAAGTCCGAGGGTGGGGACCTTTTTAGAAAAAGGAAATCTACCAAAGTTAAGGCTCATGCTTCGTCTGACATAGAGAGGTTTTTTGAGATGTTTGCCTCTTTTGTAAGTTCGAAGAAGTTTCTTGTTAGGAATGGGTCATCTTCCAGGCGGTCTTCTCTAGCAAGTAAAGAGCGTGAGCTTGATCGTCCTGTCTGGGCGGACGCCGAAATGTCCAGCTAGGAGAAGGACTACCTGCGATTAGCAAGTTGAAGATGCAGCGAATCTTAGTGTCGCACAGGTAGAAGCTCTATGTGAAAAATTGATGTTGGCTAATATGGCGGCTTATACTAGTGTTGATCCGTCTGGGACCATTCTGCTAGAAATTCTTGGTGAGGATTTAATTTCCTGAGGTTCTGAATTCCAATTGTTCCATTGGTGGGTTGTTCGATAGTGGTTGTGGTGACACATGTCAAGTTTCTCATAGTATGCATTGTTCCCCATTTCGCTCCATGCCGCATCTCAGGGTGATGAAGGGTCTGATGGACAACTCACTTCCCTCTCTTCCTCCAATTTCTGCTAAGTCATCCCACAATAAGGGGTCGGTTGTTGGTGAGAAAGAAAAGGTTGCGGAAGAGAGTCTGGGAGCATTGGCAACTACGAAGGGTCGTGTTAACGTGATTCCTCATCTGGGAGAGCTCCATCCAGATGCGCAGATAAGTCTATTTGCCCCAGATGTAGTGAGGATGAGCAATCAGGTTTGACACTAGGAGGTTAATGTGGATTATACTTCAAGGAAGAATATAAGTAGACGTCATAGCTGGCTGATGGACCATGCTTCAAAATTCGAGGAGGATACGCTAGAAGGGTGTATGGATAAGGGTTTAAAGTACCTTATGTTGCGAATGTCACACTTGAGCCAGATAACCGTTACTGGGACAAAAGTTGACGTGAAGGCACGCGAAGAAGAGTTTATCTATGAACAAGGCAAGTGTGAATTCTGTCGGGTTGTACATGGTAGATTGGAGCTATTGGCCTTGATGAAGGAGGAGCATCCGGAATGGGACCTCAATTGTTATAAAAATATGTCATATGTAGACTTATCAGTGGTTTTTGTGTCATCAGACGAAGAGGGCGATCCGAATCATGACGCTCAAATTGAGGCGCATACAGATGCGACTCATGTTGTCTCATCCGTTAAGCTTAACTCTTCTATTTATGTACCCCTCTCATATTATGCTTGATTTCCCTATTGCACACTTTCCATTTTCTCTTGTCATTTTACTTTGACATAGGTTGGCTTGGTCAATAGGAAGTCGAGTGGTCTGTTAGCTATTGAGAGTTTGACCATTTTTGTTGCGAGTGACTCGAAGTCACTGTTTCTTAGTTACATCCAATGGTGGGCATTCTTAATGTAAGCCATCGAGGCTTTATTTCGTCTACCTGACTGTCAGTCACGGTTAGCTTGCATGAGTGAACTCTGATAGTCGAACACATGCATTGTCTTTTAGCCAGAGCGTTTGTCCCAAGTCAGGTTTTGCAAGATCGGGCTAGCATTCCATGTAGCACTCGTTTGCGTGTTGGCGAGACGATTTATGAGTCGGCATGAGTGGTGTGTTTGCTGATAATATAATGTCAGACCGTGTGAGAGTGAAGATGGCCTAAGTTGTGATTTATTTTTGCGACCGCTGTTTCGAATGAGAGCGGTGGTTATGTGGTTAGCCATCTAGGGCTCTCGACTTCCAAACTATCTATGTCCGAGCAGAGTGGACTACAGATTCAGGGAGTGTGGATTCGGCGATCATGATCTGTTGAAGAGCGATGATCCTATGGTGAGCCGTCGCCATCAGTTCGAGACTTACTAGGCTCTCACCTTTCAAACCATCTATTTTCGAGTGTAGCGGACTACAAGTTTGAAGAGAGGGGTTTCGGCGACCATGGTCTGTTAAAGAGCAGTGGTCCTGTGGCAAGCCATCACCATCAATTCGAGACTGACTAGGCTCCCACCTTTCAAACCATCTACACCCACGCGTAGCGGGCTACAAGTTTGAAAATAGGGGATTCAGCGACCATGGTCTCATGAAGAGCAGTGGTCTCATGGCAAGCCGTCGAAATCAATTCAGGGTTGACTAGGCTCCCACCTTCTAAATCATCTACACTCGTGTGCATTGAGCTACAAATTTTGGGGTTTTTGGTGACCATGGTCTGTGGAAGAGTGGTGGTCTCGTGGCAAGCCGTTGGAATCAATTCGGGACTGACTTGGCTCCTACCTTCCAAACCATCTACACCCATGCAGTGGGGGCTACAAGTCTGAGAGTTTTTGGTGACCATGGTCTATAGAAGAGCAGTGGTCCCGTGGCAAGCTGTTGAAATCAGTTCGGGACTGACTAGGCTCCCATCTTCTAAACCATTTACACCCACGCAAGGGGGCTACAAGCCTGGGGTTGTTAATTCAACGACCATAGTTTGTAGCAAAGCAATGGCCCTGCGGTGAATCATCGACATTAGTCGAAACTGACTAAGCTCCCACCTTCCAAACCATCTACACCCCCGTAGTGAGGGCTATAGGTATGGGCTTTGATCAGAAGTTGTCGTCACCAACTAGGCTTACCTGATCGCAACAATCCCTGACGAGTCGTCATCACCAAGCGTGATAGCGCTAATTACACTCTCACCTCCTAAACCATCGACATTCGCAGTGGGCGGATTAGGTGTCGGGATGAACCGAAAGTCATCATCGTCAGCCAAAGCTGACTAAGCTTGCCCGGCTAGTGGGGCTCCGCCAACTAGCGGCGTGCGAGCCTATATCTAGGAACGGAATGCGTTGTGTGGACGAGTTATGAAGAGATAGGAGTACCTTGAATTAGCTAGTGATATGCAAGTGTGATTCGTGTGTCAAGACTGACTAGGGTGTTTCTGATGCTCACGTTAAGCACATGATAAAATATTGTTTAAATAGTAGGTCGAGTCAATGGGCCCATAGAGTGAGAGCTAGGATTTCTTGTACGAAATACGTTACGTGTATGGTGTAGATTGCATGGTAACACGTGTACGACATAGATCATGAGAACGTGGGCCCATAGAGTGAGAGCTAGGGTTTCTTGTATCGGTCACTCCCCCAATTTAATAGAGTTATGTGCAGCCTCGTTGATTGGATGAACGTGGTCTTGTGCAATTTCCTTGGGAACCATTGTCTCCTCGTTTCCCATACGGTATTCAATGTTGATAGTTAATGCTGAAGCGCCCATTTGGTGAACCATTATGTCTATATAATGGTGTTTCTTCGCATTGTAAGCATTATTCTTTGCAGAGCGTATCTCCTGTAATATTATTGCTTGAAGAAAATGTTTTGGATTTTCCAAAGGCTGAAGGGAAATCTCCATCATTGGAGTCTTTGAATGTTTTGTTATTTGCGTCGATGAGTCATGGTAAGAATTGTTGTTATGCGTGGCCACCTGCTCTGGGTGAGCATGTAGTTAGTTCATTGAGATCTCGTAATTTCTTTTGATGTTGTGAAGAAGAAGTACGGAATTCCTCCCAAGGGATGAGTCTGTCGTTTATGTGCTGGTGCCATGTTGCTACTCTGGAGCGCTTAATCTCAGAGATAATACTAGCAGCCAACTCCGGAGTGGTCACCTCCATCACTTCTCGATTAACCCCGTTGTCTTGCCTTGCACTGGAATTTGAGATCTCGAGAGGGGGTGGAGTTGAACATGGTCCACTAGATTGGGCCATTGACTTTTGGACGTCCCTCTCATCTCTTCAGCGGGAGGGTGCACTCGATCTGTTTTAACATGATATTTGTCTCAAGTTCATCTGGTCGACCAGATCAAGTGTGTGAGTTGGCCATAGCTTTTTGCAGGGCCCTCGGTTGCTGATTTTGTACCACTTTAGACCATATTTGAGGGTTGTGTCTACAGGGGCATTGAATTGGACGTGTTATTTCTTCTTGCTCTTGCACATGCCGATCCTTCGTTCTGCTGTCACTTCACAGATAAGGTTCATCGGAAAGTTCGCGGAGCCTACTTTGGGTACCTTTGCTTTCTTCCAGAGTCAAACTATTTAAGCGAGTATTTACTTTATGTCACAACGGATTCAGATGCTCGTTGTATGTAGTATTTCATATCCGCCTCAGAGTTGATACATCTTTCCAGTAATCAATAGAGTGTGTTTGTGTAATTCTTTTCTTTTTCTTAAATGATTGCAAATCACATAACCTTCTAGGAATTAAAACTCTATATTGACTATGGAAAGGAAAATAAACAACTGAAATAAACTTACTATTGGCGGATAGAAGTCGATCAGGCCCTGAAGTGACTTCGCATGGCCCTTGCTGGATCGTTGATACTTTCAGTGGACTGCCAAGCTTCACTGATGTCTCTGATGTTATTGAAAACTAAACATTGCGTGGGAGTTAATTTCCACGCCGACATAATGTTGGGGGGTTATACTTCCGTCTGTGTTGAATTTTCGCCCACCGGGTTGAATAACAGATTTTTCCTGTACCGCTTGATTGTATCCTTTTTCTGAGATGAGCCACCGCTGTCGGGATCTCGTGCGAGTAGAGTGATGCGTCTACAGTTACAAGTTTTGGCTCTAATTCAGATTGCGCTGTGCGATCCAGTTGGACTTGGGAACATTCTAACTGCTTTAGTGCAACATAATGGCAGCCTCATGCCATAGACTGGTCCTCACGTATCATTCATTCAGAGTTGTTAGAAGTGTACTTAACACATTGGTGAAGGGTGAAGACATGGTTTAAGGTAGACAACGCGTCTCCTACAATAAAGTCCAGGAACATGACCTTTCTGGGTTGCGGCTCTCCTGCCACTACTGCTAACCTTATCTTCCCGATCGGGAAGCATTTATCTCCGCTGAATCCAATCAGCGGGTAGTATGAGGACGTCAGTTTCTCAACCTTGATGTCCACACTGCAGAATGTGTTGTAGAATAGGATGTTGAACGAGTTTCCCGTATCTACCAGAGTCTTTTTACCTCCCACCTTGCAATGGAGACAGATATGATAACATCGTCATTGTGTGGTGCTCGAACTCCTTCGAGGTCCTTGTTTATAAAGGTTAAGATGGGAATAAGGTTTTGCACCCTTGAGTAGCAAATATGTTTGTCCTCATTTGCGGGTAGTGCCCGCATCTCTAGTAGAGTCTGCTTGCGAGACCTGTTTGACCTGTCTTCATCCAGTCTGACTCCAAGAAGGACATAAATTATGTCTGAAGTCTCCTTCTCGATCTCCTTGATTGAATCCTCCTGGTCCCTAGGTCATTTTGGTCGCTTTTTGGAGCCAAGTAATTCTTTTTGCTTGCCCCTACGGATCCAGTACTCGATCTTGTACCTTAGACTCTTGCAGTCATTTGTATCATGGCCGCTCTCCTTGTGGTACGAGTAGTACTTCCTGTTGTCGCATTTGGAGGGGTATACGCACTGCTTCGGGGGCCACTTCAGATCTTTCCAGTTTTTTTATGAAATTCAAGACATTCGATAGGCTAGAATTGAGGGGGGGTCACAGATCTAGATCCAACGTAGTTGAAAGCTTTCTCTAGACTGGCCCATCCAGGGTCCAATCTGTTGTCATTGCGTTTTTGTTTGATCCTTTCTTCATCCACGCGTCTCTTTCCCTCATTCCTGTCCTTAGGAACGGAGGGCTTTTTTCCCCCTTTTGTTTCCCTCTTCACCATTTTCAACTTTTCTAAGGTGATGTACCTCTGGATGCTATTAATGAGCTGCGTTATATCCAAAAGGGGTTCCAAGGTGAGGCATTAAAGTTTTCCCTCCTTTAGGCCCGCGGTATAAGCCATTACGACTGTATCATCGCTACAACCGTCAATAAGTGCCAGCTCAGCGTTGAAGCACGTGACATACTCTTTGAGTGTCTCATTTGGATCTTTGGTTTAGATAGAGTATGTAGTGTGGGCATTTCCGGAGACGTTGACTTCCAACAAAACGCGTCAGGAACTCTTTCACCAGTGTCTTGAATGAGTCAATTGACTTCGGCGAGAGGCTGGGGAACCATGTTAGTGTTGACTTATTCAGGCTAATAGGAAAAGTTATGCACATCACTGACTCGGATCTTTCTTTAAATGTCATTACATGATGGTAGTGGCGTATGTGGTCCAATGGGTCGGTGGTCGCATCGTAGAAGTTGAGCTTTGGAGGTGTGAATTTCTTTGGAAGAGTTTCGTTCATACAATCCACGAACGGTGGAACAGAGAGACAGTATACTGCACCTGGGTCATGCGCCCCCTTGCGGAGGGGTTATGAGGATCGAGCCTCTCTTCCCTGAGAGTCAGTTCCGCGTTAGTTGCACCGCTTCCCCTAGTCCAGTGAGACTAACGGGGTCTTGACTCTTCTGTGCTTGCTCTCTATTGTCTTTCGGAGATGGAGGCTTGTGCTACACCTGATCTCTATTGGCATGTGGAGGGTTTTGTTTTACGAGAGCCTCCAATGCTTTGGCAATTTGTTATATTTGAGACGACAACAAATCTATTTCGGGGTTCGTCGTTGTTGTGGCTGGCATGGGGGTGTGCATCTCTTGCTCGTGCGTCATCGGCACAGCTGAGAGAGCCAGTATAGTGTTGGTCTGAGCGTTTGACGTGTCCCCTTGTTCTCCATTGTTGTGTGATCTAGTAGACACCATCTCTTTGTATTTCAAAGAGAGATGATGCTAGTGAAATGTTAGAAATTTTGTCGTCCCCACAAACGACGCCAAACTGATGCAGTCATTTTTCTCTCTATGCTTTGACCTTGGCTAACAAACCTACTGACCTACACAAGGAACGCACGTGAGCCACGGACCACCGTTGTGGTGGCCAGTGGCACTCCGATGCTAAAGTCAGACAAGGATCTGAGAAAGGTGTAATGTTGTAAACAAGGAATTTGTAGCGTACCTTAGCTTACCAACCTCATGTCTTATTTATAGTGCTGGAGTCCTGGTTCGACCAGGTTATCGATAGCGTAGTTTAGGAAAGGAGATCTTCGTGAAGATCATTTTCTAATTAGGAATCGTGTTGTGGAGGGAAGTTTCCCTATTAGCCTTGTGCTTCTAGATACGCGGGAGATAGTTTCCATTCCGAGAGTAGTCTATAGGTAGAAGTCTTCATATGTGACATATGTTATGGAATCTACTTCCTAGTTGAAAACAAATAGATGTTGTAATTGCCCATCTCAAGCTGATCATCAAGATATTTGCCTTAGCAAGGCTTACGGATATTGAGAACAACTATGAGACACATGGGATTAGCAGACAGGCTGTAAGAATCTCGGTCCGTCAGGCGGACTGCATTGAGAGGGCTTAGAACCGCTTCGGCTGGATCAGTGTTGGGCTGATGTCAGGGCATGTTATTCCTCAAGATCATCATGGCATATGTACGACACAGAGTTGAGATCGTTTTGGTGTGTCATCACGATGAATTTTCTAGATGAAAATTTGAGCTGAATGTACAATAAAATTTACATTTACTATTTTTGTTTTTACAAAAAAATTAATTTAATTGGGAATGGAGAGATCTCACCAACTTTCAAACTTAAAATTTTCAAATTTATGCCCTAAAAAACTAATTGCATATCCACCGATATATTTTATGAAATTCAGAATTAATCCATAAAGTTTTGTTGTCATTTTCTTTTCTTATGGTGTAGAGTTCGAATCTCTCCTCGTTTTAATAAGATTGACTCGTTAAATCAACTTCAAAAAGTTATTTTGTTTCATGTGCAATTCTCACGAAAATTGGCAAACCAATATTATGATCTAAAATTTTGGGGTAGACGCATTCGATCATTACTAAGATGTAGATGTTGTGGAGATGATAATTAACGTTATTTTATGTGTTGATTAAACATTTTTTTTTCTTTTTTTAGCTATAACTTGAAATCGCAATAGATTGAGATAAAGTTATTAGGATATTATTTTTATGATATTAAAATTTTTAGGAGCAAAACTATTGCTATTTTCTTAGGCTCCATGCATAACTCGGCATATCTGAAAGAAGGGCCTTACATTTTTAAGTCTATTATAATACGAATTCAAAGGAACACTTGAGCCAAAAAAAAAACTAACTTATGCATAGATGAATATTTTATAGAGGAAGTATTATATAGGGTTACTTATTTCTATTGCTTAAAGAGTTAGTGAAGCATGATTTGACTCCTCCAGGAAATGTTTGCTTAATAGATAATTTTTGCTATTTTTATGAAGTTGTGAGAGATTTTTTCTTGGAGTTTCAGTAGAGATTCGTTTCTTGTCTATAGACATTATTTTACAAGAGAGAAGAAGAGATGGAAAGAGCGGCGATGATGGGATAAATTATTGGACGGCTACATAGATAATTATTTTAGAGATGAAGAATTATTTAGGGTATGTTTTTCTGCACGGGAAATAGATATGTAAATTTAAACTATTTATGTGAATTTGATTTTGAGGCCTTTCCTTGGACTTGAATTTTCATGAGTAGTAGGAAAATAGTCTTATGAATAATTGATTTCCTATCAGTAAATAGACAATCAAAAAAAATTCTACCTAACAAGAGAAATGGATTCCATTTTTTTCAAGGAAAATGACTAACCAAACATACCCTTAGAGTTACTTAGTAAAAAATATATATTTCTATTGTTATTTTTAAGAAGTTAGTGGAGCAAGATTTTCCTCCTAGAGTTATGGAGAGATTTTTTGGTAGAGGTTAATTAGAGATTTTTGGACTATCTATAGAAATTGTACAAATATTGTTATAGTGGAGAAGTAGGTTGCGATGTCAATGGCATGATAGCTCAACGGTTAGAGCTTCACGAACGGTACCACTAGGTCATAAGTTCAAACCCAGCTTGTGACATCTTTATAAGTTCTGGGATCCTATAAAAATTCTGCTGGCCTTTAAAAAAAAATTAAGTTGCAATGACATCACTTGAATAGCAAATGTGGTACTTTCCCTTGTAGGGAGGAAGCCACGTAGGAGAGACTATATGTTTCTGCTTTAATAGTATAGTTTACATTTCAACTTACCAACCCATTATGCATTGAAAATGTTATTAAGAAAACTTTGAACATATATATATAAATTGACCTCTGGGAGGAAAGGTCAAGTATGAAATGTTATACCTTTATTACTTGATCAAAAAAATTTATATACTAGTCAGGGGTACATGACGACCTTACTCGAAACCTAAGAATAAAAAAATAAAATATTTACCCAAACCTTGAACACCAATGCTACCTAGACTGACCAAACAATCGAAAACAACCTGAATTAACAAACCACCCTACTTATAACTCACAACCACATTGTACTAAAATCCTCCACATTCAAAGCGAAACTACTTATCTACTTGCACGCCCAGACAACCCCGTATCTCATTGACATCTTCGAAGAAACCAAGCCAAAGCTATTACTGGAAACAGAGCACTCTGCTCAAAACAGAGCCCAACTTCCAAACACAAGTAGTGCCTACGGTACTGTTGAACACGACCTCTACAAAAGCAGCTTCAAACATACGCTGGAAACAAAGTTTACATCTGCTCAAACCAAGTCAAATTGTACTGCTGCAAACAGGGACTGGCGTGCCGCCGAACAAACTGCTTGGACCGAAAATTATTCTTCAATGCAACCCCTTTAGCCTCTTCTAATGTAGCCAGTCTTATTCCTGTCCAAAATAAGGAGAGACTTGGATCTATTTGGGAAGGACTCCCAAACGTAATTTCTTGACACTAAGGGTGTGTTTGGTTGCATGGAATCCTATGCCATGGGAATTCATGAGGGGACCACTACATTTTAGGCTAAATTGATATATCACTTCACATCCACCATTTGATTTTGTGATCAATGGTGGGAATGAAAGTCCCATGAACATGAGAATCCCACTCCTTGGTCCCCCAAGGCATGTGATTCTCATGTTCATGGAACTTTCATTCCCACCATTGATCACAAAATCAAATGGTGGATGTGGAGTGATATATCAATTTAGCCTAAAATATAGTGGTCCCCTCATGGATTCCCATGACATAGAATTCCATGCAACCAAACACACCCTAAATCGTCTTGAGCCAACCTTGCCAATGAATCTGCTACAACATTTGTCTCTCGATAAATGCGTCTACAATGGCATTCTAACGAGTTGCAAATATCCCAAATCTTTTCCCACCAAGTGTGAAGAGACCATGGAACTCTTTCTTTCTAAAGAACCACTATTTACTAGCATTGAATCATTTGGATCATACAATTCCGGAAGCCATTCCGCCTACAATTCAGAAAAATTTATTTAGTTTATGCCGTCTTTGGAGAGTGAGAATCCTTCAACTCATTCACCTAATCCTGAGGTTGAGCATGGAATCACTCATTGATTGAGAGAGTGACTCTAATTGAGCTTAAAATCTCTCTCAAATGAGGCAGAGAGTGTTACTAGAAGAGAAAATAGTGAGTGAAAATTTGTCTTGGCTCAACTAGAACCCATTGTGGGTTTCGAGTTCTTATGCGCGTTTTGATTTGGCCTTGTGAGACTGTGGATGTAGTTTGGATAGATGAGCTATCATTAGACCGAGTTTTGTATTCTGGTTCATAGAGAATTTAGTAGTATAAGCTTGTAAAGTGCAACGCCTTTCTACCGAGAAATGAAGTTGCCAATTGGAGTCAATCAAACTCCGATTTAGGTGAACGTCATTCCACAAAAAATTTAGTGTATTTTGGGCTTAACTCTTCGTTTGTTCTCATGGGCGTGTTTGAATTTATTTATTTTTTTCATTGAAACCGATAAATATTGTGAAGATCAGAGAGCAAGCAAAAAAAAAAAATTCTAACCCATGATTTATGGAGCTTTATTAATTTGTGTCGTACAAAAGGATCCACAACTTACCTCAAAAGTTGTTATTTCATTTTACATCAACCACGCAGAAATAAAGTTGAGATACTTACATTTGGTTCACTCATTATTTCAAATTTGTTGATAAGAAAAATAAAATGATAATTTTTATTTATTATAGGATTGCAAGTTTCTGACAAAAAAAATTTAAGCAAATTCAATATATTCTGCCTCATTGAAGTCAAGTGGACTGCAACAAAAATAAAAATAAAAATAAAATCTAATGATCATTCACAAAGACCAAGTTGATGTTAGATTCTTTGGATCGGTGCAACAAAATTGATATCATTTTTTAATATTGGTGCAATCGATTCAAATTATCGAGTACACATAACAACTCACTTTTTATAATGAGGTATTGATGCAAGAGGATTCGAGTCAGATGATATTAATCAGATAGCAAGTTGTTGACGCTGAGATACCATGAGTTGGCAGATCAGCGCAAAAATAGCAGGAACTCGTGATATTTTTCTTAATTGAGACATTTTTTGGTGCATTTCGATATTTTGGTCATAACTTTGGTTACGGGTATCAGAATCGCGCATATGACCCCAATTTGAAAAGTTCTTTTCAGCGCGCATGTCGTAGTGCACATCTTTTCGAGGCCAAAATCCACTGTTTCCATTTCGAATCTACAATTTTAGTATTTTTTTCCTTTTATGGTAATATTTCATTCATCATTTAGGAAATGAAGCTAAATCCGATTTGGGCCAGATTTTTGGCAGATTATTCATTTTATTACGTATTTTATTTTAGCATGATTATTGGGATTTTTAATTTTGGTAAAATTCTAATAATCACGAGTTTTAGCTATAAAGTCCGACTTGTGGGCTGACTTTAGAGATACCTTTGATTTGAATAATTTAATTGAAAATTCGAGTTATTTCTCTGTGTTTTTTGGTCGAATTTTTTGTATATTTTCCTTGTGAATTGTCTGTTGAACTAGCCTGCAGAATATCGCTATTTTGTCCATCGTCAGGTATTGTTCAAAAATTGGAGTTATCCAAAATATACGAGTGGGTCCTCCTTTATTTTTCAACTTCTTATGGAGCGAGGTGTTTGAATTCTACACGTTGAGTAGAAAAATCTCAAATTTTAATTTATTTCATAAATGTAACAAATCGAGAACTTATAAACAGCTTCTTCAAAATATTGTTTTATAGGAATATGTAGATCATCATTTTTTAATACTCATTTGTAGAAATAATCTATATACCAAAATAGAATTTTCACACTTCTTATTGGGATGGAACAAAAAATCGAATGAACCGACTAAACGTCCAAACCAAGTCGAACCGAAACCAAAAACAAAAATCAATTGGTCGGTTCGGTTCTGTTTGGTTTGCAATATTTTGAAACCATAATAGTTCGGTTCGATTTTCTTTTACTGTATATATATATATATATCGGTTTGGTTTGGTTTCATTACATATTCAATTCGGGTGGATTTGAATTTTTGCAAAACTGAGTGATATGGTTTGGTTTGCAGTTTCAGGTTGAAACAGAACCGTTAACAAGGCTACTTCTTATGAAATTTCGCCAAAACAAAAAGTAAAATAAAATTCTAACTACCAAGAATATATTAATATATTAAGTAAAAAATAATTAAACCATGTGGTAAAACAACTCTTCAAATGCTAACTAATTTTTGTCCGAAGCATATGGCTAGCTAGCTAGTAATTGAAAAGATCATTTTACCACCACATTACTAGAAATTGTTTTTACCACATGTACAATTGCCCCACAAAATATGGAGAATATCCTATGTTTTATATAACCAGATAAAGGAATAACAAGTTTCCTAATTCACACATCCTACATAGTTGGAGATTTCTTAGGTAAATTTTACACTAAAAATAGTAAAAGAACGAAAAACCTAAATTTTGCTCAAGATAATTCACATTTCTTTAGAGAAATGATCCACACCCTACATTTTCAAATTGGATTAGATAAAAAATATTTACCTATTATTTTATAAAAAAAATACTAAAATAATGATGAAGAACTCAAAATCAGTGGCCCAAAAATACAGTTATTAAAGTTTCTATTTTGTGGAATTTTAATATCGAAAATTCTAAATGTTGAGGAAGTGGGCCAGAAAAATAGCGAATGAGGGAGCCGTCCATTTCCCTCAAGATATGCACTGTCATTTTTTATACACGCATTCCGAGAGACATGGACGACTCCCTCCCTCCCTCGCTGGTTTCATCGCTAGCTAGAATCACTCATTTTAATAAATAGCAAAAGAAAATATAAATATAAGCTCAAACCCCACCTCTTTCTGTGATTCTAGCCAGCGACAAAGGGAGGGGACCGTCCATTCCCCTCAAAATGCGCACGTTATTTTTGTAGGTGCACATCCCAAGGGAATGGACGGTCCCCTCCCTCTCTCGCTGTTTTCGTCGCCCACTTCCTCGACATTTAGAATTTCGTTCTGCTTCCTATCTCCACTCTCGCTTGCTCTGTTTTTAGTAGTCTTGTAGCCCGAACTTCTTGCCGCTTACTTCTTTATCCATTTTTGATTTTCATGCTTGAATTGGATTCTTCATTTGATCTAAATTTCTTTTAAGATAAGATTGTTTGATTAAATCCATCACTAAATCTCCGCTTAGTCGCTCACTCAACTTCTCCTTCTTGTATATTATGTCTTCATCACTGCTTATTTTCTCATCGTTCCACATTGGGTTCTTCTCTTCTCTGCTTGTGAGATAAAGAGCAAACTAGTTCAAGTGTTTTGGTTCTTCGAGTTTCGGTTTTCTTCATGGACTACTTGAGAGAAATTGAAGGCAAGAGTGTTCATGACTGCTTCACCATGAAGGGTTCAAGAAGGCCTGTCTGGGTACCTGGTCCAGTTATTGTCGGTGCCGGTCCATCGGGGCTTGCCACTGCAGCTTTGCTCAAGGAGAAAGGGATCCCAAGTTTGATACTTGAGAGGGCTAATTGTATCGCTTCACTCTGGCAGTTCAAGAGCTATGATAGACTCTGCTTACATCTGCCCAAGCAATTCTGTGAATTACCACTCATGCCATTTCCCGCCAATTTTCCACCTTACCCAACTAGGAACCAGTTCATATCCTATTTGGAAGATTACAAGGCGAAATTCAATCTCGAGCCCAAGTTTAATGAGACTGTGAAGAGTGCTGAGTACGATGAGAGTGTCGGGTTTTGGAGAGTGTGTACTAGTGGATTGAAGGATGTTGATGAGACTGAATACATGTGTAGGTGGTTGATTGTGGCCAGTGGAGAGAATGCAGACCCTGTTACTCCGAAATTCAATGGGCTGAATGAGTTTTCAGGGCTTGTGCTGCATTCTGCTGATTATAAGCGCGGCGAAGAGTTTCGAGAGAAGAAGGTTTTGGTTGTGGGTTGTGGCAATTCAGGAATGGAAGTGTCATTGGATCTTTCTAACTACAATGCTTTACCAACTCTTGTTATCAGGGACACAGTAAGTAGTTCAATTCTTCATTCCTTTTGTCTCAAAAATTTCTTTAAAAAAAAAATTAATCTTATGGAAATCATTTTTTTTTTGTGGTTAAATCATTGAGTTTTGCAAGAAAAATCCATTTCAGATTTTCCGAAACCTATAATGGAGACTGTTTACTTTTACGCATCTATGGACTTGGGAATTGGATCTTCTTTCTCTGTTGCATTTCAAAAGATTGATTTCCATGAAATCTAAAATGGAGTTTTTTTTCCTTCTGACATTGACCTACAATTTCTACATGTTTGTTACAGACTGGTTTTAAAAAGTGTTTTCTCTGAATCAGAAAGAAGAATATTGTAATTGGAGTGCGTTAGTGAGTTCAAGTTCCAAAGGTTTATTCCTAAGAGAGAACTAACTCTGGGAAATCTTTGTTCTTTTGCTTTCTTGGGGTTCGTCCGCACGCGCAAATTAAGGTTCTTAAGTCTACTAATCGAACAAGTTTTCTATAAGATTTATCTGTAAAGAATCGCACATGCATACTAAACAAGTTGGAAAGATATAGTGATGGCCTAGGAGCAATCCTCAACATTAGGGGTGGGGACTCAACCCCATCATCCCATCTTTAATCTATCTTTTAAGCTAATGGGATCTTTTTCGGTTGCAGCTGCACGTCTTACCACGAGAAATGCTGGGCAGATCAACTTTTGGGCTGTCCATGTGGTTGCTCAAATGGTTTCCCATACGCTTGGTCGATCAATTTGTACTTCTCTTAGCGCGTGCTACAATCGGTGACACAGCCGAGATTGGTCTTCCTAGACCTAGTTTAGGTCCATTTCAGCTCAAGAATGCAACTGGCAAGACACCTGTCTTGGATGTTGGCACATTGGCAAAGATCAGAGCTGGGCACATTAAGGTTTGTTTCCGATCTTAAATTGAAAGATGCAGTGAATTGAATGTAGTACTAATGTTGTATGTGGTGCAGGTGTGCCCTGAGTTAAAGCGGTTCAATCGCCATGGGGCAGAGTTTGCAGATGGGACTGTGCAGGAGTTTGATTCTGTCATCTTTGCAACTGGTTACAGAAGCAATGTGCCTTCGTGGCTAAAGGTATTCCTTCATGTTGCCTTTTATTGAATCCTACAGATTATGAACATAGTTTTCACCTAGATTTTGAAGGACTAAATGTGTTCTTTGCGGTTGGCTTGTGTTATCAGGAAACGAGAATGTTTTCAGAGAAAGACGGGTTTCCTAGGAAGCCATTCCCCAATGGTTGGAAGGGCGAATGTGGGCTATACGCAGTGGGGTTTGGTAAGAAAGGTCTTCTTGGTGTTTCGTTTGATTCCACAAAGATCTCCGAAGACATTGAGTGCTGTTGGAAAGCTGAGGCAAAGCATAATCTCACCACCGACTACTTTCGGTATCCACTCCAATCATATCAAAATTGAGTCCAAGAAAGAGACAGATTATGGATCTGTTGCAGATTATAGGGAATAGAGAGGGCGGGCTCTTTGTGGTGCATTTGGAAACTGTGACAGTTCTACTACCAAAGAAATGCTACTTCATTTGAAAGAAAAAAAAAAAAATATATATATATATATATATATATATATTGATGGATCTGCAATCCCTACCCTTTGGATGATCCGATTCTCGGAAAATGAAGAAAGAGAGTTCGTTTGATGGGTGGGGGGGACCTCTAGTTTATGTACATCTTGTACATTTTTTCCCATGTTTCTCTAATCAAGGATGATTTTTGGGTAGGAAGAGAGATAAGCTGATTAGGGTTTTGGTATTTGAGATGAGTAAGAAAGATAGGTCATAAAGGAGTTAGTGTTGATTGTGTTTAACCTCTACATTTCCATTGATTGCAATAATAGAATTGAAATTCATGCTTTTGCATTATTCATTCTTGATTGAGTTGTACAACATCTAAAAGATGAACCATCCTTATTGTTGACTCATCTCCAATTCATTCTGAATCCATCCAATGCCAATGTTCATATTAGTACGTAATCATACACATCATTCAGGGACTCAGAACTAATGCATTAACATGGACCGATCAAAGACACTGTTTGCATTAACTTCACACCAAAGAAAAGGAAAATTGCAGAAGTCTTTGAAGGACCATATAAAGAAACCATTTAAAAGCGAGGGAGTACCTCTAACAGTTGGTAAAATTCATTCGAAGACTCCAAAACTATATGAATAAGTCATCATATTCATTGTAGGATCAGTCGTTTGTCAGTCTCATCTCAACTGTCAAGTGGGACTGTTTACCCAACAAGGACCACAATTGCTTTTTCAATGACTAGAGATTACCATCTCTTTCAGGCTTAGATTCCTACAGTTTGTAGGGTGTGTTCCAAATTTATGAGGGTATGTGTATGAATGTACTAGATTTGGCAATATCTAGCCAAAAAATTTCACACTGTTGGTGATGTTTTGTGACAACAGAATTTTGGAATATAAACCCGTAAATGCTTGAGAATGATGGTAGACTGATAGAAGTTTCAGAATAAATTGATTAGGATAGCAGGCAGATAGAAGTTTCAGAACGAATAAATTTTTCGTGGGGGTTAACCTCCTTGCTGCTGAGATCAAAACATCCACAGAAAATCAGGCATTTCTCAAATAATTCATACCACCGTTTCAAAATATTATTGAACTATCTCCATGTGCTTTCATCTACCAACTCTGTATTACATTTTAAGAAGTTCGGGAAAAATAAAAAATAAAAAATAGTATACCACTTAATAGATTAAAAAATAAGTGGATAAAACTTAAAAATCATAAATCGAAGTAAACCAGCGGAACTTTGCTAGGGAGCTAGGATCCTGCAACCAGGATTTGCAATTAGATTGATGTGTCGCTATCTGAAAATATTTACACGTATCTCAAAAAATACATCATACTCACAGAACGTGTCACGTCACCCTGATTGCAAATGTTGGTTCCCAAGTGTTTTCATAACCAGTAAGTGTAGATGAGGTGTGGATGTCCCTACAATTCTAAAATTATCAAGTTAGTAATAGCTCAGCTGATCAAATAGTGTTACTCATATTTATTTTATTGGCCAAACACAAAGATTTTTCTTGAAGAAAAGAAGGGAAAACAGATACAATAGAAACCATTCCTATATCAAGGAATGCTAAGACACCATAAAGGTGTCAAAAAACAAGTCTTTACAAATATTACAAGCTGAGACCTTTCTCCACAACAATTCTCTGATCTTGATAAAGATAGATTGCTCCAATTTGTTGAGCCCTTGAAAACTCTCTTAGTTCTCTCTTTCCACACACACCACATGAGGAACCCTATGACATAACCATTCGGTGCACCGGGATGGATTAGCTTGGGACCACCAACTTAGCCAATCCAAAAGGGAACCTTGAAAATTCAAATTCAGACCAAAAACAGACAAGAAACTGCTCCAAATAGATTTCGAAAATCTATAGTGAAGCATCAAATGGTTTAAAGTCTCATCATTCTCATTACAAGGCACACGAAGACTCCCTGTGAGGGTGTCTCTATTCCTTAACGTATCTTTAGTCAAGATCCTCTCATGCAACACTAACCAACAAAAGAAATTAATTCGAGGAAGAAGATTTTTCACCCAAACCAGATCTTGTTAGAGGAAATGAAGGGGTTGGAGTGGGTCTCATAATGAGAGGTCACTACACCAAAAGGGCCATTTAGCCACGCCGAGCTGCCCACGGTTTTAAACCGTTGGTACATTTGCCACGGCCAACAACCGTAGCTATACATACCAACGGCTTAAAACCGTGGCTAATAAACACCCTGGCCACGGTTTACAACCGTTGGTATATTTGGCACGGCTAAAAACCGTGACTAATATTAGCAACGGCTAAACACCGTGGGAAGTAGTTGCAACGGCCCAACACCGTTGCAAAAAACAATTTAGCAACGGTTATTAACCGTGGTTAATCATAGCAACGACTCAAAGCCGTGGCACGAAAAAAATTTAGCAACGGTTTTAAACCGTGGCTAAGCTTAGCAACGGCTAAAAACCGTGGCAATAAAAAAATGTAGCAACGGTTTTAAACCGTGGCTACGCTTAGCAACGGCTAACAACCTTGACAATAAAAAAAAGTAGCAACGGTTTTAAACCGTGGCTAAGCTTAGCAACGGCTCAAAACCGTTGCAAAAAACAATTTAGCAACGGTTTTAAACCGTGGCTAGCTCTAGCAACGGCTCAAAACCGTGGCTATATGAAAAGCTGAAAAAAAAATTGCGCGGTCTGTTTTTGGCGCTCGAAGCTCCCTCCCTCGACCTGCTTCCCTCCCTCGACCTGCTTCCCTCCCTCGACCTGAAAAAATTTCACCAAATCAAAGCTCCCTCCCACCTGCTTCCCTCCCTCGACCGGCTTCCCTCACTCGACCTGAAAAAATTTCACAAAATCAAAGCTCCCTCCCTCGACCTGAAAAAATTTCACAAAATCAAAGCTCCCTCCCTCGTCCTGCTTCCCTCCATTCGACTTCCATCGTCCTGCTCCCTCCCTCGACTCGACTTCCCCCCTGCTCCTTCTCCTTCCCTGCTCCCTCCCTCCACTTCCCCTCCTTCCTTGCTCCCTCGACTTCCCTGCTCCTCCCTCGACTTCAATCGACTTCCCTCGACTTCAAAATCGATCAGCCACTGCATTATATATAGGTACTCTCTCTCTCTCTCTCTTTTATTTATGATGAAATTAGGGTTCATCAGGGTTGTGTTTTATTTAGGATGAAATTAGGGTTCGATGATTATTTTTTTTTACAATGAGCATTTTGTTCGATAATTAGTATTCTTGTTAAACTCCCCTCATTGCTCAATACAAGCTTTCCAACTGTGTTTTGATGGTATTTTGTTGCTTCCAGAATTCTTTTATTGTTTTCAATTGTTATAGTGATTAATGAACTGAATATATGGTTGGCCACAAGAGTCCTGACTGCATAATTTATTTGAGCAAGTGAGCATGATCATCGCATTATCTTTGTTCGGTACTTTGAGACCTGCAAGCGATCTATTTGAGATATAATTGTATCCCCGTCATTGACATTTAGGTGGTAAAATTCTATTTGCTTAGTCATTCATAGTATATGCGTGGATTCAAATCATGAACCGGCTAAACATACATACATAGTATATGAGACCAATCATGACGGACAATAGTACACAATCTTCTTAGACGTAAATATTTGAGTCAATCTAAATGGCCAGGAAACCAGCGAGGGAGGGGGGAGGACCCTCCATCCCCCCTCGCGATTCGTGCAAAGGAGGGAAAGCACACACCGCGAGAGGGAGGTAGGGTCTTCCCTCCCTCCCTCCCTACCTCGCTGGTTTCCTCGCCCATTACCTCGACAGTTAGAATTTTTGTAAATGAATGAGGCTACCTATTGAGGGAGTGGGCAATTAATTTCAAATTTTCAATTAGTGTTCCTTCTGTTACTATTATCGTGGTTATTAATTACTTATATGTTGATGAAGTCTTTGTTATGGATGTCATATGAAGAGATTGTATTTATGTTCATTTCTTTTCCTGTCTATTTATTGGAGCATGAATTTGTTATATGTCTTAGTTCCCTTTTGCATATTTGACCATATCTGTGTGATCAAATTCTTTTATTCTGCATAGAATCATCGATTTAAAAAAATAGTACAAGGAATGAACATAAGTGATCTGTAAAGTCTCACCGAAATGCTTCCAGGAAATTTGAGATCCTTCTGCATAACATTAGCAAATGTCTTTTGCCTCGTCTTTCCTCTGAAGGGTGTGTATCCATAAAACATTTCATATAGAAGAATGCCTAGTAGAGCAGAGAGCAGTCAATCGTATAAGTTAGAACTGTGATGGTTCAGAACTTAGAATTTAGAAGTACAAATTGACATCTCAATGAAACAAGAGGCGAACATGTGAAGAGTAAACTGTTCAGCGAATTCAAGAAATAAGAGAGTTGTTTCAAACATATAATTTATTAATTCCTCTTCCATATTGTCGATTTTTGGGAATATGTTTGACCTCAATAGTTTCAAACATCAGGCCATGTAGGAAAACCCACGAGTTTTATGTGTCCTCTTCTACGTTTGAAGTTTTCAAGTTCTTGTTATGGCAGAAACGTATACTCTTGTTAATAAGAGTGAAACATTTGTATGATCACTAAATGCACATAGGATTCAGAAATAACTGTCCTAGAAAGTATCCCTGAGCTATGTCACCTATTACTTTGTATATATCATTATCGGTTCTGCGTGTGAATATGCTAAGAAGCATTGTAGTATCATCTATAGCTGGGAATATCTAGGTTCTAAGGAGAAGTACAGGAAACCTCCTCGTTTATAATATGTACACCTAAACAGGTACCTTCTACAAGTTATAGCTAGTTTTGGGCCTTTTGGCCTTTTGGCCAGAAATTCATCCACTCTGACCTTGGTACTGAGAGTGCACTGCTTGAGTTTATACAATTGTGATTTAAAAATCGAGTCTTAGTAAGATTCGCATTATGTAACGAGTAAGAGTTTATCAATTTTTAGTAAGAGTTTATCAATTTAGTAATGAGTTTTAGTAAGAGTTTATCAATTTTTAGTAAGACTTGCATTACTACAATTTAGTATAAACTGAATCACAATTGTATAAAAATCGATTACTACTAAATTGTGATAAGTAATGAGTTTATACAATATCTAAGCATTAGTCCAAAGCTGAACTTCGTCTATTTTACTTTATTACCGTAACAAAATATTTCATCGCTCTGTATAAGTATGTTTCATTGTGGCCATTAAGTTCAATAAATTAGGATATGCTAGCAATGGTTAAATTTATAGGTTTCTTTTTGGTTCCCCATAGTAGAGAAAGGAATACCTTGCCCTGCAAAACTAAGAAAAGGCATGATCATTTTCAGTTTCACCTTTTGTTCATTGTTTTTCCGATGTGTTTTCTTAGAATCAAACACAACCTTTTTTTATTTATGGAAATAAATAACATTACCAAGGCAGCAACCAAGAAACAACGTTGCGCTAGCTCATTAGCTAGTACATTTTGGTCTCTAAGAACATACAAGATTTTATTACAATCCTCAAAAACATCTAGTTTTATAGAACATTGGAATAGAATAACTTAGGAGATAAATTTAAATAAGAATGGACTGGTCTTTGGATAATCTTCTTGTAGGTAAATTATCCGCACGAACTCAAGTTATTCAAAGTTGTTTAGGTTATATTACTAGATGGGATAGTTATAACTGATTACATCTTATTCACCAAAACAAAAAAAAAATATACATTCTGCACTTACATGTTACTGATCATAAAACCACATGACTTTAGTCTAATTATCTATAATATCATTGATAGAGATGGATAGTACTCGCGGCAATGATCTCTCCACCATTGATGTCACCAGATCTACAAATGATGACATTGAAGTTAAACAGACCATACAGTTCAACCTCCACGGTTTAGCAGTTGGAACCCTTGTGCCCATCAAATTCAAGGGTTGGCACCATGTTACTGACAACTACAAAGAGGATGTGTGGAATGGCCTCAAGGTGAGATTTTACATCATTGATTTTCATAATGTCATATTTTATTTTCAACTTATATCTCAATGGCTTATTTGCAGCGTGAATACGACATTCCAAATTATGTGAAAATGAGTGTGCATTTGAAAATGCCTGAATATTATAGAAGGTTCAAGGCACATCTTAGGAAGAATTATTTGGATAAGTATCCTACCATTGAGGAACAAGAGAAGCATGTTCCAAATGGTGTAAGAGAGGAGGATTGGAAGGAGTTTGTTCGCCATGAGAGCACCCCTGAAGCGAAGGCAATTAGAGACCAAAATGCAAAAAACAAAAAGGCTTCAAAGTATGTATGGGGGGTGGCCAGAAGAGTGCTGCAGAAGTAGAGTACGAAATAGTAATTTAGTTTCTAGCTACTAGTACAATATTATATACCTTTTAACTTTATAGGCTGAGACTAATCTTTCAAATATATAGGTTGAGAAGAACCCTGATGGAGAACCAGTCACACGCACTGACATATGGATTGCTTGTCACACGGGAAAGGATGGAAAACCTACGCGTGGTTCTGAACAATAAATGGTATGTGCCCAATGATGTCTTTTATACCCAATTCTTAATTTACTTTGTAGTTGTTTGAATATTATTTGTGTCCTGATTTATTTTATTTTTTCATTATTTTGAAGGAACAAGTTAAAGCAAAAAAAACTGCATTGCAAGAATCTTCAACTCAAGGTAACATTGACCTCACTATTGATGATGATCCTCTAAGCCAAGTGTTTGGCCAAGAAGCGAGGGGACGTACTCGTTGTGTTGGAACCACTGTCTCTAAAAGGAAGTATGATGCTGCACTTCCCGCTCGTTCATTGCTATTGGAAAAAACATTGGAAGCCAAAAAAAGGGGAGAAAAATATGAAAGATTGGAAGAAAATGTTAGATGGATACGAGAGAGACTTGAAAGTGGAACTTATGTAAGACCATCAACAAGTGAGGGAATACAAGGAGTTGTTCAAAGAACTGAAGATACACCGTCATCCGGTGCACAATCGACAAGGCAACCAGATAATCCATTACCTCCATCTCCATTACCACCATCTTCATTACCTCCATCTCCATTACCACCATCTCCATTACCATCATCTTCTCAAGGTGTTGCGAGGTTTCCTTCTCCAAGCAATCATGTTCCTTCAGTGTCACGGAGATACAAAGTTTTTGATTGGGAAAGGAATGTCATTGCGATAGCATTAGAGGTTGTAGATCCTATCCATCAATTCTCTTGCGCTTGTCATGGATCATTGAACCCTGCAACAGAGATCAGACTTTCCTTATGCTTCAAATTCAAGACTGGCGTGAAACTTTACAAAAGTGATCCAAAAGGAGACAAGATGGGGGATTTGGACGTTGGTGATTTCTTCGTATGGTGTAGAACTCATGCGGAACTTGATGATTGATAGGGGCATCTAAGGTCATATTTTTTGAAATACAGTGGTGATGGACAAATTTCTGGGCAAGTGTTAGTCTACAGGCATCCAGGGTTGCACTTTGGTGATGTACATGTCTTGAATGCAATATACGTCCTTTTAACTTGCTGGGTTGGCGTGTTCGGGGTTTTCATTTCATCAGGAATCATAGCTGCAGGTGATTGTTGTTTCCATCTCCATAGTTTCATTTTCAACCTTTTGGAATGTTTATTTGGTTTTGCTTCTAAGTCCTTTTAACTTACTGAAATAATATGATCTAGGCAGTTGGTGGGTTTTTTCGAAGATTGGGTTCGTTGGACTAAGTATACGTGACTATCTTGGTTCGATTCTTATTCCTTTTATTTGATCTTCGTATCTGATATGGCCATTCACCATTTTTAATTTATATTTTTCGTTCAATTGTCAGCTAAAGTATTTTTTTTTTCTTGGTATTTATAGGTGCTAAACCAAGATGAGACACCCCTTTTGGACCGTCTAGTTTTTGGGGAAGGCGTGGTAAGAAACAAAATTCATTTTTCAGGTTAAGGTTTAAAACCTATTGTTTGTATCCTTAGACTTAATTTTCCTGCTGCAGTTGCTAAACCTGAGTGGCATTCTTACCGTCTTTCTTTGTGGAATTATCATGTCACATTATGCATGACATAACGTCACCGAAAGCTCAAGAATCACAACCAAGTACTCTGTCGCAAAACAGAGTTGCTCTGTTCTGTGCTGATGTTGCTGATGCTGTTGCGAGTTGCTGCTGCTGCTGCTACGCTGAGTTGCTGCTGATGCTGGTTTTAATGCTGCTGGGACGCCTGCTGTCTGTCGCAGCGTTGGTTGGAGCATTTGTTTTGGGCAATCCGGGGTACACTCCGATTTTCATAATATTTATGGTTATCTAAAGACTGAAGTTCAGTTTAGGAGGATCAACATATTGCATCTATGTACTTCAGGTCCTATTTTAAAATTAAACTCATGCTTTTAGTTGAAATATATTAAACACGCATCATTTTGGAACCCTGAAGACTGAAATTATTGAATTGTAAAACTCATGACCATTGAATTCACAATGATCTAGAAGGAACAGAACCTGAAACATTGTTTGGATTTCAGCAATGAAACGCTATATTTGAAGAATTGGATATTTTTCCTAGGAAAACTGTTTGTGTGCGTTACTTATTTTCATCTCGGTTGATTAGAAATTCATAACTTACATGCATTTTATTTTCAAGTTCATTACATAACACTGTTTGAAGGAATATAATTGCTCGGAAAAGTATATGCATCAAGGATGAAGGTAAGGAAATTTTTTGTTTCCAGTGATGGTATGGTTTGTGTCTGTTATGGACAATGAGTTTCTAATGGAAATGTTATACTTTTCCTCATCAAATATTTGAAATGGCGCTTTGCAGTCATGTCTGGTTTTGTCATTCTAACCAGAACCTGTGAAGGATTCAATTGAAAAACTTACAAATATTTGAAAAACTTAATTTTTTCAGATTATAAGTGTGTCAGCTGTATAAGAACAGGACTGGAAATGCATGTGAAGGCTCTGATATTACTTAACAATCATCCATAGAAATTGAAATCATGAATAATGATATCACTTCCTAGTGGGTATTGAACATGTTAGATGTTACCTTATTCAAGTAGGTAAATGAATTGTTTGCTAATCCACATCCACATGCACAATTGTTTTTTTGCTGTTTTTTGTGATGTACTATATAATATTGGCCCATGTACTATATAATTTTGTGATGTCTTGTTACAAAAACGTGGCTGGTGGTGGATGACAGACTTTGTTATTTGGTGTTGAACATGTCAAATATTGACACATAGCATCTTTAGGCCATCTACCACAAATTTTTGAGCAATGAGGATTAGATACCACAAATATTGCCGTTCTTCTGTTTCATCTTTCATGCCCTGTTTTTTTTTTTTTTTTGTCAATTGTAAATGAAATATTAAAATAATTTCATAAACTATAACACTCAATATTTCTGCGAGTTGCATTAGAAGCACTTGATGTCAAACCCATACAAGAACGTAACTTGGGGTGTTTGTAAAAGAGAATGCTTTGGTTGATCTATGTGTGCCCAATTTTCGCTAAGTTTTTGCTTGTAACATATTTCATGTAGGATTCCTGGAATCATTGCAATATCCCTTTCATGGCTGATCACATATTACTCCTTGTGGCAACTAGTTGAATTGCATGAAGTAACAGTGCCCGTCCTTCTCTTTCTTGCAATGCAGTTGTATATTCTGGTCATGAAGCATCTAAAGAAGAGGTCACTCAGGCTGGGAAGGCTTCATTGAATGACGAGTACATGTTCCAGGGGTCTGATTATGCAGCTGCAGATGGGATAGCTATGACTAGTCGTTCTTTGTTTGATTCAAGTCTTTTGATTGCTCCTTCCTCCTTTTGATTGCCTCTATAGTTCACTAGTTCAGTGCCAGGAAAATTTTGGTTTCTTTGTTCATTGAAAATTTTTGCATTCCCTGTTATAAGAAAAGAAAAAATAGATTTGAGTTTGATACTTCTTTTCAAATCCATTTATATATTGCTCACCAGTCATAACTTCCATGTAGATCATCTCTTCCATGTAGATCATCTTTGTGTTCTCCATGATTCAAGCTGGCATTTTTTCAATGTCAATCCAGAAATGGATCTTGCATTGTAGTCTATTCGATTTATAACGTAATTTTCTGCCTCAAGCGCAAATTTTTTTTTAAATCATGCAAAACTTTCTGGTTAATCTGATATGATTCACTGTCCTTTCAGAAACAATCATACTTAAGTTTAAATAAACTCAAAACACTGGCAGAGACAATATGGTTGTGATGTGCACAGTTACAGCATAAACGTGGCTTTGCTCTTTGTTATACATGTGCTGATCTTTGAACCCAATGCATCATTCCCATGACTTTAGTTGTTTGTAATGCAAAAAATGACGCTCTCTTGCCAGCTATCTGTGTTATATGTCTAGAGCAGGATTATGATGCTGTATTTGTTCCGTAAGCACCTTAACAACATTTTCTCCTTTATTTATAACATTTTTATGATGAATGTTTTCTTAATTTTCTTCTTGTCTCATATTATTGATTTGCTTGAGGATGCAAGTTATAGGGGGAGAACAACTCTCCCTACTTAAGCTGTGCTATCATGATTTACATGAGAAAAAAAAAAACTTAGGGTACACGGTAGGAGTGTGGGGTTGGGATTGGGATCAAGCTTATGTTTAGATTCAAACTTCTAGTAGAATGTGTTGGTGGTATTTTTTTTCAGGAATAGGTTTAATTATGGCACATGATGTGATTTTTCAGGAATATTGAGCAGTCAAATTGGTAAGTAGTTATATGATACTCTGTTGTTGAATTGAATTCCCCTTGGTTTCTTGGTTCTTGCTATCATTACTTCTTATCTAGATGAAATTTTTATAGGAAAACTCAAGTTAATTACATATTACTTTGAACTTGTAGGTGGACTGAGTATGAATGACTTTATCTTGGCTGCTAAAATTGATGAAATCAAAACATCTGATCTCGTTCGTAAGAGCAGAGCCTGGGCCTAATTCAAGTAGTTATGATGAATCTCAAAGCAGCACCTGCTTCTGTCAGAAATTAACAACAGAAAATTCATCATGGGTATTAATGTATAAGTATCCCTCCTTTGCTTCTAATTTTTATAGTTTCAATTTTCTTAATTTTTTTTTTTAATTTTGTCCTATAGACTGTGATTGTACTTATTATTTTTAAGAATTCTACTAGCTCCAAATTTCAATTTTGTCTCTCAGTGCTAGCTGAGGAAGGAGGACCATGTAACTGACTTCATGTCAAGATTATAAGATTAAGCAAAGTAATCAAGTTGTTTATCTTAAGAAAGAAAAGGGTGGTTAATCAAACTAAATATATTCCTGTTTCATTTTCTTCGATGTACATTTTCATTTGTCCGTTTAAGACTTATAATTTGTTTAGCAACAAGTTATCTTACCATTCTTAACTAGTAGGAAAGGATGTACTCATTGAGGCTTAAAGCATTTTGGAGAAGCAGTGAATTTTATTATTAGTCGAATTGTAATGGTAGAGCTATGCCATGTTGATATTACTTGGTAATGGTTAAGTCTCCTTAAATCTTTCCTTCTTTCTGTTTTGCAGCTTGGCCTTGAGACCGTCCCAGTCCTTGTAGGCCCTGTCTCTTACTTGTTGCTATCAAAGCCCGCCAAGGGTGTACAGAAATCCTTTTCTCTTCTCTCCCATCTCGGAAGCATTCTTCCAGTGTACAAGTAAGTCTGCCCATGAGTGTTGCTATCTATATTTCCTAGTATGCCCACTCCAATTAGTTAGAACTAATGAATGATGATCACATTTTTTGCAGGGAAGTAGTTACTGAGTTGAAGGCTGCCGATGCTTCCTGGATTCAGTTTGATGAGCCCACCCTAGTGTTGGATCTTCAGGCTCACCAACTTCAAGCATTTACGCATGCCTATTCTGAACTAGAATCAACTCTGTCTAGCCTTAATGTTATCATTAAGACATACTTTGCTGATGTTCCAGCTGAGGCATACAAGACATACTTTGCTGATGTTTCCAAAAGGTATGAGAAATTTGCTGGTTTACACAAAAGAAAAATACAACAATCCTACAATTTACATAACAGAGAATGGTAAGAGTGTACATTCTTATTACAGAATTGGTGTAAAATTTATTAATATACAAATATTTGTTATATATAACAGGAAGAAGTGAAAGGGATAATACTACATTATCTTTAGAAGAAGCATTGAAGGACGGTCCAAGGATAGATTACTACCGTCGTGATCTTTTATCAGTCCTGCAAGCTATCAAGTAAGTGTATTCATCTTGTTACAAAACCCCCAATTCAAGATCTGTGGAGGACTGACTAAATGATATATCTATTTACTCTTCTTTTATTGCTCTCACCTTTTCTTAGGCTGACCAAGAGGTTTTAACATTACATTGCCGGAAAGAAGGGATATGGTTACAAGGGCTGCTCATTCCACCGTATCATTAAAGATTTCATGATCCAGGGCGGGGACTTCACTAACAGAAATGTACGTTTTCATTTTCTTCTTATCACTAAAAGAAGTAGTAAATTGAATAAATTTCTAGTAACGTTTTCTTTTGGGACTTAAATGTGCATTTCTTCTTCATTTTCCAATCTGGCTGCAACAGGGTACTGGAGGAGTTAGCATCTATGGTTCTAGTTTTGAAGATGAAAATTTCAGTTGTAAGTACCAAATCCATAAATTTTTTTATTGGTTCTAGTTGACCTTCGTAATGTTGAAATATTTTAGTCGATTTTGTAAGTGCAAGGCTATTTATTGGAGTGTTATTTTAGGCTATTTATTGGAGTGCAATTTTATTTGCAAGTTGCAAGTTACAAAAAATCAGTTCATTTTAACCTTTTTTGCCTATCAAACAATTGTACGAAAATGAAGAATGTAGCCGATTGCAGCTGTCCATTTTACATAAATTTCAACTTAAGATGTTGGAATGAATTGAATTTTTTCCAGCATTTGTTTTTCTTCGAATGCATGATTGGTTTGAGCTTCTTGTCAAGCTATAAAAGCTAACTTTGCTTGGTTGACAATTGCAGGTAATTGTGGCAAGTACTTGTGAAGGTGCATAGCTTTGCTTGGCTCTATACGAGGAGCAGGTAGGCAGAGCACTCTGTCGCAAAATAGAGTGCATCTGTAATTTTTTTCTGCTGCTGTTTCATGCGCGTCGTTGATGCTGCTGCTGCTGCTACGCTTTGGCGCGTTACTGCTGCTGCTGCCCTGCTTTGTTGTTGCTGTTGATGCTTGGTTTGCTGCTGCTGTCTGTCGCAGCGTTGATGGGAAGTAACTGATGATGAAAAAGAAACACCGCCGAAGCTCAAAAATTGGCAACTGCGACGATTGGCTTATGCCTTAAAGATTGGTCGGAGGAAAACTAGTGTAAGTCACCTTTACCTCTGCACATCTATCTTCTGCACGTGTCTTCTAAACCTGATGCTTACTGATCAGATGTTGCATTGATTGCATGTGCCATTTTTGCTTGTGCAAGTGAGAAACAATCTATTTGCCACTAGCAAGATCTTCTACTCTGAAGTCAAACCACTCAGATATTGATTAGAGATCTCAGTTATATGCATCGACATCTTAATGCTTGATTAAACGGGCTACATGATAAAATGTTTTCTTTGTCCGGAGGTATATATATAGAAGTAGATAGGGATGTGAATTCTAGAATTTATGAATTCTAAATGTGGCTCCATCAATTATCCTGACCGCTCAGCCAATTGGATTCTATCAGGAAAGTTGAAATAAGAGAATAGCACAGAAAATGCCTATTTGTCAAAAGAAATCCAATCATATTGAGTTGTCTGAGTGGATGTTTTGATGTGATATGGATTGGATTCGTAGGTTTGATACATCATTTCTGGTTCGGTTTTAAGAAGGAACTCGGCAATATGGTTCTATTTCCACTTAATTCCCATATTTGTTTCATCTAAATGTTTGAATCATATATTGAATCTTTAGGTTTTATCCATCTAAATGTGGTTTTTATTTGTGAATGTTGCTCTGTTATTATTACTATTTTTTTATATTAGCTTAATGGTATTGATATTTAATTATTGTTTGTAATTATATTGTTTGTAATTATATTATATAAGCTTAATGATATTTTTTTATTTGTGAATGTTGCGCTGCTTTGCTGTTGCTGATGGGTTTGCTGCTGCTGGGTTTGCTGCTGTTGTTGCTGCTGGGATGCATTGCTGCTGTGTCGCAGCGTTGACATGCTGAGATGTGGCGACATGCGGTTGGAGCATGTGTATGCCGGTTGATCTTTGCAGTCCAGTGTAACTTGATTTGTCGCAGAAACGCGCGTGTGCTGCGTGTTCTACGGTTGAGAGATTGCTGCGTGTTCTACGCGCGTCTGCTCCAAGTCATTCCATATGTGAAGGTTAGTGTCCATAGTATTTATTTGAAATAATTTAGACAACAATTATATCATTTCAAGCAGCCTTTCAATCAACCCATAGACTGAAAAAGGCCACCAAAACCATAACAATAGATCACTACTTGCATTTGCATGCAATACCACAAGAAAGGAAGATAAAAGAAGAAGAGCAAATGCAGAAGTATATTGGAGGAAAAGAGAGCCTACCAAATGGAAAATAGAGAAATGGCAAAGAAATGGAGAGATTGAGATGGAGAATCTCTTCACTACAGAGGAAGAGAAGAAATGCAAGGGAGAGGGGGGAAGAATGAGTGGGGTGGTGAGGGGGTTTAAATAGGCCAGGCATCCCTCCTTTTTCACCTGTCACCTGTTCAAAAGGTCTTTTTTGTAAGGTCTGCCATTTGTCATAAAATATAAGTTATCCAAAAATCTGTAGAAATCTATAAAAGTTTTTTTTTTAATCCAAATCTTTCATAATCTCTTGTCATAAAAGTAAAACCTTAAAAAAAAAAAATTCTGACAAGTAGTAAATCTTGAAAAATCTAGTTAGGAATTAAAGTGAGTCTATATTTAGATTATAGTGTGTTGGTAGGAAAGATAAACACGTGTAATTCGTGTATATCTTGTAATTGCAAAGTTTCTATAAAAATGGAAATGTGATTTGTAAACTCATGGTGGTTTTCAATGCCATTCTGATTTTCCTTTTTTATGTTCTTAAATTGATTGATTTTCCCATCCCGCCACCTCCCTCCCCTCGCTTATTTCCTCGCCCACTTCCTCGACATTTAGAATTTCTGATTCAGTTTAGCAAGCTAGTAAACTTATAACCGGAATCAATATGATGAAAAAATTGAAGTGATAACTTCACTTCCTCGACATTTAAGCATAAATGACTCTTTCGTTTGTGATTTCAAGCAAATAGGATAAAAAGTCTTATCTAATGTAGTAATGGTGCCTGTATTGGTGGATTTGTGGGTTGACGTTGTTTTGATAAGTCTGGGACTCTTACATCGGACGACATGGTATGTTATGATGTCACATGATCAAGTTTTAGCTTATGTAATTGATGATATATACTGTGATGGATGTAATGGATATATGGCAATGTTTTTTAGGAGTTCCGTGGAGTAGAATTTTTTTTAGGAGCATATAATCTGGTCTAGTAGATTTTTTTTTTCAGCATGAAACCTATATGTTGTTGATAATGATACTTCTACTTGTGCTTTTGCTACAACTTATTGTTACACCCAGGTCCAGATCATATGCAATAAAGTACTTAAAGAGTATCTATGTTGTCTTGTTTCAATAACTGTGCAATTATAGGTCATGTTTGTCTGTCATTGGTTTATTAGCAATCTTTATAGGTCATGTTTGTCTGTCATTAAGTACTGACTAATTTTATACTGCAGGGCTCTGAAGGTCTGATCCAGTACGGGCAGCAGTATGTTGGACAGGAGAATGCGCATACATTGCTTGTTTCTGGGGTGCAAAGTGTGTCGTTGTATCAACCATCACCGGTGCCATATACAAGCAACTATCAGGTGTTGCATTCTCATCATTTTCAGTATATTGAACAAGCAACTACCGAAAGAAATGGGGCCTGTTCCTAAGGGCATCAATGTATTTTCTTACATTATAACTAGGGCGATTTGTATTGTTGGAAAAAACATAGAGAAATTCTTTTGTTTTAGATGCGAGCGAAACCTGATATAACAAGCTATGTTCCATTTGTTCAGGTTAATCCTGTTATTGTACATTAATTAATGCTATTTGTTTACATGTTTTTGTTTGGCGTCAAAACTTGACAAGTTCCTTTTTACGGTTGATTTTGTATTTATCTAGCATATAGTTTGGTGGTTCTTATTCGTGTCGGAGGCATGACACAAACTATAGTAAGGACTGATTTTGCAGGTGCCACGGCTGTGATTTTGCTGCAGCAGCAAAAAAAAAATATAAATTTTTTTTTCGATTATGCTAACTTGCAACGGTTTTACACCGTTGCAACAAAACAGATTTCTTTTTTTTTTTAATTTTGTTTTAATTGCCAACGGTTTCACACCGTGGTTCCATATTACCACGGCTAAAAACCGTTGCTAGTACCTTTACCACGGTTTAATTTACACTATTTAGCCACGGTTTATAACCGTTGCCACAGTTAGCCACGGCTAATAACTGTTGCTACTTTTAGACACGGTTTAACACCGTTGCAAATACATGTACTTAGCCACGGTTCAAAACCGTTGCAAAGGTTAGCCACGGCTAGAAACCGTTGCTACTTTTAGACACGGTTTAAAACCGTTGCAAATATATAAACTTAGCCACGGTTCAAAACCGTTGCCATAGTTAGCCACGGCTATAAACCGTAGCTATTTAGTTAGCCACGGTTTATAACCGTTGCAAATATTTACACTTAGTAACGGCTTAGAACCGTTGCTAATTTAGCCACGGTTTAAAACCGTTGCTAGTTTTATTGCAACGGTTTATAACCGTTGCTAATTTCTGCAAATAACGCCCCCCCCCCCCCTTCAACCATAAAACCGTTGCTACAATGTTTAGCAACGGTTTTTAGCCGTGACAAAAAATTTTGCGACGCCCCTGTAGTCCACAGCTCTTAGCCGTGGCAATGTCTTACGCCCACGGTATAAAACCGTGGCTAATGGGGGTTTTTGGTGTAGTGGGTGGCCAGCATATTAGAAATTTCTTTCACTAAGAAACGACCCGTTTGCATGAAGTCCACTTTTCATTAACTTCGTTAGCATTGGCAAAACGTGATATTTCGCCAGGGGAGCTGCACAATCTGAGCCAGGACAATGCGCATCTCCTTTAGCCCCAAATTAGCTTATTCCCTGCTCAGAGTCAAACTATCCTATTATTTTGATTTCTTTTGTTTTTTTCTTTTCTTTTTCAATTTAAAAAATTTGTTCGCACAAGCCTATATGATACAAATTCATTGAAGGAATAAAACAGAATTTATCGATTATTAAGAAAGTTGTTACAAAGCATGCCCGACAGACTAGTACAAAAGTGCACACCCTACAAGTATCTAAGTCTGGCACCACGTCAAGACTTTCCTTCGCCAATCAGTCTTCAGAAGAGGATTCTAAAGTGAAAGCGAAGGTACCCAAAGTAAGCAACAGGTTGCAGGTACACAGTTGATTCTTTGCTCCGCCAATCTGCCTCGTAAGGATGATTTGAAAGTGAAAGGGACGACACTCGAAATAGACTGCAGACACCTTGCTCCGCCAATCTGCCTTGTGAAGAGGATTCGGAAGGAGAGCTGAAGAAGCCAGATGAGAATGTCTCTCAAAGGATGGATGCTTGGGGTGATGTAGAGTTAGCACCCTAGGAACACAGGTCACGTGCACCGCCCCTCCAATCTGCCTGCCTTCTAGGTGTGGCATCGCATGTGAAGCCCAATAGATAAGTAGAAACAACCACCCAGAGTTGGCTACGGGTCTTATCTCCGAGATTAGATGACGCAAGACACCCTTGGAGCACCGGAAGATGGAAGACAAACTTGACCTCTGAGGGAGAGTCTATAATTTTTCTTTGCGATGTAAGAAGAAATTACAAAGTCCCATTGAACCAATTGGATACTCACCGAAACCAGGTGGTACCACATCATAGCAGGTCTTGTTAAGACTCATCGATGTAAATGTTAAAACATTCGAAAACTCTAACAACGAAGGTCTTCCTCTAGTCTTTTGAAGAACATGTTCTACCGCATTCATGGCAATGCTAGAAATAGTAAATACCAGCCTTTATATAGGCGCGGAATAAGGAGGCGGCGGTTCCAATTGCAACTACACGAGTTCACATTCATCGAATTAATGGCACTGCACACAACCCCATTAATTGGGGGAGTAACTGATACTAAATCATCTCGCAATCTACATCATACACCTGGCATGATAATCTTTACGATAGGGTCCAGCCAACCAGTGTACCAAAATTGAGGGCCCGCCAAATCCGGCCCAGTACACGTACATCACAAGCGACAAAGGCCTTAAGTGCCCATGGAATTCAGTGCACTCCTACAGTGATATTGTTAATAAATCCAAGGTGTCCACTCTATTAAAATTCCGTTGTTGTTCATTAAACTTGGATAAACTCATTTCAGTCAATCTATGGCTATCTGACTCCATAATCAAATTTATTGATCTGACATCCGTGTCGGACTATTAGACAAATCAAGAAAGTTAGGACACCCAAGTCAGAATTACACGCCCCACGCCAAGTGGAGGCCTAACCTGACCAAAGTTTAGTTAGTTTTGAGTGACGATAGCTTCTGGTCTTCTCTAACGCCTAGTCCACCAAAAGCGGATGACGATAGCTTAGAAAGTGGGAGCTTAGTCAACGTTTTAACCCCCGATCAAGATGGCTTGCCAAGGATCATTGTCCAACTACAGATAATGATCGCCAAACCCTATCCAAGCTTAGTCAATTTCGACTGATAACGATAGCTTCTGATCCCTTCTAAGGTCGTGGTTCGCTGAGAACGGATGAAAGAGCACATATGAAGATGGCTTAGAAAGTGGGAGCATAGTCAGCACTCCAATGCCTAATTGAGAGGCTTGCTAAGGATCATTGTCCAACTACAGATAATGGTCACCAAACCCGACCAAAGTTTAGTCAGTGAGCACTGATGACGATAGCTTCTGGTTCGTTCTAACATCTAGTTCGCCGAGCGTGAATGTCAGTGGTTTAGAAAGTGGAAGTTTAGTCAGCTCTCTCGACACCTAACCTCGATAGCTTGCCAAGGATATTTGCCCAACTATGGATAATGATCGCCGAACACTACCAAAGCTTAGTCAGTTTCAATGGCTGACAACAACTTCTGGTCTGCTCTGGTAAAGATGGCTTAGAAAGTGGGAGTCTAGTCAACGTTCTCAATGTCTGGTCACGATGACTTGCCAGGGATCATTGTCCAATTACAAACAATGATCGTCGAACCCTACCAAAGCTTAGTTAACTTTGACTGATGGCAATATCTTTCGGTTCTCTCTAACGCCTAGTTCGCCGAGCGTGGATGACGATAGTTAGAAAGTGGGAGTCTAGTCAGCGTTCTCAACACCAAATCACGATGACATGCCAGGGATCATTGTCCAACTACACGTAATGATCGATGAACCCTACCAAGGCTTAGTTAGTTCCGACTAATGGCGACAGCTTCTGGTCCGCTCTAAGACCGTAGTCCGCTAAGCGCGGGTAACGATGGCTTAGAAAGTGGGAGTCTAGTTAGCATTCTTGACACCCGACCATGATGGCTTGCCAGAGATCGTTGTCCAACTGCTGGCAATGATGGCTTGCCAGAGATCGTTGTCCAACTGCTGGCAATGATCGCTGAACCCTACCAAAGCTTAGTCAGCTTTAACTGATGACGATATTTTCTAGTCCATTCTAACTCCAAACACGGATAATGATGGCTTAGAAAGTGAGAGTCTAGTCAACATTCTCAACGCCTAATCATGATGACTTGCTAGATATCATTATTCAACTATAGATAATGATCGTTGAACCCTACCAAAGCTTAGTCAGTTTCGACTGATGACGACAACTTTTGGTCTGCTCTAAGACCGTAGTCTGTTGAGCGCAGGCGAAAATGGCTTAGAAAGTGAGAGTCTAGTAAGCATTCTATACACCTGATCATGATAGCTTGTCAGGGATCATTTTCCAACTACATATAATGATCGCCGAACCCTACCAAGGCTTAGTCAGCTTCGAGTGATGACGAAGACTTTTGGTCTATTCTAAAGCCTAGTTCGTCGAGCGCGGATGGCGATAACTTAGAAAATGGGAGTCTGGTCAGTGTTCTCAAAACCTGATCACAATGTCTTGCCAGGGATCATTGTCCAACTACAAACAATGATCGTTGAACCCTACCAAAGCTTAGTCAGCTCCGACTGATGACGACAACTTTCGGTTCGCTCTAAAATCGTAGTCCGCTGAGCGTGGGTGAAAATGGCTTAGAAAGTGAGAACCTAGTTAGCGTTCTCAACGGCTGATCACGATTTTCTTTATGTTTTAAACTTATAAAAAAAATAGTAGTAAGAAAACTAAACCATCTATTTTTTTACGGATCAAATATTGTTTAAAAAAAAAAAAATTATGAGATGTAAGGATTTGAACCCTGATTACTGCCAAAGGGCCAGTTCCAATTGGCATACCTTTAAGAAAAGGGTTTCCCATGGTTTCAATACATTTCCTTTATGTTTTAAACTTATAAAAAAAAAAAAAATAGTAGTCATTCAACAAGAATACTAAACCATATGATCAAAGATTACTTTTTCCAAGAAAAAAAAAAGAAAAATTATCGTATAATTTCATGGATTTGAATTAAATGGATTTGATGGATCACATATTTTTGCAAATAAATAAATAAATTATGGAGATGCGAGGATTCGTACATTGGTCACTTACCAAGCGGCCAATTAGACAACTCACAATTGGCACGACGAGGGCTGCAAGTTGGATAGGAATGTCCAATTGACCAATTTGGAGTCAAAGTTTTTCCAAAAAATCCAATTCCAAAACTATCCGAATCCGACAATGTCGATTTTTGATTGTTCAAAATTTTTTGGAACGGAATTGTCTTTGAAACATCTGATTCTGATCCAGCTCCGATCCGAGTAATTACAAAACTCGTCGAAAGCGTTTCGATACAAAAATATCTGAGATTTTTTTTTAAAATAAATAACATTTCATGTATAGTACTAGCATATTACCTGTGTCATTAACACTATTGCACATTCTCCCTAAATTCCTAGAGTAGAACATAAGATAGGGCTTCAAATTTCTTTCATAGTGTTTTTTTTTCAGCCATTGAGCCACCCCTTCCATATATACACAACTTTTATTGTCCCTTAAGTTTAAAAAAAATTCAATTCACAATTCCTTTGAAATTCTAGTTGATTCCAGCAACTTTCTGATTCTGAGTGAGATGCTTCTATCATTTTCATAATGTTTTTACAATGATTTTTCAATACTAATGAAGTTTAATGGACTACAATCTGTCGTCAAAATTGTAGCCCTAATCTAAGCTCTTCAGTTTTTATTAGCGATATGAGCTTTAGTCCATGAATTGAATTTCATGAAATTAGTAGTATTCAAAAAGTTGGAAGCACATTGTGGATGTAATATTTAAAGAAGTTCATAATTCATGAAATAAATGAAAATAAGGAGATGGGAATTAGAATGAGTTAGATGAGATAGGTGAGGTGATGGGAATTATACCAACTGATGGTTGATGTTCACATATTACCTAAAAAAATAGATAAGCCCTTTTGAGTTTGGGAATTAAGTAACAAGAATGACTCCTCTCTCCCTTTCCCTCTTAAACAGGGCAGAGGGTCGGGTGTGGGTTGAATCACCCACAAAGATGCTAGCATGTATTGTAGGACTGTCAACACATCAAAGGTGTTCTCTCCGTCTCAAAAATAAACACCGTATTTAGGACAGGCATACATCACTGGAATATTATTGGTAATAAGAAGAATGAAGCACCCACAGAGATGCTAGCATGTATTGTAGGACTGTCAACATCAAAGGTGTTTTCTCCGTCTCAAAAACAAAAACCCTATTTAGGACAGGCATACATCACTGGAGTATTATTGGTAAGGGGAATTCTAAATGTCGAGGAAACCAGCGAGGGGAGTGAGGTGGAGGGAGGGAAGCCATTCACTCCCCTCGAGATGCATGCGAGAAAAGTCAACACACGCATTTCGAGAAAAATGAATGACTCCCCTCCCTCCACCTCACTCCCCTGGCTGGTTTCCTCGCCCATTTCCTCGACATTTAGCCTCTCTCTATTGGTAATAAGAAGAATAATTGTCAGGGCCCCCTCCCTACCAGATCTCACATGCCCCATTTCTTTCCTTCCTTCCATTCCAGGGTTTCCCTCTCCTGCTCTTTTTACTCTCATAATGTATAAGAAGAGAACACATCAAGTGTTGCTCATAAACACCTCTGTTGCCAATACTTTTCATTAAATAGGAAAATGGAATATTTTTATAAATAAAAAGTAATCATATACTGGATCAGTTAGAGCATCGATAGCCGAATTGACACATTATACCATACTAGGGGTGGGCGCGCTTTACGTGTACAGATATTCAATATTATTTTTTTATTTTTTTTATTTTAAAGGCTTATGTATAGTTTATAAATAATTAGATGACTTCTGATAAATTATTATATATATATATATATATATTTTTTTTTTTTTTTTTTTTGAAAGGCAAGCCGGTTTTTTCAGCCTAGGATCCGTAACCTAGTCCCGAGATGCGACCTACGGATCGAATACCACCCCGAAATAAAGATGCCTCCAGTGGGTCTCGAAGCAAGGATCTGTGGAACAAGTCCACAAAGCCTTAACCAATCGACCACAGCCCCTTTGGCAATAAATTATTATATTAGAGGCTTAAGAATAATTATTCAATGTTTTAGAGGAATTGATTTTGATTGTAAAAATATGAAATATGAATGGCTAAATGGAAAATAAAAAAGGTTAGTAGTAAGGGTATTTTTATAATTTATATATAATTGGAGACTTGAAATAAATTATGTTAGAAACCTAGATATATTTTATCATGTTTAAGAGTTACTGATTTGGATTGTAAAAATGATAAAATGTGAAAAGCAAAATGGAAAAAAATTAGATGTAAGGACTTTTTATAATTTATAAATAATTGAAGGGTTTTAAATAAAGTATATTAGAAACTTAAGTATATAATTAATTAATATCAAAAGGGGCTAGTTTTGATTATAAATAATCTGAATTTGGGATGGCAAAATCGTTAAAAAAAATGTAATAATATTTTTAGTTAAAATACACAAATGCCCCCAACACTATTCATTTATATATTGGTTTTATATGTAATTAATAAAGCTAGAGAACTGCATAATGGAAAAATAAAATTTGGAGTTGAAAGCATAGAAATTCACTAATCACTTAGAAAAGATGCATTATATAGTTTTCATAGATTTTGTAACAGAAAGGAAAGATAGTGAGTAAAGTGGAAGAGTTGTAGTCGATCCATCCCCATCTAAGAGAGCTTCCGCTTTCCAGGCCTCTAGGAAGGCATTGGATAATCCCCTTTTTTATTTCACAGTGCCTGAAACTCTCCCTATTTGTAGCCTCTTTTCGGTTTCAAAAGCATTTGGCTTTGATTGTCTCACCCCTTCTCTGTGGACTCTTCTTAATTAAAAAAAAGAAAAAGTATATAGCTTTGTCCAACTTCTCAAATAAACATGTGATTTTTGAAACCGCGACCTCCGATAAGACATTTCTCAATATGATCAGAGCATAAATCTTGTTTGAAGAAAGGAAATCATCTATATACACGAGTACAAAACTAATTCATATTGTGTACACATACGCATGCTAGTACTCAATCAAGTTATCACCATGATAGAAGTCATACAGAAGAGCTTTGCTATATGGCGAGGAAACCAGCGAGGGGAGTGAGGTGGAGGGGGGAGAACCACTCACTCTCTTCGAGATGTGTGCATTAACTTTTTTGCACATATTTTGAAGGAGTGAATGGTTCTCCTCCCCTCCACCTCACTCCCCTCGCTGGTTTCCTCCGCTCATTTCCTCGTCATTTAGAATTCCTGCATACAGAATATGGTATTACAAAATGGACCAAGAAAAATGAGCTTCAAACAACTCTCCAACCCACCTTCCCATACCTGTGGTCATATTCACTTTATGCGGTGCACATGTTGTACCATCTGCCATCTGCACCCCCTATCTATCTGGACCAATTTTTATAAATAGGTTCCAATGGCCTTTATATACAATACACCTTTCCAAACCCAAGTGGTCCTGAAAATTTGATCACATTTTGACCACTTTTACAGGTTTTCATCAGATCCAACGGCTAGGGTTTATCAACGTAGAGGCTCGTCCCAGTCGGTGGATATTGACAGCTGCTAATGATTGAAACTCAGGGTGTATTGGGGACATACATAGGGCATTATTTGTTTGGGAATAAATTTGATCATACTCAAACGTGGTTGGAGCATCGTTTTCAATCACCTTCGCTTTGATGACCATGATTTCCATCATTTATATACCGTATTTTATAAATTGACCCATTGTCAATCATTTTCATATATCCTTTTAATTTTCTCCCCACAAGGCTTTATTACATCAAAATGGGTAATTAACAACATCAATATTTTTTATATTTGTAACTCTTCATTACGTTATAAGTCTTGTAATACAAAAAGATGTTACTAATTACTGAGTTAATTTACTATTAGTAATTTTTATAAATATATTGTTTATAGAAATAACTAAGAAATAAATAAATAGTTAAATTACTAATTATTGGTTCCTTTTACTATTCATTTCTTTTCTAAACCCAACTTCTACAAAACCTAAAAACTATTTTCCAAAAACTCTCATCTCGATCTCAAATTCTCTATTACGATCATTTTCCAGCTCTCTTAATCCAAGATCTCTACCGCTCTCGATTGATTTCTTCTTCTTCCTTCTAGATCGATCCCTCTTTCATCATTCTCTGTTGATTTCGGTAACTATAAACTATCTATGAGTATGAATAGATCTTTGTTCAATCATCTTAGATCTCTGTTGACTTCCACATTACTCAATGTCACTATTGATCGATTTTTGTTGATCATCAGTTGGTGTTGCGAAGTAGATGTGATTTTGTAGCTTATCATCATTTTCGCCATTGCTGGAATTCGACCTAGGGTTTAGAAATCGCTCTTCAGATGAGTTTTTAGGGTTTGTTTTTTGTTGAATTAGCTTATTTGATTGATTAGAATGCCAAATCTAGGGTTTCGATATCTGATTTAATAGTTTAATTAGAATTATTGATGCTGAAAGGTTTGTTGTCTTCAATTTGATGTAATGTTTTGTTGAAGTATTGGGAGGTTTTGTTTGAGACATGGTGACTCTGATGAAAGAAGATGACAAGAATAATGAGAGGGTCATTCGAGGTCTTCTCAAGTTTTATGAAAATCGCAAATGAATCAATTGTAATGGCCTGGTATTTTTCTCCTGCATATTTCGATTGTTTTTTGTTGAATCTCTATGTTTTTTATTTCTATATCTACACGAATGTTCACTTTGTGATTTTAGAACAGAGAATTTGCCATGATGTTTTTTTCTTTTAATTCATGAATTAAACATAAATTGTGTTTAGTAGAAAGTGGAACTTTTTCTTTATTTTTCACTTTTCTTTTCCATGATGATAATGGCATTTCAACCCAATAAAGTGGATGGTTTGGATGTCTTGTTGACTTACTCATCACAATTTGCATCATAATAGGTCTGGTTCATGTCACGTCTGTGGTTGTACTTGTATCGTCCTATGCAACTCAATCAGTTCAGTTTAGTAATCATTTAACTAGGAACTAACTAGCGGCACGAATTTGAAATGCATTGTCAGAAGTACTAGGAAAATGATTGCAATGCATTAGACAGTTTGCGAATTTTAATTATGCTTGCACGAGAACACCAAACCACGTGTTTGTCGTGTCAAGCCCCTCTATAAACCAGAAAAAGAAAAGAAAAAAGTAGACTCTTGTGTTGGTGGAAAAATTACATTCCTACTGATTACTATGAAGTTTTGAATACAAACCTAAAAATCAAATCAAATATGGCTAGAGTTGTCAAAACGTGTTGGCAATCCATTCAATGGTTTGGATCAAAAACCTATTAAATCAAAGCGTAATGTTCTTAAGATCAAAACCTATAATAACATGATTCCATTTGGAGTTAAAAAGAACATGATTCCTTTTTTCTTTCTATGAGAGACTTAGACCAAAATATATACAAGGTAGAAGAAAAGGATGGTCAACCGCTCTCTGCAACTTGCTTCCTTACAAGTATATCATAATACCCTATCCACATGCTTGGATAAATCGTGAAGAAACTATAAGCATCAAACTTTTGGTTCAAATGTCCATGGAAGATCTGCATTGGCATGGCCTGTTGCATTCTGAGATATTTAGAAGAGAACATCCTTGTCTGTTTTTCCTGTTAACCAAAAAATAATGAACTACAACTAAAAATTTTTGGGTTCAAATGTAAATACTTACATGGTTTCCAAGCATTCAACAAAAAAGGCAAGCATGCCATTCTACTTTTCTACATATTGTTATATAGATTTGAACGTTTTTCTTTTACCGATGGGAATGTCTTATCTGCCACACGTTTTAGGTTATTAGAGAAACTAGATTGGAAAGCATGTACTTACATTCTCATATAGTAGATTTGATCCAAGAAGCCCTGTGATATTTCACTCATCTGTTGACCTGGCAGACACAAGTCCTGCAGTCGTTTCTCTTCCTGGACCAACCTGAGCACTTTCATCTGCTTAAAAAGAGCAATTAAAAAGAAAGATCACTCAAATAGCAACATGAAATAACACTTTCTATTTTCATTCATATATCAGGTATATTTCCATTTCTTATAGATAATGGGAAGAAAGCTCTATGGTTAAGGAACTGAACCTTGTGGTTCAATTTGCAGGATATTGGAGCTCTAGTGACACTCTTTTGTTTTTCCATGTATGTGTTGGCATAATTTTACCTTTACTTGAGAAATTGAGGACCATGTAAGTTAATCTCGTATTTGGTCTTTTGTTATAGTGGCGTGATTACAATCTTGTTGAACATAACTGATTTTTTTGCTAAATCGTCACAGGTATGTTCCAAGTGAGCTACGTGGGGGGATGGTGAGCATTTCTCTTGCTCCTTCAAATGCTGCAATTCTTTTTGTCTTTGTTCTAGGTGCTTATCATGTAATTGAATTATTATGCAAGCTAGTTCAACAGATAATTCACAGGAAAAAAAAGACAAGAGATTCGCCCAAAACACAAAGAAACACCTCTAATGTTTAATTAAAATTATTCAAATCAAAAGTATCCTACAATATTGAGGAAGAACTCTATTTATAGTGCTCAAATAACTTGAATAATAAGCAGCCTATTCCTAAAAGAAAAAGTAGAATCAAATACTAAAATAATAAGTAGTCTATTCCTAAATGAAAAAGTAAAGTCTAATCCTAAAAGAAAACTAAAAAGACTAATAATTAAATTAAAAGATTACGAATAAGTTATTTAGTAAATAACTTTGAGAGCAAATTAGGAACTCTAGAAATCCTCCTGCATCAGTCGCCTCGGGTTGAAAAGAACTCGTCCTCGAGTTCACAACAGCTTCATCGGAATCCTCTGGCGGCAACCTAGGAGGAAGATCCTCTGGTATCAGGTCAGAAAACTACGCTAGCTGTTGTTGCACCTCTGCTGGCAAATATGTAATCACGTCTGCTACACTATTCCCACAAGGCAGCAGAGCATAGACCACATCTCCACGCTCAATCTTATCTAAGAACCTGGACATAGAAAGCATGTTAGTATTATTGGCTACCGGGATAGGAGTGAGTCCTTCCCGACAAGGTGCCAACACAATCTTCTTCGCTTTGATGCTAAGGGAATATGTATTTTCCCGCCCATCATGAATAACACTGCAATCATACTGCCAATGTATGCCTAACAATACATAACAAACATCCATAAACACAACATCACACCAAGCATTATCAAAATATTTCCTGCCAATCGAAAAGACATTAGGCATCGCCTAACTACTATTACCTTACTGCCTTTATTCAGCCACGACAATTTGTACGACTTGGAATGACGATCTGTCTTCAAATGCAATTTCTGGACAGCCTCTTCAGACACTACGTTCTCACAACTGTCACTGTCAATGATCAACTTGCAAACTTTATCTACAACTGTGCAGATCGTGTGGAAAATCTTGGTTCTCAACCAATCATCTCCTGAATTGCCCTTGGGAGTCAATAGGTTCTTACAAATAATCAGAGTCTCATGGCCATCTTCATCATCATCATACACAGGCTCTCCAAGCTCCTCATTGTCGTCTACCATGTCTTCCTCAATCAGGAGATTGTTGCCCTTCTGAATAGCAAGCTTCATGCACTCAGTCGCTCTATGTCCCTATTCACCACATCTAAAACATCTAATATTTGAATTAGAATTACCCTGCGGTTATTGATGAATAGGACGAGATTCTTGAGGGCGAACTGGGCGACTATTTTGATCACTGGTCTCTGTTTTTCCACAGCAAGTGCACGCTAGTATGCTTCAGAAATCGTCCACATCCAATGAATGCTGAGGACATCCTGCAGGGGCTGTCATAATCCTCCCAAATATCGTGCCACCATCTGCTCCTTTGTCTCAGATAAGTCATTTCGAGTTATCAATTGATAAAATTCCTTTGTGTAATCATCTACCGATCGCATGCCTTGCCTCAACGAGTGAAGTCGCTGAAACAAAGTTTGAGTGTAGCCAAAAGGAAGGAAGTGACCCTTCATCTTCTCCCAATCAGTGATCTTGGTCTTGTCATGCCTGTCTCGTGATCGCCTCAACTGCTCTCACCACGCAGATGCTCTGCCTTTGAGTTTGATGGCGACCAATTTTACTTTGACACGATCTGGAACTTCCTTATACTAAAAAATACATTCTACTTCATTCAACTAATCTACGAATCCTTCGGCCTGTAACGGACCAGAAAACTCGGGCAGATCCACTCTGAAACCGAGGTCTCCATGACGATCCTCCCTACCACGACGCTCCCAGAATCGGGCACGATTGAGATATAGGTTTTCGAAACAGGAATCAGATCGTGATTTTCCATATTACAATCTCCGAAATCTTGTGCTGTCAGACGCTGGGTTAACTCTGCAACTTGCCTCTATAAATCCTCAATCATCACATCCTGAATGTTACGATCACGTGTGGGGATTCCTCGTTCTGAATTTGTCCGCGACGACCACCAGTCATGGAAACTGATGAAATCTCACCCCAAGAAGATGCTGAAGCTCTGATACCAACTGACGCCGGACAGAATAAAGATTATTCTGCAGGCTAGTTCAACAAATAAGTCACATGAAAAAGAACACAAGAGATTCCCCCAAAACACAGAGAAACACCTCTAATGTTAAATTAAAATTATTCAAATCAAAAGTATCATACAATATTGAGGAAGAGCTCTATTTTTAGTGCTCAAATAACTTGAATAATAAGCAGCCTATTCCTAAAAGAGAAAATAGAATCAAATACTAAAATAACAAACAATCTATTCCTAAAAGAAAAAGTAAAGCCTAATCCTAAAAGAAAACTAAAAAGACTCATAATTAAATTGAAAGATTACAAATAAGTTATTTAGTAAATAACTTTAAGAGCAAATTAGGGACCATAGAAACTCAAATTAGAAACCCTCCTGCATCACTGTACTTCTTAATGGACTAATGCTGGAGCATCTAGTTTTTGCCTCGCACTTGAGAGAATTCTTGGGCCGTATTATTCATTTTAAGAGCAATAGAAACTCAGTTTTCTCCAGTCATGTTTGCCTTTGGTCTTTTCATATTTTAACCTTCTATTGCTCTATTCTTCGCCATACTAGCCTGGTCATGTCTAGGTAACAGAAAAACACGCCTTAGACAATACAGATCTAAGGACCCCTTCTTTTATAAAAGGACCCCTTCTGCTGTATTGTTATATTATCTTTCTGTTATATTTTTATTTCATTGCCGGTTCCATAGTTATCAAGATTATATATGTGGGTGTGCAAACATGCATAAATTTTAATAAATTGAAAGGTGGGGATGCATATGAGTGACTCTATAATCTTTAACCCCCCACCCCCTAGGTCTTTAATTTTATTTTAATTAATGAAAAAAGTATACACCACAATTACAACCAAGCATCTTAGTTATACCTATGAGTTCATACTCCAATAGGATAAGATAGTATTCAGGAGTGGGCGACCTCCACTAGTTGCAAACCTCTTTGAAGGTTTGGTCATTCCTTTTAAAACATATTCGCCAAAGAATCGTATTAGGCACCATATCCCAAATCACCCCTTTTCTACATTTGTGATATGTCGTTTCTTATATATGTGACATCAAACCCAACACAACCTTACCTCAACTTGCTTTCAAATCAAGGGCAGTTAATTTTCAAATTGAACTCCATCTAAAAGAACATTTCTTCAATCACGTTATTTTATTTCCCTTGTTTCCATAAATTTCCTGCTTTCAAATGAGGTCAGTTAATTTCTAGTTTCAGAAGACTTTTCTATGTTTTCAGGTACCTATTGGAGTAAAGCTTGTCAGTGGACAATCTCTTTGCGTTTGTTTTCAGGTGCTCTACGGCGTGTCAACTTATCCTTTTCATTCTCTGTGAAGTTCCATATTGTTTTGGTCTTTGAGGCTACTAGTTATTTTACATTAGAATGCAAAAAAAGTTTCCGTTTCAGTAACATTCTCACTCAATGTTAACGAAAATGCAGAGCCAGGTGCTTTCATATGGCATTGCTGGTGCAGTTATCTTCCGTTTATTGATCATACTTATAGGAACAGCTACACTTCAGGTTGCCAATTTTGAACAAAATATTCCCTTACAGTTTCATTTTATATGCCTTATTTTCTAGTCTCTAAACTGAACATGTTGCTATATTTTTAGAGGTTCGAGGTGGTGTGAACTTACTTCTAGCTACAACTGTTATATTCATACTTCAAGGCACGGGCGGATCCATGTGTTAGGTAAGGGGGTCAATTGCCCCCCTTAGCTTTTTAAAAAATTTCACCAAATTACTCATATTTTTTACATTGCCCCCCTTTAAAATTTTATGTTGCATCCCTTTATGAAATCTTGACTTCTAACTCCACTAAAAATTAAAACAACAATTTTTTTTAACTCCACCCTCACTAATCCCAATCCCAATTCCACTCAATCTCTCTATTTTTTTTTTAATATCTCTTTATTTTAATTTTTTTAATTCCCACCCTCTTTCTTTCTTTCTCTTTTTTAATATCTCCCTCTCTCTCTTAATTCCTACCAACTCATTTTAATCCATTCACCCCCTACACGCTCATAGAGCAACAAAGAAACCAGAAGAGAGGTATCATACATGGTGGGTTTGCTTCCCATGTGATTATATTCATATTAAAAATTTTAATTGGGTTGGGGACCGGTCTAGGAAATTTTACATCATCATCATCGTTGGTTTTATTTTGTTTTGTTAAAATATAAAAAAAGAATTAAGATTATTTTACCTCTGACTCAGCTAGCATATGGTGGTAAGAATGATAAAAGATTAATTAACACATTAGATTAATTGGGGGCTGGGATCTAATTTGTTTTGCTTTCTCTATGATCATAGGTCGATTCAGTTAAGTTGTTGTTTGTATCCTTCACCTGAGCTAGCCCAAAATGAGAAAGTTCTCTCTCTCTCTATACACACATATATTTCCCTTTCGAGAAGACAGACAAGAATAAGAAGACAAAAGATAGTGAGTTGGTTGTGTAAGTGTTATCCTCGGAGGCTCTGACTCAGAAGTGAGTTTCAAATAAGAGGAGACAGAGGAACAGATAAAGCAGGAGAAGAGGAAGGAGGATTCCAAAAATAAAATTGTTGTTCGACAAATTCACTTGAATCCATCCAGTCCAGTCAAGCTATTGCTGCTACTACTCCTTGGACTTTGACTATACCGCCCTGCTACCTCAAAGCCAGAGGTCTGCTCCTCGCCAACTCTCATCTTATACCACTATATCTGCTTTTGTTTTCTTCAAGTAAAAAGGGAAGCTCTTAATTAGCTAACTACAATTGAATTAATCATGTCATGTATTTGTTTGTATGGTTGAATTAATCATCATTTTTTCACGATCACGCCATGTCACCCTGATTGCAAAATATAATTGTAAAAATCCAATTTTTTAATATTTTTGTAAATAGTTATGTACTGTTTGTCCCCCTTTATCTGCAATCCTGGCTCCGCCCCTACTTCAAGGTATGATTTCTCTTGTATAATAGTTCATTGACGCTTGCGAAGCTGCCATCAATGAACATATGAAGGGGGTATCGTCATTTTCGTGCATTTTATATGGGTTTTTGTCTATTCAGCGTTTATTTGTTTCTTTCCAAGTTTTCTAGAGTTTTTGGTGCTACATGCTCTGTTTTCTTCCACAATTTCTCTAGATTTCGTCTGTTTTCTTGCATAAAGTTCCAATTTTGTTAGATTAACACTTTATGGTTTCTTTTTTAGGTTTTCTCATCTTTTTTATGATATCTTTATATATTTGCACCATACTTTTTTTCCTTGTTTTTTACATTTATGTTGAATTTGATGGGAATTATTTGTTGTTTGAATCACAGTGTGGAGTACAATCTTTCTTATGTATACCACACAATGTTCGCATACTTCGACACAGACAAATTAAGTTGCATTCAAAGGGCTAGCCAAGTTTCCACTATTCCATAAACCCAAAATTTGTCACAATTTTCTTTATAGAACTCTTGATTTATAATCCCATTTTTATAGGTTCTTCAACGAGTGAGTGAAACAGAAAGACATGCAGAGACACTGATGGAATATCAGGTTTGGCCTTCTATTTTGGTTTAATGCCATTTTCGGATTACGGAGCTGGAAAACATGTCTCCTCCGAAGGTTTGCATGGTGAAGAAATGAATGAGAGGCTTCGTTTCTTTGTAGAAGAGTGTGACCATATTCAGGTATAATATATATTTTTTATGCTGTGAACATGAAACCTAAGGTCATCTGTTTTTTTTTCCTCTTCTTTTCCTGATGATGTGTCTATGCTGACGAAATAGTTAAAAGAGTTTTTACTAGAGGTTATATGGCATTCACCCATTTCCAATGAGGGAAAATGATGAATCTTGTACTAACAATAAAAATGATGAACACTAGAGAAAAGTGATTTGTAGTCATATATACACATTACTGTTCTAAAATCATAGGATACTTACTTGTTTTTTTCAAGCCTTAAGCCTCGCCTGCGCGCATTATAAATATACATGGAATGCTTATTCCAATGAACTAAAGGCCTACAAAAGCCATATGCCTTTTACATCTTTTATATGCTTTATGGTTAAGGCGTGCACCTTAGTTGCCTACACTATTTCAGTGTTCCTAACTGATATATTTACAAATTATATTTTGATGTTCTTGTTCTAATATATTGTTGGAATATGAAGGTAAAGTTAGACTCTTATATTAAGCATATATAGATCCTAAACTTTAGAAATTTAAATAGCCAAAACAATTCCAAGACAAGGATTACCCTCTCTGTCTTCATTTTATCTATAACCGTAAAGGTTGGTGCGTACCTTGCACTTCGTGCCTAATGCATCACCTTTACAAGAAATTGCTATATTGTCAAGTTTTTTCCTAGAATTTGTGGATGAACCAATTGATTCTTAATGTGCACTATTTCTACAAATCCCAGACAATCTGATTGTATGATTTTCAAAAAGTAAATAAACGATAGATGTTATACTGCCCACATGCTTCCTTCTATCTTTTTATTGACTTCCATGCTTGGTCAACAGGGTATCCAATTCATTGTTGATGATTCTGGTGGCTTCTCCACTATAGCTGCAAATTTCTTAGAGGATATAGTTGATGAATAGACAAACACTCCAGTTCTACTTTATTCTACACATGCTCCGGACAATTGCATGAACCCAAAAGCTGGAAGTCATCCATCTCAGGAGCTCTTCAAGATGCAGTCTCATTTTCAAGATTACCGTCACTCTGTAGATTGATTGTGTCAATTGGCTTATCCTCTTTGAGTAGAAGTAAGTGTTATTTTCACTAAAAGAAAGTGTTATTTTCATAAGAAAGTTTTTCCAAGAAGTACTGTGTTTTTCCTTCGATCCTTTCTATGTATAGCACAATACGAAATTGTTCTTTTCATCTCTCATTTTTATTTTTCATTGCCTTTATTTTCGTTTAAAGCCATCTTTGACATGTATACCACTTTAGCACTTAATTTGGATGTAGTACTTTAACACCTAGACAGCGTAAATGAAGATCTCGTTGTCATTGATAGTAGGGGTGGGCAAACGGGTCGACGATCCGCGGATTCAACTCGAACCGGACCGTTTACGGTCCGGATTTAAATTATAAGTTTTTAGATACGGTCCGTATCGGTCCGGATCCGTTATAAAACGGTCCGGTCCCGGTTCCTAATTTTAAAAACGAAACGGTCCGGGTTGGACTCGTCCGAACCGTTTCAAATCCCATTTACTATAAAACCCTAAACATAAACCAAAACAAAACCTAAACCTAAACTCTCCCCCTTCACCCAACTCAACGATTCTCACTGAGGCTCTCTGTCTCTCCTCTCCTCTCTTTGTCTCTGTCTCGAATAGGGAAAGGACCGAAGGAGGTCTCCACTCTCCTCTCTTTGTCTCTGTCTCGAATAGGGGAAGGACCGAAGGGGATCTCCCTGATTTCTTTCTGGTGATTCTCAATCACGAGGTTTGCTCTTCATACCAGCGAGGGGAATGGAGGGTCCTCCCTCCTCCCTCGCTGTTTTCCTCGCCTGTTAAACAAGTTCTACCACGGTCTTTTGGTTTGGGTTGCTGCAACTGATTGGTCTTCTTCGTTAAGAGGTTTAGGTTGTTGCAACTGATTAGGCTTTTTCCATTAGAATTGGGTTGCTAAAATTGATTGCTTGATTGATCGGTCTTCCTCATTCGGAGGTATTGGATTACTGCGATCATTGGTATTCTTCAATCAGAGGTTTGGGTTGTTGTGATCGATTAATCTTCTTCGAGTTTTGGGTTGCTGCAATTGATTCATCTTTTTCTTATTAAGAGATTTAGGTGGCTACAATCAATTGGTATTCTTCGTACAAACTTTTGGTTTCACTCAGAGGTGTGAGCTATCATTTCATATTCTTCTCTCACAAACGTTAAAACTTTAGCACAAATCGGAGTGTAAATTTCACTGTGATTGAGAAGCCCTCTCCTCTCTGTGTCGAAGAAGCAGCAGCAGAGAAGAAGAGATCAGCGAGATCTCCCTCTCCTCTCTCTGTGATTCATCCTCCTAAGAAGTCATCCTCCTAATTTCTTCACCTGCTCGCGAATCAGAGGTAATTTCTTGATCTGTTCTTCAATGGGTGTCTTTCAATTTTTGAAATTTCGTTCGGTTTCTTGAGATTGGAAAACAGGGGACTATAGGCAGTGTTTGATTGTAGGTGTTGGAGCTGGCTGGAAATGCTGCGAGGGATAACAAGAAGACGATGTTCCCAAAAGGAAAAAACTGTGAGTTTATCCATTTAATTTAGAAATATTATCCCTATTTGCGACTTGTCTGGAAATAATTTCTACTGAAATATTATCCCAGTCTTCTACCTTGATATCTGGAATGTGGAAAATCTTGTACCAATCCTATTTGTAGAAACATTTTCCTTGATTTTAGTTGTTTGTAAGATTTCTTTCAATTTGAACATTGGAACCGTAGGAACCGGACCGTTTCAAACGGTTCGAGTTAGGTTCGGTTCCAATGTTCAAAATGAGGGGATCCGGACCGGACCGGATCCGTTATTTTTAAACGGTTCGAGTTAGGTTCCTCCAAATTTGGAACCGATCCGGACCGTGCCCACCCCTAATTGATAGGCTTTGTTTGGATGCATTAGTTGGGATATGTGCCTATCTGAGACGTGAAATGGAAGAAATTGGGATTGCCAGAGCCTTTTCACTTGTAGACTTATATGAAGCTTGGAAATCTACATTGGGAAAGGTTGGTCATGCTTACAGAACGTCTTGCTAAAACATGATTTTGAGTATCTCCTTACCTTCGTTTGCAAATGGTCGTACAGAAGTTGGAGTCATCTCTGACAATGACTTCACAAGATATTCACATCAAATGAAGAACTATTTTCGTTTTCTTCGTTTTAGCATACTGATGATCTCCTTGGTACATGTATTTTTTTTAATACTGATCCAATATAGAAACGATGTTGTAATTGATTGCAACTATATTTCACTTTGTAATGGTTGCAAGAATATTTTAATTTTGGTATTAACATTTGTATTTGAATATTCGAAAATGCTAGGAAACCATGTTTTTGTAACCATGGTGACGTGGCGTTGATCTTGAAAGAATGATGGAATCCCCAAAGTGTTTATTTGTATCTCGAGGTTGTAAAAAGTCTCCTCTAACGATGCCACATCATCCTGGTTATAAAACATGGTTGCAAAATTCGGTTCCATAGCCTCACTCTTGAATATTTGGGTTTTATAATCTCATTGGATGTCATTCATTTGTTGATTTTTTGTTTATTTAATTAAAAACAAATAAAATTTTACATAATGATTTTTTTTAAATTAAAAAAAAATATTTGTAATACGTCGATGTGTTACTAATATTTGAACATTGTAACATGCTACAGTGCCATTAGCAACATTGGACAACTGTTACGAAAGTTGAAGGTTGTAACTCATTGAGGTGTTACTAATATTTGTAATGCCATAATTTGCAAGATTTTTGTGGTGTTACAAATTTTTTAAGAACAAAGCTAGTGTATTACAAATTGTCTTTTGTGGTGTAGTGCTTGATATATTGAACATTAAAAGCTAGTGTAGTTAGTGGCTGAATGTATTATACGTGCAAGCAACAATTCTAAGCTAGTGTAGTTAGTGGCTGCCTATACTTACTCATGTGCAAGAGTCTCTACATTTGGACGATGGAGTCAATAGTCGAATGTCAATATTTCATATAGCGATAGGGACAGTTGGGTGTAGAAGTGAGACCTAGGTAGAAGGGAACACAACCATTTTTTGGCTTGGCTGCCTAGACTTACTCATGTGCAAGAGTATTTACATTTGGACGATGGAGTAAATAGTCGAATGTGAATATTACAAATTGCGATATGGACAGTTGGGTGTAGAAGTGAGACCTAGGTAGAAGGCTAGTATGTAAGATGGGCGTACCACCCAAGTGGCACAACAAACTCATTCCCTCTTCCTTTCAAAGCCGACGTCTGAGATAGCACATGCAAGCTATCACTACAAAAAAAATTGAAATCAGCAACGGCTAAAACCCGTCGCTGATTGAGCTAAAACCGTAGCTAAATGGCATCAGCGACGACACAACAACTGTCGCTATCCCATAGCCACATTTATCGTCGCTATTTGATTCAGCGACGGCAAAATAGCCGTGGCTAATTAGCCACGGGATAAAACCGTCGCTAAAGTGTAAAACATCCTTGGCTAACTGATTTTTTTTAAAAAAAATTTAACATTTTTTATATTAGCGACGGCAATTTGGCCGTGGCTAACAAATTTTTTTTTAAAAATTTAACATTATTTTTATATTAGCGACGGCATTTTGGCCGTGGCAAACAGATTTTTTTTTAAAAAAATTTAACATTATTTTTATATTAGCGACGGCAATTTGCCGTGGCTAACTGATTTTAAAAAAAAATTAACATTAATTTTATATTAGCGATGACATTTTAGCCGTAGCTAACTGATTTTTAAAAAAAAATTAATATTATTTTTATATTAGCGACGGCATTTTAGCCGTGGCTAATTGATTTTTTTTTAATTTAACATTATTTTTTATTTTAGCGACGGGCATTTTGCAGTTGCTAAATGGTTTTTTTTTTTTTAAATTACATTATTTTTATATCAATTGCCGTCGTTAAATGGTTTTTTTTAAATATATATATTTTTCGATCTCTCCGAGATCTTTAAATATATATATATTTTAAAATATCAGATTTCTCTGAGATCTCTGAGATTTTTAAAATATATATATATATATATATATATTTTTAAAAATATCGGAGATCTCTTCGAGATCTGAGATTTCATATCTCGAGAACTCAGATCTTTGAGATTCTCCGAGATCTCAGGTCTCAGATCTCCGAGATCCCAGATATCAGAGATCTCAGGTCTCAGATCTCCGAGATGAGAGATCTCGGGTCTCAAATCTCCGAGAGAGAGGCGGCTGGGATCGATGTCGAGGGAGGCGGCCGGGATTGGTGTCGAGGAAGCGGCGGACTTCTCCTCAGTGGGTTTCTTCTCTGGAAGATGAGAGAAAAAAAAAATTTGAGAGAAATTTTTTGTTTAAGTTGGTTTGTAGAAAAAATTGAAATTTATATAGAGAAAGGTACTTGAAGGGGATTGATTGTGTTAGTTTCACACGGATCGATGACATGGTTTGGTTTAGTGCGTTGGATTTAGCTAAATTTTTTGGTGTTATTAACGGTTGAGATGAGATTTCACGCGGATCGGTGATATTTTTTTTAAAAACCAATTAGCGACGGCACACTTGCCGTCGCTAACCTCTTTACTATTTTTTTTAAACCAATTAGCGACGGCAAATATGTCGTCGCTAACCTCTTTAATGTTTCTTTTAAACCAACCTCTTTACTGTTTTTTTAAACCAATTAGCGACGGCCTACTTGCCGTCGCTAACCTCTTTAATGTTTTTTTTAAAACCAATTAGCGACGACCTAATTGTCGTCGTTAAGCTCTTTAGTGTTTTTTTTAAACTAATTAGCGACGGCCTACTTGCCGTCGCTAACCTCTTTAATGTTTTTTTAAACCAATTAGCGACGGCCTAATTGCCGTCGCTAACCTCTTTAGTGTTTTTTTTAAACAAATTAGCGACGGCAATTAGGCCGTCGCTAACCTCTTTACTGTTTTTTTTTCAAAAAAACTAATTAGCGATGGCCTACTTGCCATTGCTAACCTCTTTAGTGTTGTTTTTTTTTAAACCAATTAGCAACGGCTACTTGATATTCTGTGATCTTCTTTGAACTTCTTCGATCTTCTTTGATATTCTTTGATCTGATCTTCTTTGATCTTATCTGATCTTCTTTGATCTTCTTTAAACTTCTTTGATTTTCTTTGATCTGATCTTCTTTGATCTTTTTTATCTGATCTTCTTTGGTCTTATTTGATCTGATCTTCTTTTATTTAATCCGATCTGATATTCTTTGATCTTTTTTTATCTGATGTTCTTTGATCTGATCTGATCTTCTTTGATCTCATTTGATATTCTTTGATCTTATCTTTTCTGATCTGATCTGATCTTCTTTAATCTTTTTTGAACTTCTTTGATTTTCTTTGATATTCTTTGATCTTTTTTTATTTAATCTTATTTGATCTTCTTTGGTCTTCTTTGATCTTCTTCGATCTTATTTGATATTCTTTGATCTGATCTTCTTTGATCTTCTCTAATCTTCTTTGATCTTCTTTGAATTCTTTGATCTTCTTTTATCTTTTTTGATCTGATCTTCTCTGATCTTCTTTGAACTTCTTTGATCTTCTTTGATCTTTTTTTTATCTAATCTTCTTTGGTCTTCTTTGATCTTATTTGATCTGATCTTCTTTGATTTGATCTGATCTGATCTGATCTTCTTTGATTTCCTTTGATCTTATTTGATATTCTTTGTTCTGATCTTCTCTGATCTTCTTTGATCTTCTTTGATCTTCTTTGATTTTCTTTGATCTTCTTTGATCTTTTTTTATCTGATCTTCTTTGATCTTCTTTGGTCTTCTTTGATCTTCTTCGATCTTATTTGATATTCTTTGATCTGATCTTCTTTGATCTTCTCTGATCTTCTTTGATCTTCTTTGAATTCTTTGATCTTCTTTGATCCGATCTTCTCTGATCTTCTTTGATCTGATCTTCTTTGATCTTATTTGATATTCTTTGATCTGATCTTCTCTGATCTTCTTTGAACTTCTTTGATTTTCTTTGATCTTTTTTTATCTGATCTTCTTTGGTATTCTTTGGTCTTCTTTGATCTTCTTCGATCTTATTTGATATTCTTTGATCTGATCTTCCTTGATCTTCTTTGAATTCTTTGATCTTCTTTGATCTTTTTTTATCTGATCTTTTCTAATCTTCTTTGAACTTCTTTGATTTTCTTTTTTCTGATCTTCTTTGGTCTTATTTGATCTGATCTTCTTTGATTTGATTTGATCTGATCTTTTTTTATCTTCTTTGATCTGATCTGAACTTCTTTGATCTTATTTGATATTCTTTGATCTGATCTTCTATGATCTTCTTTGATCTTCTTTGAACTTCTTTGATCTTCTTTGATTTTCTTTGATCTTCTTTGATTTTTTTTTATCTGATCTTCTTTGGTCTTTTTTTATTTTCTTCGATCTTATTTGATATTCTTTGATCTGATCTTCCTTGATCTTCTCTGATGTTCTTTGATCTTCTTTGAATTCTTTGATCTTCTTTTATCTTTTTTGATCAGATCTTCTCTGATCTTCGTTGAACTTCTTTGATCTTCTTTGATTTTTTTTTATCTGATCTTCTTTGGTCTTCTTTGATCTTATTTGATTTGATCTTCTTTGATTTGATCCGATCTGATCTTCTTTGATATTCTTTGATCTGATCTTCTCTGATCTTCTTTGATCTTCTTTGAACTTCTTTGATCTTCTTTGATTTTCTTTGATCTTCTTTGATATTTTTTTATCTGATCTTCTTTGGTCTTCTTTGATTTTCTTCGATCTTATTTGATATTCTTTGATCTGATTTTCCTTGATCTTCTCTGATCTTCTTTGATCTTCTTTGATCTTCTTTTATCTTTTTTGATCTGATATTCTTTGATCTTCTTTGGTCTTCTTTGATATTCTTTGATCTTCTTCGATCTTATTTGATATTCTTTGATCTGATCTTCTTTGATATTATTTGAACTTCTTTGATCTTCTTTGATTTTCTTTGATCTTCTTTGCTCTTATCTGGTTTTCTTTGATTTTCTTTGATCTGATCTGATCTTCTTTGAACTTTTCTAATTTTCTTTGATCTTCTTTGATCAGATCTTTTTTTATCTGATCTTATTTGGTCTTCTTTGATCTTATTTGATCTGATATTCTTTGATCTGATTTGATCTTATTTGATCTGATCTTCTTTGATCTGATTTGATCTTATTTGATCTGATCTTCTTTGATCTAATCTTCTTTAATCTACTTTTAACTTCTTTGATCTTCTTTGATCTGATTTTTTTTATCTTCTTTGATCTAATCTTAACTTCTTTGATCTTCTTTGATCTGATCTGATCTAATCTTCTTTGATTTTCTTTTAACTTCTTTGATCTGATATTCTTTGATATTCTTTTATCTGATCTGATCTGATTTTCTTTGATCTAATCTGACCTTCTTTGATCTGATCTTCTTTGATCTAATCTTCTTTGATATTCTTTTAATTTCTTTGATCTGATCTTATTTGATCTTCTTCGATCTTATTTGGTATTCTTTGATCTGATCTTCTTTGATCTTCTCTGATCTTATTTGATATTATTTGATCTTCTTTGATTTTCTTTGATCTTCTTTTATCTTTTTTTGATCTGATATTCTTTGATCTTCTTTGTTCTTCTTTGATCTATTTCGATCTTATTTGATATTTTTTGATCAGATCTTCTTTGATCTTCTCTGATCTTCTTTGATATTCTTTGAACTTCTTTGATTTTCTTTGATCTTTTTTTATCTGATCTGATCTTTTTTGATCCTATCTGGTTTTATTTGATTTTCTTTTATCTGATCTGATGTTCTTTGAACTTCTCTGATCTTCTTTGATTTTCTTTGATCTGATTTTTTTTATCTGATCTTCTTTGGTCTTCTTTGATCTGATATTCTTTGATCTTCTCTGATCTGATCTGATCTGATCTGATCTGATCTTATTTGATTTGATCTTATTTGATCTGATCTTCTTTGATCTAATCTTCTTTGATCTACTTTTAACTTCTTTGATCTTTTTTGATCTGATCTGATCTGATTTAATCTAATCTCTTTGATATACTTTTAACTTCTTTGATTTTTTTTTATCTGATCTTTTTTGATTTTTTTATCTAATCTTCTTTGATCTACTTTTAACTTCTTTGATCTTCTTTGATCTGATCTGATCTAATCTTCTTTTAACTTCTTTGATCTGATCTGATCTGATCTTCTTTGATCTAATTTTCTTTGATATTCTTTTAACTTCTTTGATCTGATCTTCTTTTATCTTCTTTGATCTTCTATGATCTTCTTTGATCTGATCTGATCTTCTTAGATCTAATCTTCTTTGATCTGATTTTTTTTTTATCTTCTCTGATCTTCTTTGATCTGATCTGATCTTCTTTGAATTTCTTTGATCTGATCTTCTTTTATCTTTTTTGATATTCTTTTATTTGATCTGATCTGATCTGATCTCCTTTAAATTTATTTGATCCGATCTTATCTTCTTTGATCTCATCTTCTTTGATCTGATCTGATTTTTTTTATCTGATTTTTTTTTATCTTCTTTGATCAGATCTGATTTTTTTTTATCTGATCATCTTCTATCTTCTTTTTATTCAAAATTGTGTTATTGGAGATTTTATCCAGTTTATAAATATATAGCGATTTTGCTTTATATAATTTAAAAAAAAAATTCACATTTAGCTACGGTATTATGACCGTAGCTAACAAAAAAATAATTTGTAAACATTAGCTACGGCCCTAGTGCCGTCGCTATATTGTTTTCTTAAATTTTTTTTTTAAAAAAATTACATTAGCTACGGTATTTGGACTGTGGCTAACAAAAAAAAATTGTAAACATTAGCTACGGCCTTAGTGCCGTCGCTAATATAAAACTTTTAAGATAAAAAAAAAGTTTCAATGGCGGGATTCGAACCCGGGTCGCCTAGGTGAAAATTAAGTCTCCTAACCGGGCTGGACGAAAATGTGTTATTGGTGATTTTATCCAGTTTATAAATATATCGTGATTTTGCATTATATAATTTAAAAACAAAAATTCACATTTAGCTACGGTATTTTGACCGTAGCTAACAAAATATTTTTTTGTAAACATTAGCTACGGCCCTAGTGCCGTCGCTAATATAAAATTTTTAATATAAAATAAAAGTTTCATTGGCGGGATTTGAACCCAGGTCGCCTAGGTGAAAACTAGGTCTCCTACCGAGCTAGACGAAAATGTGTTATTGGTGATTTTATCCAGTTTCTAAACATATAGCGATTTTGCTTTATATAATTAAAAAAAAAATTCACATTTAGCTACGGTATTTTGACCGTAGCTAACAATTTTTTTTTTTGTAAACATTAGCTACGGCCCTAGTGCCGTCGCTATATTGTTTTCTTAATTTTTTTTTTAAATGACATTTGCCACGGTATTTTGACCGTGGCTAACAAAAAAATTTGTAAACATTAGCTACGGCCCTAATGCCGTCGCTATATTGTTTTCTTATAATTTTCTTTTTTAAAATCACAAAGCATTTCTAAACATTAGCTACGGCTGTATTGCTGTCGCTAAGTTGTTTTGTTATATATTTTTTTTAAAAAAATCACATTAGCGACGGTATGTGGACCGTAGCTAACAATTTTTTTTTCTAAACCTTAGCTACGGCCCCAGTGCCGTCGCTAAGTTGTTTTGTTATATTTAAAAAAAAAATCACATTAGCTACGGTCCGCGTGCCGTCTCTAAGGTGTTTTCCTATAATTTTTTTTTAAAAAATCACAAAAACATTAGCTACAGCTGTATTGCCGTCGCTAAGTTGTTTTGTTATATATTTTTTTTTAAATAAAAATCACATTAGCTACGACCCTTCTGCCGTCGCTAAGGTGTTTTCCTATAATTTTTTTAAAAAAAATCACAAAAACATTTCTAAACATTAGCTACGGCTGTATTGCCGTCGCTAAGTTGTTTTGTTATATTTTTTTTTAAAAAAAAAAATCACATTAGCGACTGTGTGTGGACCGTAGCTAACAAATTTTTTTTCTAAACCTTAGCTACGGCCAAAGTGTCGTCGCTAAGTTGTTTTGTTATATTTTTTTTAAAAAAAAATCACATTAGCTACGGTATTTTGACTGTAGCTAACAAAAAAATTTCTAAACATTAGCTACGGTTCGAATGCCGTCGCTGAATCCTCGTATTAGCGACGGTTTTAAACCGTCGCAAAACGGTTAGCGACGGTTATTTTAATTTATGTACCGAAACCGTGGCAGAAACTATAGTGACGGTTTAATGCCGTTGCAAACCGTTTAAATAGCGACGGTTTCCGTCGCTAATTTTGGTTTTTTTTGTAGTGTATTAGCACCCACCATCTCAGGCAGCTTAGAATGCCACCTAAGGCAGGATAACACCATAGTTGAAAGCTTGCTCTTTTCAATAGAAAGTTTATCCAAAATTTTCTCAACAAATATTGTCCGGTGGAAAGTTGATCCAAGATTACAGATGAAACAATGCAAGTGTTCCAAATTCAAAACTAATTAGTCATCTTGAGAATCTGTGCTCATGAAGAGGATTTAATTACTAGGAATCGTGTATCTAGTCATGAAAAGTATAATAAAATAGGATCTTTATTCGTAAATTATGGAATGATAATAGGTTCTCTGCAAGTAATCCGCATGTTAGACATAGATTCCGAAATTCAACTCATATAACTAGTTACAATACAGATTTCTGATTGTTCTATATTATGCAGGATAACATTTGATATTTGAATTGATCATGACAGCAATTTATGTAGAGTATACTCATCAGTTCTTGTGATTTATCATCAATTTTATGAGAACAAACATATGTTGATACAGTTACAAAAATTTGGCCCATTGGCATGGTACAATACAAGAAGATGGTTCTTCAAGGTAGTCCAAACTAGCTAAGATGAAACAACCGTTGTTTTCATATTTCTAATAACTGTTATTTAGACGGGTGACACTCAAAGCCAGCTTGTTGGGCCTAAATTTTTCATGTTCACTCTTTGAGTCTGCAAGTTCAGGAGATGGATGCCACTAGCTAGCTAGTGTCTTTTTCATGTGTAACAATAGGCATCTCTGCCAATGGCATGACAGCTTAACGGTTGGAGCTTGACGGATGGTACCACTTGTGGCATCTTTATCAGTTTATGGTGTGTTGATCAGTTCTGGTCTTTAATGGGTTCCGAGATCCTATAAAAACCCGCTCGCCTTCAAAAAAAAAAAACAAACAAAACAAAACAATAGGCATCTCTATATAAGAAAATGTCTTCCATTGGAGCAATGCTTTGCAGAAAAACATATAGTCTCATGTTGGAAATGCTCTTAATTAGGTTCAAATACAAATTCTACTTCTTGTCTGCAACTTTAGTTGAATGATATCTGATATATCAACTTTTGACTCAATCATCTCAGTTAGTAACAAGTACCATTGCCGTTTCAAAATAGGAACCATGCGAGCAGCTGAGTCACAGAGAGTAGGTAGGATAAGTTTTGTGCGCTTTGTCCACTTTGTTCCACCACGTACACCACCACTCACCATTGCACCAAAACACTCAGTCTTGCAATCTCTTTTGGACCGCCACTTACAAACTTCCCTTCCCACTCTTTTGGCAATTCAATCATTCTCTAGGCTTCTCTGATAGCTTTGGCTCCTTTGACCAAAACAAGCAAAAACAAACTAAAGATTCTATCAACTCCTTGCACTTACAAAACACTTCATTTTGCTTTAATGTTGGTTTCGCCACTATCTTTCAGAATGTCCATCTCCATCCATGAGATATGTACTATCTAAATATGTGTTATTGAGAGAGACATAAATCATGAAGAGATCTCTATCTTTGATCAATCTTTAATTTCTTTTAACTTTCAAGCAAATCAATGTGCGATTTACCTTACTATATGCATCACATCACATTTGTTTCTCTATGTCCAAGTATGAATGTTCCACTATTTCTTGTGCTTTTGAGAAAGACATGCTGACACTTTTTTTAGTTCCTCTTCAAGAGATGGTCCATGACAACATGTGAAGAGAGGACTAGAGTGAGAGCTTAATGGTTGTTTAAAGTAGAGCATGCAATCCAAGGCAACTTGGAAGTTGCTTCACTTTGTTTTAGTGGCATCTTGTCCACTTTTTCCCTCGAGGAATCTCCAAAGGTATCCATAGAATCTCCTATCTCACTATCCCACTAAGTACAAAAGTTGTCTAGGTTCATTGTTTTGTATATATAGATTCCATTATGTTATGAACTTATCATCATCAAAGCCCATTTCCGAGATTTTCGGGGTCGGTTACATGAATTTTAGTTTTCTAAGCAATGCGATCTTCCCACATTTTCTCACTAATCCAAGCTCAATGATATCTTCATTCATCGTCTTCATCCAAGTTTTCAATGGTCGTCCCCTTTGTTTACACCCTCCATTAACTTGTCAATCTAAACATTTTCTAATTGGCGCCGTGCTTGGTCTCCTCCGCACATGACCAAACCAAGTTAAACGTCTTTCTCTAATTTTTTTCTCTATGGGCGCTACACCTAAGTATCTCCTAATTCTTTCATTTCTAATTTTATCCTTACGAGTTTTACCACACATCCACCTTAACATACGCATTTCTGTTATCGCCATCCTATGCGTATGTTATCCCGTAGTAGCCCAACATTCTGAACCGTATAGCATGGCTGGTCAAACAATTGTCTTATAGCATTTCCCTTTTAGCCATGCAGGCATCCTTCTATCGCACAATACTCCTGACGCCATTCCCCATTTCAACCAATCAGCTTTAATCATGTGGTCTACATCTGCTCCAATAGCCCCATTCTTTTGAATTATAGACCCTAGATATCGAAAAGCCTCACACTCCGGGACCTCGACACTTTCGATCTCAATTGCATTACTTTTCCCTCTTGGTTCAAACCCAAAGTTGCACACTAGATACTCTGTCTTTGAACAACTCATTCTAAAACCTTTAATCTCTAAAGCCTCCTGCCACTTAACTAATTTCTAACCTAAACCTGCACTAGTCTCATCTATTAAGACAATATCATCTGCAAATAACATGCACCAAGGTACATCTTTTCGCAGATGTCTCGTCAACTCATCCATGGCCAAAACAAAGAGATATGGACTTAACGCCGACCCTTGATGTAGTCCTACTGTCACTGAAAATTCACTAGACATCCCACCTACTGAGCGAACACTTGTTACAACCCCTTCATACATATCCTTAATGATATCGACATAAAGGAGGAGGGTTGGTGTTAGGCTTGTGATAGCCAACCGTAAAAAACCCATCACATCCCTTTTCATGGATATTGGTTCAAAAAGATTATGTTGTGAACTAATTCATTAGATTTTTGCAATTCATGTTAGAGTCTCGAAGAAGTCTGGGTTGTTAGAATTTCGTGTGATGCAAGGTAGTGTGAATAAACTCCTATTTATTAGGAGTCAGTAGTTTGCTTCTGTTAGGATTTGTATAGGTCAGTATATGATCGAGTCATTTGCTTAGTTACCACAATCTTAGGGATATGAAGATGTGGCGGTTTTCAGATTTGATTTCCAGTTGTAATGGCTATTTAAGCCAAGTTGATTTGTTAATAAAATAAGCATCATTCACAATCTTTGCAATTCTGTAAAGCTAAAGCTTTGATACTTCAACAATTCAAACCGAATCTAAATATCCAAGGACTAGATCCGAGTTCATGGATCCATTGTTTTCTTTTATGAATCTATACTCGGGCCTCTTCTACAGTAATCTCTACTATTGTAAATGCGGAGCCCCGGAGGAATAGTGAAAGTTATCTTCAACAAAAAATTTGAATCTTTCCAAAATGTCTTAAAAAAATGAAAAATTATACCCTACTTAATTGCATGTAAATACAAATCAATTTGAGGGGTTTATTTGCCCATTCGATCTAAACAACCATTTAAGTACATTAAATAACAGAAATTCTAAATGGCGAGGAAACGAGCAGGAAACAGCGAGGGGAGGGAGGTTGTGCGGTGGGGACAGTTCACTCCCTCGGGATGCGTGCACAAAAATGACAGCACATATCCCGAGGGAGGTAACGATCCCCACCCCACCACCTCCCTCCCCTCGGTGTTTTCCTCGCTCGTTTCCTCGCCATGTAGAATTACTCATTAAATAATCAACAACATTTTTCCTTTTCTAAATATATCCTTAAAAAGGTTGGATATTTGATTATATGCCCAACTGAACATTTAAGTAAAACAAAAATGTTGATTGGGTACTTATGGCATGTGGAATGCCCTTAACTAATGAAAATTAATAAAGCCCGCGGAAACAGTAAGCTCCCCAAGCATTTCAAAATTATACAAAAGCCCTTGTACAGATATATATTCATTGATTGTCATTATTTTTAGATTGAGCTTGTGGCAACGACCTCGAATTTAAAGCCTACTCCTTTTGTTAGTGGGCCTTTTTTCCGGATCCAATGATAATGTATTAGTTGTAGTCATGGTACAACTTGTAGCTATACCATGACTAATCAGCAGGAAATATATTGTAGTCTCACGCCTAAGTTTCGGTTTTATTTTATGTGCGAGTAGATTTGCTTCCTCCACGACTTCCACTTTTTAAAGATAATATCAATTTATCAAACTTTAAAGAACAACTGTTGAACATGCGCCATGCATGAGCATTATCATAATTTTATTAATTTATTTAGTTATGTGGTTTGAATAAAATTGTGTATTCGTTACATATGGTTAATCCATGTTTGGTCGACTATGTGAGTAGTTTCACATTAATATGAAGGGAATTTTGGTACTTAAACTATGACATTATAGTTTACATGATAGAAATGCGATGCAATTATAATACTTTTTTTTTTAATTATTATATCATCTTGTATTTTTGTCTAAAGGATGTTGAAAACAATTACAATCAATGAATATGTACGTGTATATATGTATAAGGGCTTTTGCATAATTTTGAAATATTTTGGGGGTCTACCATGTCCACGAGCTTTTGAAATAATTTTGAAATTGGTATTGAAGATATCTTTTACTGTTCCTCAAAGTTCTGGGCATTTACCATGGTAGAAATGACATTATAACTTTTTAAATCCATTACTGGTAAGAACAAGTAGTGCACAGCTATTGAACTACACAAATACAACATATAATTTCAATATTCATATTAAAAAATGATATCACAGATTCTCGAATTATCAAATTTGTAATGTAAATAAATAATTAACAAATGAAAGAGAAGAAACCTCACCAAATACCAAGAACTTGAGATAATGGTTTTTTCAGTAGATGAAATTAAATACCCACTTAAGCTTCAATGATCACATACCCACTTTATTAAAGCCTAAACAAATAGACAAATAAAATTAAAAATCAAATATAAAACTCTCCTTTACAAATAAAGATGATAAATCATATACTTAAACAAACATAAAATACCCCATCAAAACTTAAACAAATATAAAACTCACCCAAAACTTAAACAACTAAATAAATGCTCACCAAATTAAACATAAAGGTGATTAACAATAATTACAGTAAAATAATTTTGATGTCTTTTCATATCTCTCTTATCTTTTCAACCATTGCAATAAAAATAAATTGATTGATGTATTGTCTCTCTCTTCTTTGTATCAAATACCCAAACGGTGGCTTAAAACCAGTTTTCATCCCTGATATCTGAAATGAAAAGAGGAGAAGATGTGAATTCTTTATTCTCTCTTCTCTTTTCATATATCTCTTTTCTTCTTGGCTTTTATCACTGAGAAACACTGAAAATCAGGGAGATCGACTTCATTAGAAAAGAGATCAATCTCCATCAGAAGAGAGATCGAGTTCATCAGAGTTCAACACTGATCGATCTCCATTAGAACTCAGAAGAGAGATCGATCTCCATCAGAGTTCATCAGAAGAGAGTTCATCAGAGTTCATCAAAAGAGTTCATCAGAAGAGAAATCGTTCAGAAGAGTTCATCAGAAAAGAGATCGATCTCCATCAGAAGAGAGATCGAGTTCATCAGAAGAGATATCGAGTTCATCAGAGTTCAACACTGATCTCTCCCTGTGATCTCTGTTCGATCTCTCTTTGAGATCTTTCTTCATCTCTCTCTCTGATCTCTGTTCGATCTCTCTTTGAGATCTTTCTCCATCTCTCTATCGAGTTTCTGATCTGTATCTAGGTTTTTGATTCATCAGAGAGATAGAGATCCAAGGTAAGAACTACTGATCTCTTACTAAGAAGAGTGTTGGAGAACAATCAGAGAGATCGAGTTTGATGAAGGGAGATCGAGCTCGGTTTCATCAGAGAGAGATCGAGTTTTTGATCTCTCTCTGATCTCTCCCTGTGATCTCTCTTTGAGATCTTTCTCCATCTCTTTCTCTGATCTCCGTCCGATCTCTCTGAGATCTTCTCCATCTCTCTCTCGAGTTTCTGATCTAGGTTTTTTATTCATCAGAGAAATCCAAGGTAAGAAGAGATGTTAAGATAAAAGGTGATTTTGTTGTTCAATTGTCCTGTTGATTTCATTTAGAACCTATAATCAAACAAACCCACCTTGTTTCACAGGGATGGAGAAGAAGATATTGTTGAGGGCCGAAGGCGTGGAGGCTAGAGATTAGAACGACAACTCAATTATTTTTGTTTTCTTCAATTGTGATCTGTAATTGTAATTAGGGATTGTAATTATGATATGTAATATGTAATTGCGATTCTTGTTTTTATAAGAGGGGCAAAATAAAATTTCTAAGGGGAACAAGATTGAAAATTTATATACTTTGTTAGATTTTTTTCAAAACATAAGAGGGTCAACCCAAGCTGTAGATCAACCCCTGCTTTTAATTATCATGCAAGTGTAAAACCTTTTAATAATTATAACATCTTATATTTTTGTCTCAAGGATGTTGAAAAATAGATTCTAAATAAACCAAACTGATGAGGCCGAATCATGATTTGGACCTAAGAATGCTTAATCCCATTGAAGAGGTCCATCAGATTCAAAGCCTAATCTTATATTTATCTCTACTATTATAGTGGACACACATCGTGAATACTGAATTTGTAAATATCTCAAAGTTAGACCTGACAGTGACAACGAGTGAAGTCAGGTTAGGTTCGTGTGTCGTGTCAGTTGGGTTGGCATGTTATATGTATAGGGCACGGACACAATTTGTTTTATTATGGAATCAAAAAAAATAAAACATGAACATGAACTGGTAGGAAACGAGTACACATGATCCAACCCATCTAACCTATTTTTAGCACAAAAACATGCTTCAACCCGACACCCCGACCTGAAATATCTCAAAACTGACTTAACTTGAAATCTGACCTACTAACCTGACACAAAAGAGCTTGATTGAAATGACAAAACTGTTTGACCTGAAAAGTAATAGGTCAAAGGAGTTGACGTTGGTCAGTGTCTAAACTCGTACCGTACACGACCTCACTTATGTAATGGATCACACGAGTCAAGGATGACAGGAAAACTAAAAAACATGTCTCAAACCCATTCATTTAAATCGAGCTGATTTTGGGTCATGTTATGTTATTCGGGCCAAATTGTTAGTCTACTCACAGTCAAAGAAATGATTCATTAGAAGAAAATTGGGCTTCGGTGTTCTTCACTGCTACTTTTTCTCAACAGTGACATCGTCACAGTGTAACATTACATAAAGCGCATTTAGGAAAGTATTATGTGACAATCTCATTACCCGTCACAGACAGTCAGCTTACGTTGTGAGTGATTTTTCACATAAACTTAGCGCACAAATATACAATTAACATGAGTGGCGAATATTTCATCACTCTACAATTTTGTGTGGCAAAAAGTAGGAGTCACGTATAGTGAGTTTATATGATGAATCGTTCCTCGTTTATGTGATTTATATGTGAGAAATAATTTTTCACGATAGTGATTTCATATACATTAAAAATATCTACCTGTGAAATTTCTGTGATGAATCTTTCTTCATTTATGTAATTTATACACGAGAAACAGTTTATCACTATAGTGATTTCATACATTAAATATATTTACCTTTGATGAATTTTTCCACACATTTTTATTTTATTTATGACGATCACCCATTTATTGTAGTTGTCTACTAGCACATATTCTTAAATGAGATCACCTAAGTTTTTTGTGTAATGCACAATATAAAATTAAAATAGTAGAATTTTCATTCATCACAAAATATTTCATTATTTCATTGCATATGCGAAGTCACATAACCGATTAATATATATATATATATATACATCCCCAAACAAGTCTACTATAGTAAAAGTAAGCTTCTTAACTAATCAACATCTATTCATACCCACAACCTCCTTGAATCATTTATCATCATCACCATCATGGTCACCAAGCTCATCAAAATAAAGATTATTTGGATGTACACCACTACCATTAGAATTGACTGGATCATGGCAAGAGGAACCGCTATTGGTACGACCTTGCATCATAGTTGCCAAAAAAAAATTCTCATTCAACATTAGAAAGTAATGTGTTAGTAAAATTTATTTTTCTAAGAATAAGGTAAAGATGTAAAAAGAAACTACAAATGTTATTTCGCTAATAATGAAAATAGAATGTGAACTATATTTCTCTCTTCCGCCGTTCAACTTCTCATTTATACTCGAGGGGGATTTTATGTTAAAGCTAAATGATGATGAAAATGCTAATCAAGCATATTCTAGTGACATGAGCCTCTTCAGCCCTTGCCGAAATGACGGATACGCTTGGGAAACTATCGTGACATGTTATTTATATTCCACTTTACTTAGTTTACTTCTTCTGTGGAGTTGTGTATTTGACATTCAGTGATTTATTCTCAGGTCTATAAAGAAACCAATGAAGAAATTTGGCTTGAATATGCTGAGAGTTGTTTTCTTCAAGGCATCAAATTTGGTGTTTCTAACTCTAGAAGCCATCTAGCTCGTGTCCTTTCTCCTTAGCTTTGATTTTACAAATGAACCAGTTGGAAAAACATTTGACAAGTACTTAGATAAAACACCACACTGGGTATGGCTTTCATGGGTTCCTCAACTATTGCTTTCCTTGCAAAGGGTAGAAGCGCCTCGTTGCAAACTTGTTCTAGTGAAAATTGCAACCGTGTATCCTCAGGTGCGTGGTATTCTTTCTTCTGGAAATAGTAGCCACTTGAATATGTATTATTTGTAATGTTTTTTTTTTGGAAGGCAATTATTTGTAATGTTGATGTGCACTTTGTTCGAAATCTCGGGCTGTATATTACTGGCTGCACATATAATTTACTTGAGCGCCGTGATGTTGCTAATAAATCTGAACTTGGAAGGAAGGAATTTAGCAATGGTTCAGCAAATGATGCAGTAAAATGTCTCTGTGATAGGTGCAAGTACAATGGGCTTGGCTGATGGAAATGCCAGGGGGCAATACATTAAACTCATATAATCAGCATCAAAGCCCTCAGTCAGGTGGTGCTGGTGGTTTTCATGATGGGAGAAAATCTAGGGATGGCAACGGGGCAGATTGGGGCAGATTGGAGCGGATTTGAGCAAACCCAATCCCGATCCGTTAGGAATAATGGATCCCCAATCCGCCCCGCCAATCCGTTTGCTATTTTTATTAAAAACCGTAACCGCCCCGTGCGGATTGGCGGATATCTGCCCCGCCCCGCCAATCTGTTTACGGTTATTTAAAGTATAACAAAAATTACAAAATACAAACATCCATACAAAAATTATAAAAAATTACAATGAATCCATACGAAAAAAAAATTAACAAAAAATAAATAAATTACAATGGATCTGAGATCCTGAGATCAAGATCTGAAATTATAATGAATCCATACGAAAATTAAAACAAAAATTAACAAAAAAAAAATTACAATGGATCTGATATCTTGATCTGGAAATTAAAAAAAAATCGATCTCAAGATATCAGATCTGAGATCTCGATTTTAGATCTGAAATTTGAGATCTTGATTTCAGATCTTGATCTCAGATCTGAAATATTTCTTGATCTCAGATCTGAGAAGAAGGGAGTTCGGCCTTCGCTGTGAGAGAGAAGAAGGAAGGGTCGTCGCCTGCCACCCTTCGCGGCCTTCGCTGTGAGAGAGAAGAAGGGAGGGTCACTCGCGGCCTTCGTTGTTTTGAGAAAGAAGAAGGGACCCCTTCGCGGCGGCCTTTGCTGTTTTGAGGGAGAAGAAGGGACGAAGGGATGACCTTCGCTGTGACGAAGGACTGAAGACGAGAGAGAGAGGGGTAGGTGCAAGACTGGAGATGAGAGAAAGACGGGAGTTGTAGGTTGTGAGAGCTGAGGGTATTTGCTCTTTTGTTTGTGAGAGCTGAAAAAATGAAGTGAGTGATTGAGAGAGAGAGGTGAGAGGCAGAGATGTAGGTTGTTTTTTTTTTCATTTAAAGGGTTGAGGGTATTTTTGTAATATCAACACCTAAACGGATATCTGCGGGGCGGATATGGCCAAATCCGTATCCGCCCCGAATATTTAATGTATGTTGTTTGGATATTCGTATCTGCTCCAAAATCCGTTTAGGCATATCCAAAACCATCTCAAACGAATTGGGTGAGGCGGATATCCGTGAAAATCTGCTCCACTACCATCCCTAAGAAAATCTCATGGACAAGAACCTGAAAGGCCTACAGCTATGGGTTTGTCTAAACAGCGTGGGAACCAGCGAGGGAGTGGGTGAAGCCGTTCACCCCCTCGAGATGTGTGAAAACATCTTGATACATAGGCTTGTACGCATCTCGAGGGGGATGAACAGCTTCACCCCCTCCCTCGCTGGTTCCCTCGACATTTAGAATTTCCCCTACAGCTATAGAAGGCAGCATTCAAAGTGGACCTGACCAAAATCTACAGCAAAATTCTTCAACCATGAATGACGGTTGTCAAAGCATATTAAAGTGAAATGGTGTTATTCAATTGGTTGCTTCTACAGCTACTGCATTTGATGCTGCAAAAGATATAACGGAATTTTTTTTTTTTTTAAATCACCGGGCAGGGAAGTCCTGTGATTTGTTGTAGCAGAGGAGCAGTGCTCTGGTGTTGCAGCAGTGCAGTGCTAGCGGCGCGTTGGTGATGTCTGGTTTCTGTTTCGGAGCTGGTACAAGTTTCTCTGGTATCATCAGAGCAATTCTATGTTTTTACACCAGAGTGTGATACTGTTCTGCAACAACAAATGGTACAGAGTATTGTTGCAAGTTTTGAATTAGGGTGTTTTTGGTTCTGCCAGCAACAGGTAATGGTTCGCTTTCAGCTCCAAGGAGATGAACAAACACTTTTGTGGCAGGGAAGTTTATTTCTGTAATTACTGGGCAGGGAGTTAATTTGTTTTGTTGCAGCAAAGTTGCTCTTTTGCTGTTTCATTGCAGCAGAACAAAGTCTTTTCATGCTTTGCTTCGCAGAAACACCTTGTCTTCAGGTTGTACCAAAGCACGAGTTAGTGCTATGTTTGGTTTTAGCATTTGGACTCCGATGTGATTGGTGTAATTTGACTAAATTGGAGTGGAGGTTCGTAGGTGACTTTCATGAAAAAAAAAATTATCATTCGGGTAAAGTCGTAATGTACACCGATGTATTCTTTAATCCATATTTGACAAGTAATAAAGGTCCGACATCTAGAGGTGCCCCTCGTAATGGAGGTTTTTTTTTTTTTTTTTTTAAAATGCTAACCTAGCTAGTGAACTTGAGGTGAGGATAGTTTTAATCTCTGTTTTGTTCAGTGAGAATCTCCTTGTAAGTTTTGACCCTCCTATTAATGCAAGAAAAAAACTAGATAAATTGAGTATAATACAAAAATTGTACTTTCTGGTTTTATCAGCTTATTTAATACCAAGATTAGGGATAAAAGAAAAGGATAAAGTTTACATACCTGCAATTGTGCATTCAGCTGCTCATTTGACGTAATTGTTCCTTTAATAGTCGATTCTCCTTTTGTAGATTAAGGAAACATGTTGTTGATAGCTTGACTTGATCTTTAATCTCATAATCTAAGAACTAGAAGCCAGTGATGAGGGAAAGCTTGAGCTGGAGAATTCCATACGTGGAAAAACTCCTACGCCACAAATTGACCTTGCTTTCCTCCCTAGTTTCCCACCCATTATTTCAAACTCACCCTCTAATGGGACTTGTAGGGAATCAGATGGACTTTCCTCTAGTGCTTTGATCAGCTGCTCCTTAAGGTCATCTCGCATATTTTCATATCATCCTGCAATTATATATTTATAACATTTAATTGCAAGTATATATATATATATGTCCAAACAACTAACCATCATCATGCATAAATCAAAAAAATGTTGTAGTACTGGCTAACATAAGTCTATTTAGTAGTGTCATTGATACAGTGGTCATTCTTGTCTTTGTGGAGAGTCCCCCATGTGTTTATCATAAATAATGATGCACCATTATGCTCAAATTACAATAATAGTAAAAAAAAAACAATGCACATAATAATAACAATAATAATAATAATAAACAATAATAATTAGCTTTGTTTTTAATACCTTGTGAGATTTCTCAGCATGCTAAAAAATGGCTTCGCACCTCTCTTGTGATGATACTTTTGTTGTTGTCGGTTTGGAGCATTGATTTTGGAAATCTCTTGTATTTTTAAATTTTGCATGTGACATAGAAATTATAAAAATGAAATGCAAATACATCAATTATATTTGAAACATCTATCTGAAAGTTTTCAAATGCATAAAGATTACACAACTCGCCAATGACTTTCTAGCCTCCCATTCCATATATCAGATTGCAGAGTAGCTCGTCCGTTCTCACATGTTCCATATTTCAGGAAGTGTGAAGCAACCTCCACTTGAACACTGAATATAATTTTCCCATCTTTTGATCGACATATTTTAGAATCTTGGAATTAGACATATCCAACTTAAACAATACTACGACGAATGAGTATTTGCAATAATTATAATCATGAGCTGAAATTAAAATTACCAATAGCTTCTCCCACATTTTCTTCTTGTCATCTATAGAGACTTTGTTCCATCCAAGATAACCAACTGGTGCATAAGTCCTAACATTGTTACCAGTCTCAGAAATGAAAAGGGTACACACTAATTCGTCATTAGGAAAATGATACTTCATATTAAAAGTAACATGCATTTTTTTCGGCTATTTGCCTCCAAACTTTTGTGGAAACTTTTGCCACACGATTCTCGACGCTTCCTTTTTTCGGTAAAGTCAAAATTAGTGTCCGTCAATGATATATAGAATGAGTAGTTTCATCAAATAAAAAAAAGGCGTTTCACTAATAATAGTTATCATATACAAACCAAGTAGTTTCTACTTAAACCATCTTGAGTTTCTGCCGAACTAGATGGAGATTGTTGTGACAAAGCAGGCGGAGATCGTCGTGAAGGAGCATGTGGTAGTAGTCGTTCTTGGGGTAGGGTGGGGATGCAACAGGTGGAGATTGTCGAAAGGGAATAGGTGGGGGAAGGTGGGGATTGAGGTAGGGGTGGGGATGCAACACGTGGAGCTTGTCGAGAGGAAAGAGGAGGAGGAGGAGGTGGGGTGGTGGTGGTAGTTAGGGTAAGGGTAGGGGTGAGGACGCAACAAGTAGTAGAGGTGGTGACTGAACAACAACACTAGGTGATGTCAATGGTGCATGGTCCTTGACCTTTTTCACTCAAGGATGAAGAGGCTAAGGTTAGCTTACCAGTTCATCCCTTTTGTCGACAAACATTTTCACCTACTATCCGAATTTTCTTATGACGAGGAATATTTTTTAAACTTCTTAGTATTATTGATGTTTAATGATCATACTTAAGAATAACACTACAACATGGACACTAGAGCCTGTCATGTTGAGTTGGCTTTGCAAATATTGGATTTTGTTACTTGTATATTAAGAGCACTACTATGGTGCCACACCACCAGTGCACTTAAGATTTTCCCGTAGATTAAATTAAGGAAACAAGTTAATGACTCGGTAAAACAGGGTGTTGGCAAATAGCTTTATTCATGTGTGAGAAGTAGAGATTCTGAATAATTTCTTTGATACTATGCTTAATAACACTTGAGAAGTTATCATATTTCCAAAACGTTTGTTGCTGTAATTTAGATTTTCTAGTTGTATAATCTCTTCGATTTAAGCTTTGCAATCAGTGCAGTTTGGCTAGAAAGGAATCCCCTACTTGAAAACCATCAAACTTGATCTTGAATCCAACAAGATAGCAGACTTCATCAAGTTTGATGTTGGTAATGTTGTTATGGTGACTAGTGGAAGGAACGCAAAACATGTTGGAGTTATCAAGAGTAGGGAAAAACACAATGGTACATTCGAGACAATCCATGTTCAGGATGCTACTGGTGAAACGATTTTACTATTGATAAGGGAACAAAGCTATGGGTAACTCTTCCCAAAGAAAAAGGTATCAAACTTTCTATCATTGAAGAGGCGATAAAGCGTCTTGCCACGCAAGGAGGTGCAATTGCCTAATTTTGTGTTGCGATTAAGTAGGTTTATGTTTCATTTCATACTTTGGTTTATTGGTTTTTATGTTCCTAGTAAACGCTGGACTTGAGTTATTATCCTCACTATTTTTAGTTTTTTTTTTTGAGTTATTTCTCGTTTGACTCAATTAGTTTATGTCTATGGCACCCAAATGTGTATTCCAGTTAGACACCCACTCTAACTCCTGACTATTAAGTCAAAGATATTAACCGACTTAAGTCATCTATATATTCCTTCAAAACCAAATAACCCACCATATTGTTTAAGTAATGTACCAGACACATGACAATGAGATAAAATATTTGTGTATCTAGGGCAACCTTCATCAAATCTTCTCCAAAAATTTGTTTTCCTACAACAAGTTTCTTCTCTATCTGCAAACCAAAAGCTAAGGGAGGTATTGGACTCGAGTAATTCAATCAAGTTCTCCTCTCCAATGAATGTTGAGATTTGATGGAGAGGATGGATCTTTACGAAGAAGAATTATCCAAAAGAGGTATGGGCTCAATTGGAAGAGTTTGGTACACCAAACCAAAATATCCACTAACCCTAATGGTTTTGCTAGGTGAAAAGCCATGAGGAACCTTAAGTTTCAATTTGAAAGACATGTATCCTTCTAGAATGGGTATCCCCACTCAGTCAACATTTCCATTCCATTTACTGTTTGCCTCTACAGAAAACAAGTTGAGTGGCTGAGCTATTTCAGTGAACTATTAGCGTACTTCTGATTAAACTGCGGCTGACATAGAGGTTGAAGACTTGATTCTGCTGTTGGAATGTCTAGAATTCATCAACCCCAATGATTAGGACACATGGAGATGGGATGACAACAATCAGTTAAACCAAGTTTCATCCTTACCTTTGCATGCAAACAATGTTGTCAAAGAAGATAATGAAACCTAATAATATACTACTTGCACAATCAATTTAAATAATGAAAGCAATCAATTAAAAAAATGGTCTAGAATTGCCTCAAGATGCATATAGATTTGTATCCATCTTGAAGAAAAAAGGGTAATTGAGTCTTTAAAAAAATATGAATGGTTTAAATTGGTCAATATCTTTGACCTGACAGTCAATACTCAAATTGGATTTTTGACTGAAATATAAAAAAAATTTAATGCCAAGAATAGTCATAAACTAATGGGGGATCAAAAGTGAAATATCCCTTTTGTTTTTGGAGTGATGCGGTTATTTATGGACTAGAGATTTTGGTATACTTGCTTGTTATGCCAAATCAAAAGTAGATTATTTTTATTTTATTTTTTCCAGTGTTTGTCTTTGTACCTGATTTAACTTCAGTGAAAGGGATTGGGATTGTCTCATTTTTCTCTTAGTTGCATATTTACTTTATTGTTAAAAAAATATTGAATAATAAGTGAATAATAAATAAAATTATTGAAAGAACAAGCTGGTGCTTTTCAAAGGGGTGCTACCACCTCATTCTTGTTTTAGATTGAATAAGTAATTTTGTTCAAACAGATTTAGGGGTTTTTAAACTCTTTGTTTTGGTTTTAGTAATCCAACTCTTCTTTTTTAGGAATTTGGATCGAAGTCTGTTTCAAGAATGAACAAGAAGCAATTCCAGCCCCTTCACCACACCCTATTTCAGGTAACACCTCCAGAAAAACAGAGTGCAACAACTCTGTTTTCCAGTTTGACAACAAAAACAGACTATAAACAAAATGGCTTAAGCAATTGAGAAAAGTAAGTACAAACAGTTTCAATAAGGAACAATTGATCATTGCTGCAAACCCATTCAAATAATGAAGTATTGTTATTATCACACCTGTTGATGATACACCGAAACGGTCATTTCTCTGTGTCGTACACGTGTCATGATAATCTTGAGGAATGATAGGCTCTAACATCAACCCAACACTTATCTGACTCAAGTGGTTCCAGTGTTCTAAAAAGCGCTAGGTGATGGGCGGGCGACGAGCAGGTGCCTAGCGCCCAAGGGCCTAGGTGGTCTTAGGTTTTGTATTATAACTTTAATAATTTACAAAATTAAGCATAATACATTATCAATTACATCCAATTTAATGCCAAGATACATATGCAAAATTTAAAAAATGAAAAATTAACAATTATGAACAAAATTTATTAAAACTCAAATTATTGAAGTTGGTCATGATGGGTACTTTATACAAAATTGAATTGTAGACAAATATTCAAACCTACTCTTTTATTTTTCTTCAAATTGCATGAACAACCTCAGTCATATTCGATAAAATCTACATTACTAAAATTGGTATCGGCAGATTCTTTGAGAATTCCATTAAGTAATCATCATTTGCTACATTTAGACATATACTGAATAAAAAACAATAAAATTGTTTATTTCTAAAAAGAGGAAAGAGAAATAAAATAAGAACACAATCATCCTTATTAAAAATAAAATAAAAAATCGCCCAGACCCGCCTAGACTGCCCAAAACCCGCTCAGCCATTAATCTGGGTGTTTTTCTAGCGCCTAGGCCGATTTTTAGAACACTGAGTGGTTCTAAGCTCACCTAATGCAGTCCGCTAGACGGACTGAAATTCATACAGTCTGCTAAGCCCATGTGTTTTACAGTCATCCTCAATACCCATAAGCCCTGCTAAGGCAAGTATCTCAAAGATCAGCTTCGGACGAACAATTACAAGCAAATTCCAACGTTTATATCATACATGGAGACTTTTATCTACAGACTACTCTCGGAACGGGAACTATCTCCCCCGTAACTAGAAGCACAAGGCTAACAATGAAACTCCCATTTACCGAATTCTAGAAGGATCTTTACGAAGATCTTCTTCCCTATCTACACCATTGATGGCCTGGTTGAACCAGGACTCCAGCACTATAAATAAGACATGAGGTTGGTAAGCTAAGGTACGGTACAAATTATCTGTTTACAGCATTACACCTTCCTCATATCTCTGTTTTACTTTAGCATCGGAGTGACATCGGCCACCACAATGGTGGTCTGTGGCTCACGTGCATTCCTTGTGCAAGTCAGCAGGTCAAGGTCAAAGCAGGGAGCGAAAAATGACTGCATCAGTTTGGCGCCGTCTGTGGGAAAGACAAAGTTCCTAACCTTTCACTAGCATCATCTCTCTTCAGGAAACAAAGAGATGATAATCAATAGATCACACAACAATGAAGAACAAGGGGACACGTCAAACGCCCAGACTGTCGCTATATCGCTACTTTTAGTAGTGTCGGTGGCACAAGAGCGGTAGACTTACGCCCCCGCGTCAACCACAACAACAACAAACCCCAGGATAGATTTGGTGTTGTCTCAAATAAAACAATCGCCAAAACAGTGGAGGCTCTCATACAACAGAACCTTCCACCCGCTAATGGAGATCAGGAGCAGCACAAACTTCTATCTCTGGAAAATAGCAGAGAGCAAGCACAGGAGAGTCAAGCCTCTGCTAGTTCTCATTGGACTAGAGGAGGTGGTGCAGCTAACGCAGAACCGACTATTAGGATAGAAAGGTCCGCCCTTCAAAACCCTTTCCGTAGAGGGGCACACGACTTAGACATGTTGTACATTCTCTCTGTTCTACCGTTCGTGGACCATATCATGAACGAGGCTCTTCCAAAGAAGTTCACGTCTTCAAAGCTCGACTTCTACGACGGGACCACCGACCCATTCGACAACCTACACCATTACCAACATGTAATGGCACTCAAAGAAAGATTTGAGTCGGTGATGTGTAGAACTTTCCCTACTAGCCTGAAAAAGTCAGCACTAACATGGTTCCACAACCTACCGCCAAAGCCTATCGACTCATTCAAGACGCTAGCGAAGGAGTTCCTGACGTAGTGTCTCCGAAAAGGGCCACACTACATATGCTACCTGAAGGAGAGATCTAATGAGACACTCAGAGAGCATGTCACACGCTTCAATGACGAGCTGACACTCATTGACAGTTGCAGCGATGGCACGACCATGTCGACTTTTACAGCAGGCCTAAAAGAGGGCAAATTTTATGATTTTCTCACCTTGGACCCCCTTTGCATATGACGAAACTCCTTAAGGGCGCCTAGAGGTACATCACCCTAGAAGATATGAGAATTGTGAAGAGGGAAACAGAAGTTGAGAAGAAGCCCTCCATTCCTAAGTGTGGGAAGGAGGGAATAAGGCATGAGGATGAAAAAGGATCAAGTGAAAGCGCAATGACAATAGGTTAGACCCTGGTCGGGCCAGGCCAGAGAAAGCATCCAATTACATTGGATCTAAATCCATGACCCCCCTCATATCTAGCTTATCGAACGTTCTGAATACCATGAAAAACTGAAAAGATCTAAAGTGTGACCCGAAGCATCACGGAGACCCCTCCAAACGTGACAGCAACAATTACTTCTCATACTACAAGGAGGGTGGCCATGACACCAACGACTACAAAAGTCTAATGTACGAGATTGAGTATTGGATCTGTAGGGGCAAACTAAAGAAATTTCTGGGTTCGGAGAAGTAACCACAACGACCCGGGGACAGGGGGAGTTAGTCAAGGAGATCGAGAAGGAGACTCCAGGCATAACCTATGCCTTTCATGGAGTTGGACCGGATGAAGACCAATCAAACAAGTCCCACAAGCAGACTCTACTGGAGATACAGACACAGTCTCCAGATTAGGATAGACGTAATTACTACTCGAGGGTGAAAAACCCAATCCCCACCCTAACCTTTACGGAAGGACCTTGAAAGAATCCGAGCATCGCACAATGTCGCTCTCATCATATCGGTCTTAATTGCAAGGTGGGAAGTAAAGAGAGTCTTAGTGGATACGAGAAGCTCACTCAACGTCCTGTTCTCAACGACATTTCGCAGTATGGACCTTAAGAAGGAGAGCCTGACGTCCTCAGACTACTAGCTGATTGAATTCAACGAAGAGAAATGTTTTTCGATCGGGAAATAATGTTAGCAGTGGTGGCAGGAGATCCTACAAGAAAAATGCCCATTAATAGCGTTTCAAAAATGCTATGTCTGCCGAAGCTATAATAATCTATTATAACATTTTAAAAACGCTATAGTAAGTTGGCCTTTTATAACATTTCTGAAATGCTATTGTCTTCCCTCACGTAACATTTAACAAATGCTATTATATTAGTTTCTATAGCGTTTCTCAAGGCCCTTTTTTTTTTCTATAGCACTCATCAAATGCTATCAAATGACTTTTTATAACATCTTATAAGTTTTATTTCTAGAAAATAAAAATCTAAATGTGCCAAACTTAAACATTTCCATGAATTGAGGCAAAGAATGTAATTAATAAGATAATGTATTACATCGAGTCACAAAATCTATCAAATAATAAAGATCATACTACATTTATTTCAGTTGAATAATAAAGATAATGTATTACATCGAGTCACAATCCTTTCCAGTTTCCAACTTCATTGCTTTGGTTTTTCCCTTCCTTCATTGTTGATGTTGGTTCAACTCCTCAACATTCTCATTTGAGCTTTGAACAAGGTCATGGTTGGTGTTGTTGCATATATCATTGTGGTCGTGATGAATCGTTAATTTCAATCCTCCACTGAAACAGGTCAGAAAGGAAGGAACAATAAAGTTAATGTTTAGTGCGGGGACAAATTTCAAATACATTCTATGCATTTAGATTAAAGCTGTAGAAGAGGACCTGAAATTGTGGTACTTCAGTTATATTAAAACAGTTTTGAGGGAATACCTTTAAAGCAATAACAACATCGAATGTCCTCTGTTCTTCAACCAACTTTTCTGCCAATAATCTGCATGAAAGTATGAAACAATCTGTCAACAATCTGCATGAAACACAGATTAGCATTGTCAGTTTAACTTTAACTGGTTCAACCCATAGCTTAATACAAGATAAAGAAATTAAGAAGAGCTTGGACTGATGGCACTCACAAGAATTTATTGTGTATGTAGTCTAGACGATTATGAACAAGTGACTGTTAATGCAACATACTGAAAAAATAGAACATGAACATAAATAACAACTGACATAGTCCGCCAAATGTTTACACACATTATAAAGTAAAAGAATTTCAGTAATACACTGACAGTTACAACCTATAAATTATAACATATGAACATTATTGCAACTTACTAGTTTATATGTATATGTCTAACTAGTATTCATCAAGGTGTGTCCCAAAGACTTGGGAGGAGTAAACACTATTGCGTAGGTGCAATCAAAATATGTAGTCCGGTAACTGAAGCGGAAACTTCGCAACTTCGACATCAAATGGTCCACCTCTTGGATCTTGTAACCTACTATGCCAAGATAAATTAATAACAATAACATAAGTGAAGAAAGTGTTGTTGCACCATGAAAACAAATAGTTTAGAACTTAGAAGTTCTCATTCAACATTGAAAATTTTTAGACATTGAAGGCAAGGACAGATCTGGACATAAACTCTTTACTACTGCAAATAATACTCCATCATACATAGAAAAGTGGTTCTAGGCCCATAGAATCAGTCCACCATTTTGCTCCCATTAACACAAGCAAAATGGTAAACAAGAACAAATACAACAGGAACAAGAACAAATACAATAAGAAGTAGGCTAAACAGACAGTTGAGTATAACTTGGTGTTCATAAACAAACTAAAGGCAAACATTAAACCAAGTTTCGACATCATCACCTACAAACTTTTCCAACAAAGCCACATAAACAACCTAATCAGACATGGAGCAGTACAACTGGGCACTCCATATATGTCATATTAGACACACCATGCAACTCTCTAGTACAAAATCAAAATTCCAAAACCTAAGTTAACAAAATAAATTAACAAGTTAATGATTAACATTTCATTCAAAATACAGAGCATTTCAACTCAAAAATACATCAAAGCAAAGTAGCAAACAAAGAGCATTTCTTCAAAGCTATCTCTGATACCTCAAAGCAAACCATATTTGAAGCAAAGCTATGAAAGAGAGTGAGAATATTCAATATGAGTTCATGACATGATATGAGCAACATTATGCGTATCTACAAAAGCAGATATAACAGAACATCATTCAATCTGTTCACAAAATGTAGCTAATCAATATTTCCTTTTATGACATCTATAAAAATTATGAAAGTAGACATTTTGGGGCACCGACCTTCATGATCTTGACTATTTGTTTCCGAGCAATGTAGGGTATTTCCCATGATCTAAAGAACGGTGAAATTTTGATCTCACTCAGATTTTGGTTCGTTTGTTTCAGACAGTCCAAACTGTAAGTTCTGGAAAGAATTCATTGTTTTAACAAATGTATCACAAAGCTAGAGTTTGAGGCTACAAAATAGTTACAAATAATAAACCTAAATAAGCATATGATAAGATAAATGTGTACACAGGCAATTGAGAGAGACTGAGACTGACATTTGCAAAGAAGAGATTCCATATGAATAAATTAAAACTTACTGCAACTCAGTGTTCAAAAAATCGCTAGGCGCTGGGCGGGCGGCGAGCAGGTGCCTAGCGCCCAGGGGCCTAGGCGGTCTTAGGTTTTGTATTATAACTTTAATAATTTACAAAAGTTAAGCATAATACCTTATCAATTACATCAAATTTAATGCCAATATACATGTACAAAATTTAAAACCATGAAAAATTAACAATCGTGAACAAAATTTATTAAAACTTAAATGGCTGAAGTTGGTCATGATGAGTACTTTATATAAATTTGAATTTGTGTACTCTTTTATTTTTCTTCAAATTGCATGAATAACCTCAGTTATGTTTGATAAAATCTACATTAGTAAAATTGGTACCGGCAGATCCTTTGAGAATTCCATTAAGTAATAATCATTTGCTACATTTAGACATATACTGAATGAAAAATAATTAAATAGTTTATTTCTAAAAAATAGGAAAGAAAAATAAAATAAGAACACAATCAGCCTTATTAAAAAAAAAATCACCCAGACCGCCTAGAGACCGCCTAGATCCCACCTTGACCCCGCCTAGATCCCGCCCAGACCCGCCCAAACTGCCCAGAACCGCCCAACCATTAATCTTAGCTTTTTTCCACCTTCTAGCGCCTAGGCCGATTTTTAGAACACTGCTGCAACCAGACAATTTTAGTAAAATCTAAATATCTTCAATATACCAAGCAGAAGAGGAGAAAAACCTACCAAGAAAACTACAAGCCACATTGTTGATGTACTTCAAATTATTCGGAACAGATAAAAGTTTTTTTTTTTAAAAAAGGGGAAAAGGAAGCTTCAACATGCTCTGCCTCCTTGCCACACAGACACAGTGGAGTTCTTCAAAAACCACACTGATAGAAATAAAGATATGACTGAAACAAGACCACTGAAGTGCAAAAGAGCGTGAGTATCAAACCTGTCAGAAGACTTAAGATAGAAGGAAAACCCACGTGGAGATTTTGCGATGTAATTTCTAATAAGTAGGCAAGAGGTTGCAGCCGCAAGTTGTTGAATGAAGTAGCTGCCAACAAAGGTACAATGAGAATGGATATTACTTAAAATCATGATTATGCACTTTAAAACAGTAATTGAGTCATAGTAACTCACTTCAAAATCGTACTCATGACTATGTGATTCCTAAACAACATGATTTCATCTACAAACACATTGCAACAAATAAGTGAAACTTCACCTGGATTTACCAATATTAACAAAAGATCAATGTCAGGATTGCGAGCTGCTATGGCCATTGCAAGACATCCTCCAATGAATTCATCAATGAGATATATGGGTCGACCAGGTGAACGGGAGTTTTCTGCCTTGACTGTCATTTCAACTAATTCCACCATATCTGCAGAGATGAAATTATGGAATTTCCCATTAAGAAAGAAATAACTGACAGTTTTTATTTTAGTACTCATGTTCCATCACCAATTATGAAGAAATTTATGTATATTCTGACACTTATCCTCTTATGGATATTCTCAATGAATCTTGTAATTCATTTGCTAAGCACATATCTTTTACTTTTTTGATAGGAAAAACATAAACTCTATTGTGTGAAATATATACCAAAAAAGTCCACAAAAAAAAAAAACCCACCAAGGGACACTTCACCATTGGAGAACCCTATCCCATTCATACTCGCAAATATAGAATGGAGTCTCCCGAAGAATATCCCATGTGTATCCCCATGTCCATAACATGTTTGATAATATAACAACTAAGTCCTCCCTAGATGTTTCAATCCCCTAAATATTTATTGAGTTCCTCTATTTCCCTAATGTCCACGCCATAGCTTGCACAAACATTTCCTATGCCTACTTTCCTTTAACAGAAATGATGATACCATATGGGATGTCATTTCCCTTATTTCATATTTCTAATACCTCATTTATATACCTGATTGCATATATCACTATGCACCATTCAAACAGTAGACGACACCAAATAGCTTTGAAGGCAGGACAAGTGATAAAAATATGTGAAATAGTGTCACCATCTTGTCCCTAAAGAACACATATATTTGGCTAGACCAAACTGCTTTTATTCAACTTATCCACCATGAGAAATCTGCCCAACACTATCGTCCACAATAACAAAGCTGATTTGGGAGGCACTTGAGTCTTCCAAGTGAATTTGTAGTAGGCTTGGACTGCCATTGTTGCATTCATTGCAGGAATGCTAGGGCTCTATTAGTCAAGACACATCAATAAACAAGACAAAGGTGAGTAACTCACCATACAACCGAAAACAGGTAGTGAATCTCAATTCTTAAGGTTTTACTTTTAGTTTCTTGTAGTGCATACCCTCTGACAAGTTCCTGAAATAACCACATAAATAGAGTAAAAAGTACATGCAAACTAAAGGGAATAGCTTCCTTACGTTGTTGCACCCCTACCTACATCTTTGTTTGACAAAGTATAATTGAGGCACAATATGAGATCGGTGTATTAGTTTAAAGTAACATTTTGATAGAAACCAATAAACATGACATTGAACTTTTAATTTAAAACGTGCTTAAATCCATATCTGGTACCCAAGAAGCTTGTGTCATTGGGTAAACTTTCTATCTGCGACAACATGCATTCCAAACAATTAAAATGAAATATTGTATTTAAAGTGTTGTTCTTATTAGACTAAAAGCCTTACACTTGGTGAAAATACCAAATACCTTTCTAATTGCATCAACCTCATGCAATAACATTTCACTAAATTGGCATTCGCTCACATCATCCCTGTATGTAAGAAAACGGGTAACTAAAATGAGAAAACTGAAATACATATAGGTATATTGATGATTTGGGGAAAATTTTTACCTATAGAATATAATTTTGCTGGGCATGTGCCCTATTGATCGCTTGAAGGAAATCAACATCCCAGCATTAACAGCTCCTTTTGGAAGATACTGAATGAATTCGTAAAGGTTCTGAATCAGTTATTGCCTATGAGGCTTTGTAGAGATCACGCCTCTATATTTGGCCACGTGAGGCCAATCCATTGAAACCGCAACTTTTCGTCAACTTAAATGTATTGGGCACGAAAGCTATAGAAACTTAAGCTAGATACATCATCACTTCCTTGCTGGGAACAAGTTGCTTGAGACCCAAACCACTTTCGATCAATTTTTGCCATCTTATCACTTTCTTTTAAGTTTCAATATTTCCCTAGAAACATCAGCCACCAAGGGAGATCCTTTCGAAAAAAACCTTTAAATACACATTGTGATAGGTTAAAGCTAAAACTTCTAAAGTGAGTACATAATAGCACTTGAATACGGAGTTTACAATGAGTTTACCACAACAGGTATGTGCATATGTATCATTTCGTAGTTGTGAAAATAGTATACATAGATTATTATTATTTACCCATAAGCTTATATAAAGCTTAGCCAAATAGAAAGTAATGAGCCAATATATGTATGCATGGTTCATTAAGGGTGGGAATTTCGTAGCTTCTTGTTTTATCTGAACAACAAGTTGAGGGTAGGAGCTAAACTAAAACAATTGGACCATCTTCTGGAGCTGAATACATTCAATGCAACATAAAAATGAGACCACTGATTATCACAAAAGAGTAACTGCTTAATATGATATAGGGCTACAATTAAACAACCCAAAATACACAACCTTATTTTGCTTAGTATCCTGCATTACCAGTTAAAACACCCACCAAAGACATCAAATTAATAAAGAATTCAACCTTTGGTCACTTGAATAAGTATAGCATTGCCAATACTTGGGTAAAACAGAACAATTGACGGAATTCAATCGAATCCTCCAAAAAAGTCTAACCAAGCAACAAGAAGAAGAGCAGATCGGATCGATGTAAATTAGTAGAAAAGAAACTTACAACATTACAATCGGATATTGCTAGCCGTCTTCTACGACGTCTTCATCTGCTAGAGAGACGCCTCCTGCATCATTGATTTTGAAAGTTGAATCAACTCATCCATGCCTTCATCGCTGAAGGTCACTAGGTCGGTCGGTGGAGTTGGCAAGTAATGATCTTAACACCGAACTAGTTTCGGATTCAAGATTTGAAAGTTATTCAACAACTAACAGAAGTTGTTCGTTCTGTAGAGGAAGGAGAGATGAAAAACAGACCCTTTCTCTCTAACAATACAAACTCCCCCTAAATCCCCCACCAAATTACAACTCCAAATCTATCTTCCATGGAGATTCTCTTCCCAACCATCACCACAACAACGAATGAAGAACTCAATCACCAAATCTAACTTTCCATGAACGAAATCACAGTAAAACAACAAGATCTAAAGCAAAGAAACGAAAAATGAAATCACAGTAATACAATTCCAGATCTCTTATTCTTCTTCTTTCCTCTTTTCTTCTTCTTCTCGCTCCCTACTCTTCCCTGGACCGACAACGATCATTGTCGATTGATTTGGAACTTGTTGATCTTTCTCGATCTTTCAATCTCTCTCCCACTCCCTGGTATTCCTGAGTTAAAGAAATTGAGGCAGAGGGAGAGAGAGGTTTTGCTTTTGCTCAAAGTAAGGAGCGGGTTTTCTAAAAAATTTAAAGCGGGTGTTATGCTTTTAGTCTCGCGCTCAATTTTTCATAGCGTTTTTAAATTTTATGTCATTAAACTTGACTTATGATAGCACAAGTATAAAAAGTGCTATTATCAAATGTTATAAATAGGCATTTGTGTTGTAGTGAGAGCCAGAATTGAGAAAGGTCATGTTCCTGGACTTCATGGTAGCGGATGCACTGTCGACCTACAACCTTATCTTGAAAATCCCATGGCTCCACCAGATGGAAGCAGTAGTTTTCACCCTTCACCAGTGCGTTAAGTACACCGGTAACCACTCAAAATGAACAATGCGTTGGGACCAGCCTACGGCACGAGGCTGCCATTATGCTGCACAGAAGCAAATAGAATGTTCCCAGATCCAACCGGATCCCACAACACAATATGAACTAGAGCCAGACCCAGTGACTGTGGATGCATCGCCCACTCGCTCGAGATCCCAATAACGGTGGCCCATTAGAAATGGGAGACATTCAAGGGGTACAAAAGCAATCCGCTATTCAACCCAGTAGAACGGAAAGGTCAATGCAAATAGTAGTAAGACCCCCTGAAAATTCGGTGGCATGGAAATTAACCCCCAAGCAAAGTTTACTCTTTAGTAACCTCAGAGGCATCAGCGAAGCTTGACAGTTTGCTGAAAGTATCAACGATCCAGCAAGGGCCATGCAAATTCACAACGTCTCTCCGCCAACAGTTAGTCTATTTCAATTGTTTATTTTCATTTTCATAGTTAATGTAGAGTTTTAGTTCTTAGAAGCTTATGTGATTTGTAATCATTTAAGAAATAAAAAAGAATTACACAAATACACTCTATTTATTAATTGAAAGATATAACAACAAGCGCCCTGAGCCGGATACAAAAGACTACATACTACGAGCATCTAAAGCCGATGCGACATAAAATAAATACTCTCCTAACACAATCCGACTCCAGAAGACGTCTAAGGTACCCAAAGTAGGCTCCGCGAACTCTTCGATGAACGTTATCTGTGAGCAACAATAGGATGAAGGACTGGCATGAACAAAAGCAGGATGAAATAACACGTCTAATTCAAGGCCACTGCAGACACAACCATCAAATATGGTCTGAGGTGGTACAAAATCAGCAATTGGGGGACGTGTGAAACAACAGCCAAAGCTAGGGCAAATCACACGCTTCATCCGATCAACCAGACGAGCTTGGGACAAGTATCAGATGTCCAGCTCCACACCGACCCGAGATCTCGAATTCCAGCAAAAGGTGAGACAATAAGGTTAATCGAGAAGTGATGGAGGTGACCACTCCGGTGTTGGCTGCTAGTGTTATCTCTGAAATTAAGCGCTTTTGAGCAACGACAGGGCACCAACGCATAAACATCAGACTCATCCTTTGGGAGGGAGTCCGTACTTCTTCAAAATCTTAGAAGAAATTACGAGATCTTAGAAAGCCAATTGGGTGCTCACCCAAAGCAGGTGATCACGCATAACAACAAGTCTTATCATGACTCATGGGCGCAAATGTCAAAACATTCAAAGACTCCAACGTTGAAGATCTCCCTTCAACCTTTAAAAAATCCAAAGCATGTTCTTCAAGTAAGAACATTACAGGAGATACGCTCTGCAAAAGATAATGTCTGCAATGATGAAGACAACATTATATAGAGATAATGGTTCACCAAACAGGAGCTTCAGCATTTAATACCGTATGGGAAACGAGGAGACGACGGTTCCAAGGAAATTGCACAAGACCATGTTTGTCCAATTAACAACGCTGCACACAACCTCATTAATTGGGGGGTGACCGATACTCAACCGTCTCGCGATCTACGCCGTACGCGTGTTACCATGTGATCTATGTTATACACGTAATATATTTCGTACAATAAACCCTAGCTCTCACTCTATGGGCCCATGGGCTCGACCCACTATTCAAGCAGTATTCTACCACGTGCCTGACACAAGCATTAGAAACCCAAGTCATTCTTGACACGCAGATCACACCTGCATATCCCCAGTTGATTCAAGGTACTTTTATCTCTTCAAAACTCGTTCGCACAATGCACTCCACTCGTGGATATAGGTTCGCACGCCCGCAGATAGCGGAGCCCCCACCTAGCCAGGTTAGCTTAGTCAGCCTTGGCTGACGACGGCGACTTTCGGTTCATCCAGACACCTAGTCCGCCCAGTGCGGATGTTAACGATTTAGGAAGTGGGAGTCTAATTAGCGCTATCATGCCCGTTGATGATGAATCGCCAGGGACTGTTGCCCATTTCGCGGACAACGGTCGCTGAACCCGATTAAGTAAGCCTAGCTGGTGACGACTGACAATGACAACTTCTGATTAAATCCCATACCTATAGCCACCACTGCGTGGGTGTAGATGGTTTGGAAGGTCAGAGCCTAGTCGAACCTGAATGATGTCAACGATTTGCCACAGGACCATTGCTCTTTTACAGACTATGGTCGCCGAATTACCAACCCCGAATTTGTAGCCCCCGCTATGCGGGTGCAGATGGTTTGGAAGGTGGGAGCTTAGTCAGTCCCAAACTAATTATGACGACTTTCCACGGGACCACTGTTCTTCTGGAGACCATGGTCGCCGAAAGCCCCCAAATTTATAGCTCGATTCGCATGGGTGTAAATGATTTGGAAGGTGGGAGCCTAGTCAGTCCCGAACAGATTCCGATGGTTTGCCACAAGATCACTACTCTTTTACAGATCATGGTCGTTGAATCCCCTTGTCTCAAACTTGTAGCCCGGTACGCGCAGTTGTAGATGGTTTGAAAGGTGGGAACCTAGTCAGTTCCAAATTGATGTCGACAGCTCGCCACAGGATCGTCACTCTTCAACAGACCATGATCACCGAACCTTCACTTCATGAACCTGTAGTCCACTCTGCTCAGACATAGATGGTTCGGAAGGTGGGAGCCTAGTTCGTCCCGAATTGATGTCGACGGCTCGCCACAGGATCACCGCTCTTCAACAGACCATGATCGTCAAACACTCACTTCACGAAACTGTAGTCCACTTTGCTCGGACATAGATGGTTCGGAATGTGAGAGCCTTAAACAGCTCGCCACTCGACCACCACCCCCTTTCGAAACAGCGGTTGCAGAGATAAATCATAGTTCAGGCAGTGTCTTCATGCTCACATGGGCTGACATTCTATTATCAGAAAAGGCCATTCATGTCGACCCATAAATCGTTCAGACAACACGAGAACGAGTGTTACATGGAATGCCAGCTTGAGCTTACGAAACATGACTCGGGACAAACGCTCTAGCTCAAAACAACGCATGTGCTCGACTATCACAGTTCACTCATGCCAGCAACCACAACCGACAGTCAGGTGGGCGAAACAAGCCCCCAATGGCTTACCTTAAGGATGGGCTATAGCTGGATAGCATAACCCGCTTCTAAACCATTCGCGGAACAACCACTATTGGATGTAACTAAGCAACATTGATTATGATGTCTCGCAACGCAAATGGTCAAACTCTCAATGGCAGACAGACCACTCGACTTCCCATCGACCCGACTAGCCTATGCTAAAGTAAAACGACAAGGCAAAATGGAAAGCGCACAATAAGGAAACTGAGCATAATACGGGTACAAAACATACTCAAGATAGATTTGTTTTCATTAACAGTTGAAGCAAAAATTTTACGAGTGTACAAGGTCTAATCTTCATCAAGAGAGGGTACAAAAATAGAATAACTAAGCTTAACGAATAAGGGAGTAGGAGTTGCGCCCGTACATGCCACAATCTGAGCATCATGATCCGGATCGCCTTTTTCATCCGATGATGCAAAAACCACTAATAAGTTTGCATACGACGTCTTCTTATAGTGATCGAGGTGCCATTTCAGATGCTTCCCATTTATCAATGCCAGCATTTCTAATCTACCGTGTACAACCCAGCGGAATTCACACTTTCCTTTTTCCTGGAGAAACTCTTGCTCGCGCGCCTTCACTTCAGCAAGTTCATGCTCCAACAACTCCAACTTGCTTGTGAGCGCATCGACCTAAGATTGCTCCGTGGCTAGACTATTCTTAACAACACTGAGCTTATGTTGCTCCAGTTGAAGTTGTTCTCCAGCCTTCCTCGCTACTTGAGCATTGAATTTCATGTCGGCCTCTAAATTGTTGCCTTTGGGAAGCCCAATCAATCTCCTTCCTGGCTTCCTTCTCAGCGAGATATCACAATTCAGAATGCACCTCAATCGCAGCTTCCAACTTCTGCTTGAGTGTGTCCCTTGCGAACACCGCCTTTGCAAAATCAAACTCAAGGGTCTTCAAACAAACCCTCTGAGTCTCAGCAACAACAGCTGACTGTTCCAACCTCGTCTCATCGGCCTACTTCCTCAACAACTCAATTTCAAAAAGCGTGTCAGAATACAACCTCTACATGTTCGAAAAGTTACGCTCCATGGTATACACCATCTCATGAGCCGCTTCAACTTTCATCCCAGCGACAGCCACCTGGCTCAAGTGATACATTTTCAGCATAAGGTACTTTAAACCCTTATTCATATGTCCTTCTAGTGTATCCTCTTTGGGTTTTGGAGCGTGATCTATCAGCCAACTACGACGCATGCTTATATGCTTCCTCGAAGCATAGTCCATATCAAACTCCTGGTGCCAGAACTGATTGCTCATCTTCACAAAGTTCGGAGGAAATAGACTTATCTGCGCATCTGGATAGAGCTCTATCCACAACCTTCCTAGTCTCCAATGCTCCCAGGCCCTCCTCCACAACCTTTTCTTTGTCACCAACAACCGACCCTTTATTGCGAAGCGACTCAGTGAAATCCAGAGAAGAGAAGGAAGTGATTTTTCCAAATGACCCTCCATCACCTTGAGATGCAGCCTAAAGTGAGATGGGAAACAATGTGGACTATGAGAAACATGGCTTGTGTCACCATAGCCACTATCAGACAACCCACCAGTGGAACGATTGGACTTCGGAACCTCAGGCGAAACCTCATCAGTACCCTCTAGCAGAATGATATCGGACGGATCAACACCAGTAAAAGTCGCCAAAGTAGCCAGCATCAGCTTCTCGCTTAGAGCTTCTGCCTGCGCGGTACTAAGATTCGATGCATCTTCAACCCCTGCTAATTGCATGTGGTCCCTCTCCAAGCAGGACACTTTGGCATTCGGCGTGGTAGGCCGATCAAGCTCACGCTTCTCACTCATTGGAGCAGGCCGTTTGGAAGATGACCCAGCCCTAACACATAACTTCTTTGAACCTACAAAGGAGGTAAGCATCTCAGAAAGCCCCTTTGTGTCAGATAAAACATGAGTCTTAACTTTGGAATTTTTCCTTTGTCTAGAAGGGGCCCCACCTTCGGGTTTAACTCATGACGATCGATAAAGAATGAGGGCCTCATGCTAGTTGTGGGACACTGCAAATAAAGTTGATAGTATATATGACTTCCTCTACACTGTTATTTGGCAAGTCGCGAAATTTCTTTATAGTGTTTCGCTCCTCTGGGGTAAGAGGAGTAGTGAAAAACCTCCCTGCGAAGAAACATGAGCAACGGTTAGCATACAATCAGCGCAATGGAATCAGAAGATAAAACTATACTTACAAAGTGGCTTGAATTCTCGTTTGAATGGACGATCCTTGAACTGGAAGTACTTTGAATCCGCAGGAGACAAAAAGTATTACTTCTGCTAGGACTTGAAGTCATCAGGAAAATTCTCAAAGCAAGCTGGCGACATCATCTTACGAACGGCGTGATCGTTCATCCGAGAAGAAGTCAGCAACTGAATCACCTGCGAAGTCACGCAGACGCCAACTTCCTTCGCTTTCATCAAAATGAGAAGAACGATCTTGTACCCATTGGGTATCAACTGGATAAGAGGGATTCCAAGAAAATCCAAGAAGTTCCAAATCACATCAAGAACAGGGAAGCATACTCTAGTTTGGAGCATCCCGTGGTGCAAACAGATAAACCCGCCTGTGTAAACATTGGCGTCTAATCATCTTTCAGAGCATATAGTGGCAGGTCCTCAAATACCCCGCACTTCTTCTAGATTTCAGCAAGGCACAATTCAGAAAGCGATTTGTTTTTGAAAAATTGAAAGCCCTTGGCCAAAGTCGCATCATCAACATGGTTTTGGTGAGTCAGGAAGAAGATGAACAATATTTTCCACCGGAAGATGAACATAACAAAATCTTTAAAAAAAATTGAAGAGTCAGTCTATGCATAAAAGAAGACCTGAATAGGGATTGGGTTCCCGCCTCTTCTCCACTGAACCGATGCACATTCAATTAATGAAGCGCGCGACTCAACCAATGATTCAGACTCAATCATCATGAGCGGCATATTTTTTCAAGAAGTGACTTAACAAACCGATGTGATGGCCCACTAACTCAGGGGGAGTAGATGATGATACACCAAAATGGTCCCTTTTCTGCGTTGTACACGTGTCATGATGATATCGAGGAATGATAGGCCCTGGTGTCAGCCCAACACTGATCCGACCCAAGTGGTTCTAAGCCCGCCCAATGCAGTTTGCCAGACATACTGGATTTCTTACAGCGTGCTAAGCCCACATGTCTCACAACCATCCTCAGTACCTGTAAGCCTACTAAGGCAAGTATCTTGAAAATCAGTTTCGGACGGGCAATTATAGTAACTCTTTGCTTCCAACTGGGAAGCAAATTCTAGAGTATATATCACACATGGAGACTTCTATCTACAGACTACCCTAGGAACGAGAACTATTTCTCGCGTATCTAGGAGCACAAGGCTAATAGGGAAACTCCACTTTACAACACGACTCCTAATTAGAAAATGATCTTCACGAAGATCTTCTTCCCTAGTCTACATCATCGATGGCCTGGTTGAACAAGGACTCTAGCACTTTACATTTCATCTATTTTTTCACCAAATATATTTCATATAGGTGTCAATTTTCCATGGTTTGTGGTGTGAGGATTGTGAAATGTTTATGTGAGGAATTGGGAACTGAAATTTCACTTGGATAAATAGATGACGATTCGTCAAAATTCCTCAGCTAAACTCAAAAATCCTGACAATTTTTGAAGCGACAGATATAAGGTCGCCTCTTAATGTCAAATTTCTTGTGGTGACTAAAAAACCCTTTATTAGTTAGAGATGGTGTAATAATTTAGGGGTATAAAGTAAACAGTTATGGGTAAAAAGGTAACTTCATTGGGAAAAAAAAAGCCTTTAAGCAAAGCCATAAAATACATTCTACTCATATGAGCCGTTTAAGCCATGAGGCTTAGTAACTCATTTATTTTACACTTTTGTCATTCTGTTTGTATTATAAAACACTAAATACATATATATATATATTTAACTTTTAAAAATAAAATCCAAAATAAATGGAACCTTATTTTCTAAATATCATATTTCTCATTAAATTTTTTATCTATATTATTAAAGATTATAATTAAGTTAGATTGTATTTTATTTTATTTTAAGCACTTTTTTATTATGTATATAGTATAATTCTTTTGTACAATGTATTTCTTTAATTTACCTTTTTTTCATTAAATCGTGACGTACGCATGCATGCGTGCGCTTGAACACTAGTTGTAAGAATTAACAAAGTTTGCTATATACTGTCAAATGCTTGTGTTCAAATTAAAATGGGAAATCAACCTCAGAATTTTCAATGCTTGTCGTCACTATCGCCCTCAATGTTATTAATATCGTCAAAGTCGTGGATTATACCTATAAAAAGGAAATATTAAACCTTCCCTAGTCTATAATCAATTTGAGGACTTGTTGGTAGAGATATAAATTTTTCTATATAGTAGGCGAAGACTAGAGCATCAAAAGACACTTATCTGCAACTTTCCAGCAAAAGAAAAGAAAGAAGAAGAGCATTGAATGGATATCCTAATTCTATCTTGTTTTCTACATTTCTTGCATCCTGCATTTGATTTTTCGTTTCCATTCGTAACATGGTACTTAATATCTTGTTTTTCTACATTTCTTGCATCCTGCATTTGTCTTGTCTTAACATTGTACATTCGTTGTTCTGCCATTCGGTCCAAATTCAAAATCAGGCAATCGTCATTTCTTGTCCGTAGGGTGATGGATTCATAAATTTGGCGTAGGTAGGCCAAACCAAATATTTTTTAAATAATACTGAAAAACATGAAACTTGTAAATTGGTGTGACATTGATTATCAAATAACAAAGGTAAAGTTATTGAAAGTTTTTTTTCTTTCAAGAATTGAACACAAAGTTGGTGTGAAGAGAGTTGGCAATTTAGGGATAAATACTAGGCATAAAAAACTATCTAGCATTATAGATTTTCAAAAATCCAGTGGTAGCCACCCCCCTAATCCGCCCCTGGCGACAGAAACAAAATATGTTGATGTTGCGGGTGTGTTCTCAATCACGAGGAGATTACATTTATCAAAAAATGACTTCTTAAATCAATCACTGAAGCTCGACAAAACTCGAATTGTCTAAAATATTGTACACCACGGAAGAAAAAAAAATGCAAGAATTTTTTTTTAATAAGTAAACCCACTACACCAAATTGACATTTTGTAACAATCCAAATAATAGTAACACTTTTTAGCTATAACAATCCGCAAAACAATTTTACACATTTTCACAAACAAAGTGATTTAATAATTGTATCACCACAAATCGTATGGGCTTACAAGTGATGTTATTCATGGAGATCTAATTTATTGTATCACTTTTTTTGTGTAGTTATTTTTCATTTTGTTGACTAAATTCATGGAGATCAAAAGTGTTGCTATTTTTTAAGTTGTTACAAATATGTCAATTTGGTATAGTGACATGTCATACGAATGCATTAAAAAAATAAAAAATTGAAGAAAAATATAAATTTCTGAGAAAAAATTGCTAGTTAAAATGTATGTTTTGTCTGGTGAGCCTAGTGTCTCCTCTTTATTTGTTCCAAATCAACAACCACTACTACAAATATTAGCTTAGGTAACGCCACTTAGATAGCGCTTTTTTAAAGAGCTATCCAAGTGGGCGCTAGGATAGCGCTTATTTGTCTTTAAAAAAAAAAAAAAAAAAAAACGCTACAATAGCGCTTTTAAAATTTTTTTTTCAGTTAAGCGCTATCTTAATTATGTCTTAGATAGCGCTTTAAAAAACGCTATGTGGAAAAACGTTACCAAAACTACCATAGCGCTTTTAAAGTGCTTGCATAGCGCTTTCGAAGCGCTATGCTACTTACATTTAGTATAGCGCTTTATCCTATAGCCTAATAATTAAAAAAAAAAAAAATTAAATATCAAATTAAATCTCATTTTTTCAGATCTTGATATGATCGGACGGTTAAGATCACAAGCCCTAATAAAAACCTAAATCTCGACAACATTTTTTTGGTTTTGCTTTTGCCATTTTTTCAAACACACAGAGAGGCGATAGGAGGCGAGGAGGCAAGGAACCGAGGCGAGGAGGCGAGGAACCAGATCGAGGAGGCGAGGAACCAGAGGAGGCGAGGAACCGAGGAAGGAGGCGAGGAACCAGAGGAGGCGAGGAACCGAGGAAGGAGGCGACTCAGGCGAGGAACCAGAGGAGGCGAGGAGGCGAGGAACCGAGGAGTCGGAAGCTCATTTAAATCTGGGTATTTTGTTTCAAGTTTATATCTTTAGAACCGGGTTGGTTAAGCATGCTTTGATTTTGAATGGGTTTTCATTAGTTTGGTTTTGATTTGCCTTTTGTGCCCTAATTTTTTGATTTTCTGAAACGAAATTGAATCATGTTTATGTTTACATGGGGTTTGATTGTTTTGGTTTATTTTTATGAAATTGACAATGGACTTTGATTATGGTGCTTAAATTTGTGATTTTTTGTGAAACAGACTTGAACAATTTTGACCTAATGAATTGGGAATCTAATTTACAATGGGTTTCTTCTTATCAGGTGTTGGAGTTAGCAGGAAAAGCAGCGAGAGACAACAAGCAATCCAGAATAGTGCTACGACACATACAATTGGCAGTGTGAAATGATGAGGAGTTGAGTAAGTTGTTGGGTGCAATCATTGCCAATCTTGCTTCATCGGGCTTTCTTCTTGTCGCTTTTCTTCACTTCACTCAATTTTGTTCACTTCAATCTTCCTCTTCTTAACATTTGCAAGTTTAAACAAATCACTACCACCTGTAACAATTTTTGACCTAATATTCTTGTGTATGGGGAGCTTTGTCTCAATTGTTTAGCGGCTATGTCATGCATTTTCAAGTTATAGGTTAGTGATTTGATCATTCATATGTTTTGGAGAAGTGGAGAATGTTGTTTTTATCCCGATCACTGGGAGTGTTTACTGGAGTTGGCTCAAGTCTCTCCTTATTGAGTTCTTACATATTGAACTGCTCTCTATGCATGTGCTTACCAGTTTCTAGTTGTATTATTTTTTATTTATAGTTTTTCCATGTACATATTTATTTGCAGAAATGGTCAGACCATAGTTTTCATTCAATACGGGAGTTGAAAGATGATATTGCTTTTCAAACTGTGGTACTGCTTTTGAAGTGTTTGAAGATTATGGAGAATGCTACTTTCTTGAGTAAGGATAATCAGGTATAAGCTGGAATGCTATTAACAAATGATTAGAAAAATTATAAGTTCCTCTATGATTAAAGCATGAAAGCTCCCTGTGGTAATACATTTTAGTCAAGTAATTTATCAGTACTTATCACAAGGGATCTGATTAGATTTGTCATTCTACATATAATTGTTGGGGACACAATTTTTTTCTCTTAATCATTTGAGTTTTTATTTAATCTCAACTTGCATAAATAAAACATTAACGTAGCGCCAAAAGTAGTCGTAATCTTCAATCTTCCCTCCCCTGCCAAAAAAAAAAAATCACGAATATCTATCTATAGCTAGCATAGTTGTTTTAATTCTTTTTTAACAGTAGTAGACCACAATAAACCGATTCAAAATTTGCATGTTAACTACAAATTAATTTCATAATTTTATAAATAAATAAATGCCGGAATACAGTGATTTAATTAACCATTTTGATATATATATATTACATTCACTTTTTTCGCAATGTTTAACTCCATGCTTGGAGTGCAGCTAGGTTGACAATGAAAAGTATCGGTGATGAGACCATCAATTATGAGCTGCCCCTTCGAACCCATGCATGAAACAAAAGAGATTGATGTTATGCTAGCTTGATTAATTAGTTGGATATACTGTGAACTTGATTTGATTTCTTTTGTTCTTTTCGGATTTGTACATGAGTCGAGCAGGAATATATATATATCACAATGATATGCAATCATAAGCTTCATCCTGTGAGCATATCTCATTGCCAAACAAAAGCATGATCATGTGAATTGCTCCTTTACAACTTTTTTGTGTTTTTGTTTTTCATCTACTCAGTACAGCAGATTTCCTGCAGGCAGAAGAGACTATAGAGCCATTGCAATCCGACGTTTTAGGTGATCTGTAGCTAGTTTTATTGTTAGTTCAGCTAAAGACTGTCGATGGACTAAAGAAATCATACATCTCAAAACTAGAAAATAAACAAAATAAATTATGGTATCTTAGTTTTCTGTTTGAAAAGTGTTGCAGATCATCAAGATAAACTCACTGTTGGTGTTTTTCATTCAGTGACTCAGTCATATATTTTAATATAACTCAAAAGAAATGTATGTGTTTTTCCTATTATATATTTGTAATTTATATCCAGTAGTAAGTTGTAAGATCCAAAGTAATGTATGTATTTTTCCTATTGAATTATGTCCATTAAACATTAAGTAGTAAGATCTAGTATGTATTTTTCCTATTGAGTCATTTGTGTAAGTAAGTTGTAAGATCCAGAATAAATGAAGCATTTGTAGTAAGTACTCATTATCCTTTGCAATATTGGCTTGTTACTTATGATTTTGTGTATTAATTTACGCTTATACTCTTTATTTTACAGGATCATGACTGCTAGATCCCCGAGCAAGCGCTAGAGCAATGGTCGTGCTCGAGAGAACGGTTAAAGGTTTAAGAGAGGGCCGATCTGAATCTGATCGAGCTCTCTTCTGAACCTGCCTGTGTTGTGTCACAGGTTCTTCCTCGCGAAACATGGGGGACAGTAATAAGCCCATTACTTTGGAGGATGTCAGGAATGAGACTGTCGATCTTGTAAGTTCTTTGTTTCGTTATGATTTGTTTGATACGATATTTTGTTATTATTTCAAAATCTTGCAATGTAGTATTGAAATAACAAAAGCCTAAATGATGGTCATGTCATATTCTTGGCTTATCAAATTACTTGTTGTATTTTGTTCTCTAGCTGTTTGTTTTGTCAAACTTTCATTTTGTTTTGGAAAAAAAGAAAAGAAAATAATAGTATTTTCTTTTGATCAAATAAAACTTTTACGAAGTCAAAGCATTTCCAGATCAAAGTAGTTTATTTGTATGAATAAAATTCAAACCAGTCTCTCTGATTAACTAATTTAACTCGTTGTATTACATGCGCGATCTCTAAAGAGAGAATGTATATGTGCGCTTCTCATTGTCGGATGTTTTACTAAATCTAATAACTTGTGATTGCATGGGAATGTAGAAGAGGGTACCAATCGCTCAAGTGTTTGAGCAGCTAAAATGTACCGAAGGAGGGTTGACAATGGAGGAAGGAGAACAAAGACTTCAGATCTTTGGCCCAAACAAGTTAGAAGAGAAAAGGGTATACTTTTTAGCTTTCATTCCTCTCTATCTCTCTTAGTTTTCATACCTAGTTTAAAGAAAAATCTGAGTAGACTTACTTACAAAGAACAATCAAATGTGAATCACAGGAGAGCAAGTTACTCAAGTTTTTGGGTTTTATGTGGAATCCTCTGTCATGGGTCATGGAAATGGCTGCCATTATGGCCATTGCCTTGGCTAATGGAGGGGTAAGTAAATATTCATGACCTCTATCATTGATCCCTTTATGTTTTTTGGCTTTCTTTTCAATATCTAATTTCTTTGTTGTATATATATACATTTTCTTATAAAAAGGGCAAACCACCGGATTGGAAAGACTTCGTCGGTATCGTAGTTCTCCTAATAATCAACTCTACCATCAGCTTCATCGAAGAAAATAATGCCTGAAATGCAGCAGTTGCTTTGATGGCAGGTCTTGCTCCCAAGACCAAGGTATTTCACATTTCTCATTCTCACTGTAATAGTACATGTTAGTGAAACAATTCTCAAGTATCGCTCTGCAATATTGTAGGTGCTTAGAGATGGAAAATGGAGTGAACAGGAGGCATCGATTTTGGTCCCAGGAGACATAATAAGCATCAAATTGGGTGACATTGTACCAGCTGATGCTCGATTATTACAAGGTGACCCACTTAAGATCGATCAATCTGCTCTCACTGGTGAGTCTCTACCTGTCACCAAGAACCCAGGCGATGAGGTTTTCTCTGGGTCTACTTGCAAGCAAGGTGAAATCGAGGCCATTGTTATAGCCACTGGTGTTCACACCTTCTTTGGTAAGGCTGCTCATCTTGTGGACAGTACAAACCAAGTTGGTCACTTTCAAAAGGTACTAAGATCTTAAGCAGTGACTTCAAAGAAAAATGAACTGTCTCTAGCAAATGGCACTGTGCTAGCAAGGGTGCACCAGAGCAGGTACACTTCCTACCCTTCAACCCTGTCGAGAAGCGTACTGCCATCACTTATGTCGATTCGAATGGAAAATGGCACTGTGCTAGCAAGGGCGCACCAGAGCAGGTACATTATTAAATTTCTATACCTGAGCGTCAAATGCCGTAATTGACAATTATGCAGAACGTGGACTTTGGTCCCTAGGAGTAGCTTGTCAGGAAGTCCCTGAGAAGACCAAGGAAAGCGCAGGAGGGCCATGGCAGTTCATGGCATTGTTACCTCTCTTCGACCCACCTAGACATGATAGTGCTGAAACCATCCGCCGAGCCCTCAACTTAGGAGTTAATGTCAAGATGATCACAGGTGACCAACTTGCTATTGGCAAGGAAACTGGTCGTCGTCTTGGCATGGGCATCAATATGTATCCCTCTTCTTCTCTCCTCGGCCAGAATAAGGACGAGGCCACCGCCAGTATTCCTGTTGATGAGCTCATTGAGAAGGCCGATGGCTTCGCTGGCGTCTTTCCTGGTAAGGATTACTTCCATTTCATTGTTTAAGTTTCAGGTCTAAGCAGTCTAAACATGCTCAGCTCGAAATGGACTAATTGAGCTTTCAAACTATAATTTTGACTAACTCAGAACTATACTTCCACAGAACACAAGTATGAAATTGTGAAAAAACTCCAAGAAAGGAAGCACATATGTGGCATGACTGGAGATGGTGTGAATGATGCACCTGCACTTAAGAAGGCCGATATTGGTATTGCAGTTGCAGATGCAACTGATGCAGCTCGTGGTGCATCAGACATAGTTCTGACTGAGCCAGGACTCAGTGTGATCATCAGTGTTGTGTTGACAAGTCGAGCCATCTTCCAGAGAATGAAGAACTACACCATCTACGCTGTGTCAATCACCATTCGAATCGTTTTGGGTTTCATGCTCATTGCACTCATTTGGAAATTCGATTTCTCACCCTTCATGGTACTCATCATTGCAGTTCTCAATGATGGAACCATTATGACTATTTCAAAGGACAGAGTGAAGCCATCTCCTTTGCCAGGTTCATGGAAACTCAAGGAAATTTTCGCAACTGGAGTTGTACTTGGCACATATCTTGCTATCATGACTGATTTTCTTTTGGGCTTCCTGTGAGACAAATTTCTTCTCAGTAAGTAGTCTCCTGTCCAAAGAACACGTGCAACATCTTATATATCAATTAGTATATATTAATCATACTGATCCTACTCATTGTCTACCAAATGATATAATGTGCAGAAAACATTTGGCGTGAGATCAATCAGGCACAACAACGAAGAACTCACTGCAGCTCTCTATCTCCAAGTGAGCATAGTGAGTCAGGCTCTCATCTTTGTGACCCGATCTCAGAGTTGGTCCTTTTGTTGAACGACCAGGCGTGTTGCTTGTTAGTGCCTTCCTTGCCGCTCAATTGGTGAGTATAAATGATGTTTCATGCCATTGAATATATCTGTATTCTCCATTAAAACTGGCAATTTATCCATCCATTGTGTTAAGGTGGCTACATTGATAGCTGTTTATGCAAACTGGGACTTTGCAAGGATCCAAGGCATAGGGTGGGGATGGGCAGGAGTGATTTGGTTATACAACATCATCTTCTACTTCCCTCTTGATGTCCTCAAGTTCTTGATCCGTTACAGTTTGAGTGGCAAAGCTTGAGATACCGTGATTGAGAACAATTTTGTATCTTTATTGAATTTTGTATGAATGTTTAAATTATATTTTGAATGAATGAGAAACAGTTAGTTATCATGTTGTGTCTTTATTGATTGATTGAACGTTGTCATTATTATATTAAATATTATATTTAGCCCAGAAAATCGGTATCAGAAAAATAGAAATAACAAATCAAATAACTTAGATAGCGCTCAACTAAGCGCTATCTAAGTTTAACATATATACTACAATAGCGCTTCTTTTAGCGCTTTCTAAGAACAATCTAATTACTTTCATAGCGCTTATTTACGCGCTATCTTAGCAGATAAACAAATCTAATTTAAAAAATTCATTTAAATTAAATAGCGCATAAAAAAACGCTATTCAAGCTAATTTACAAAAAAATTAGCGCTTACATAGCGCTTTAGAAGGCGCTATTGAAGTTAATTAAAAAAAAATCAACGCTTAGATAGCGCTATCTAAGCGAAGCGCTATTCAAGTACGCGCCTTGCATAGCGTTTTTTTGAGCGCCATCTAAGCCTATTTTTAAGCGCTATGCAAGCCTATATTTGTAGTAGTGAACTCTGGTCACCATTAGGAATTTATTATAGGGGTTGGTCCTCTTAAGATTTTACTACTACTTGGAATGTAGGGTTGAATTGAGAATACTACTTTGACTAACCTTGGACAACATCATGGGTTTGAATATAGAGCTTGGCGGATGGTACCACTAAGTTGTAAATTCAAACTCAGTCAGCGGCATATTTATTAGTTTATGGTGTGTTGATCAATTCTGGTCTTTAATAGGTTATGAGATCCTGAAAACCAAATTCGCCTTTCAAAAAAAAAAAATCAATGAGACACAAAGACCTTGCGCAGGCAATGAGGTGGTTTATTAAATTTAGTTAATTACTTTTCTTTATAAATATTAATTAAAGAGCTTGAGACTAAAAGTTCGGGCTAAGGCTATTTTTTGTGATAGATTTGTTTTATCTAAATATAGTTTATATCTGTACAATTTTAGGATAACCAAATTGGTCAATATTTTTTAATCATCACTTTTCCTGTCTTTGATACTATAATAACAACGGAAGAAAAGTGAACTTAACAATAGAGTGATTCTACACAGCGAGGAAATGGGCGAGGGGAGTGAGGTGGCAGGGGTGGGAGCCGTTCATTCCGCTTGGGATGCGCATACCAAAAGTCAATGCACACATCTCGAGGGGGTGAACGGCTCTCACCCCCGCCACCTCGCTCATTTCCTCGACACTTAGAATTTCTGTTAACAATATGTTGCTAAGGTCCAACGATGTAAAAAAAAGTGGCTAACAGAAAAAATACATGAAGAAATTATAATGGAGATAATGAATTGGTAATGTGATGCCATCTCCAATCAATATGATATACAAAATAAAATGCTATTAAATAGTCATGAAATCAAAGAAAGAAGATTATATGGGCTTTAATTTGACTTATCGAAATAAAATAGTTTATGATTACAAATTCAAAGATTTGTCACCGTTATGATACATATATAATATAAATTATTATAGACCTTTTAGAAGAACTCAACAAATGTTGGAAGGAAGTTCAACAAACCAGAATAATCTAACACGGAATAGGAATATATTATGTGAGGATACCCATAATTCTAAATAGCCAGGCCAAGTTAGGCCAGGTCCAACACTATCCATCATTTCGGATATGGGCATCTCGAGGATGATAAATGGTGTTGGGCTTGGCCTGGCGCGGGCCTGGCTTGTCCGACCCGACTCTCTAGAATGATTTGTGAGGATACATATAAACGGTCACATCCCTAAATCATACATGTGTCATGATGATTTCGAGGAATTACGAGTCCCAGCGTCAGCCCAACACTGATCCGGCCAAAGCGGTTCTAAGCCTGCCTAATTCAGTCTGTGCATGCTCAGCTCACATGTCTCACAACTACCATCAATATTCATATGTCCTACTAAGGTAAGTATCTCGAGGATCAGCTTCGGACGGACAACTACATCGGTTCTTTGCTTCCAACTAGGAAGCAAATACCAAAGTACATTCCACACAAGGACACTCCCTTTTACGTATTGCTCTTAGATTGTGAACTATCTCCCATGTATCTAGGGGCACAGGGTAAATAGGGAACTTTCCTCCTACAACACGATTCCTAATTAGATAATGATCTCCGCAAAAATCTCCTTCCTAAACTACGCCTACGATGACCTGATAGAACCAAGACTCATGCACTATACATAAGACATGAGGTTAGTAAGCTAAGGTACGCTACAAATTTCATGTTTACATCATTACGCCTTCCTCAGATCCTTATTTGACTTTAGCATCGGAGTGCCATCGACCACCACAACGATGGTCTGTGGCTCACGTGCGTTGCTTGTGTAGGTCAGCAGGACTAGGTCGAAGCAGGGAACGAAAAATGACTGCATCAATTTGGCATCGTCCATGAGGACGACAAAGTTCTTAACTTTTCACTAGTGTCATCTCCCTTCAAAACTTACAGATATGGCAACCAATAGGTCACGCGACAACGAAGAACAAGGGGACACGTTAAACGCTCAGGCCGGCGCAACACCACCGCTTTAAGTGGTTCCGGTCATGCACAGGCAACAGACTTATGCCCCTGCGCCGACAACAACAACGATGGACCCCTGACGCCGAGCAGAATAACCATTATTTTGCAGGCTAATAGCAACAGATAATTGACAGGGAATAACACAAGAAGATTACCCCAAAAACACAGAGAAAATAACTCTAATGTTCAACAAAATTAATCAAATCAAAGGTCTCCCTAAAATCAGCCCACAAGTCGGGCTTTATAGCTAAAACTTGTGATTATTAGAATTTTACCATAATTAACAAAACCCCAATAATCATACTAAAACAAAATACGTAATAAAAGAAATAAACTGCCAGAAATCTGGCTCAATTTGGGTTCAGAATCACTTCCTAAACTATAATTAAAATATTACTATAAAGAAAAAAAACTACTAAAATTAACAAGCAATCTATTCCTAAAAGAAAATAATGCTTAATCCAAAAATAAAAATAAAGGATGCCTAATTAAATTGAAAGATTACTCAAAGTTATTTAGTAAATAACTTTGAGAGCAAATTAGGAACCCTAGAAATCCAAATTAGGAACTCTAGGAACCCTAGAAATCCTCCTGCATCAACCCCAGAATCATTATGCTGTCATCTCAAATACAACAGATTGCCAAGGCAATGGAGGCTCTCATGTGATAAAATCCACCACTTGCTAATGGAGACCAAAAGCAGCACGGACCTCTGTCTCCAGAGGATGGTAGGGAGCAAGTACAGGAAAGTCAAGCCCCCGCTGGTTCTCAATGGGCTAGGGGAGACTGCACAGCTAACGTTGAGGGCGGCAGAGAGGCTCGGCCCTTAGAACCCCCTCTACAGAGGGGCGCATGACCTAGACATATTGTATCGCCTCACCGTCACACCATTTGCAAACTGGATCATGAATGAGGCCCTTCCGAGGAAGTTGACTCCCTCGAAGCTCAACTTTTACGACGGAACCACCGATCCATTCAACCACCTAAGCCATTACCAGCACGTAATGACCTTCAAAGAATTATCTGAGTCGGTAATGTGCAAAACTTTTCCCACTAGCCTGAAGAAGCCAGCACTAATGTGGTCTCACAACCTTCCACCGAGGTATATCGACTCCTTCAAGACGTTGGCAAATGAGTTCCTGACACGTTTCATCGGGAGCCAGAGTTTTCGAAAAGGCCGACACTACGTACTCTCTCTAAAGGAGAGGTCCCACAAGACTCTCAGAGAGTATGTCACGCGCTTCAAGAATGAGCTAACTTTCATTGACGGATGTAGGGATGACACAGGCGTGACAACCTTTACTTGGGCCTAAATGAGAGAAAGCTCTATGAACACCTCACTTTAGAGACCCCTCTAAACATGACAGAACTCCTCAAGAGCATTCAGAAGCACATTACATTGGAGGAGCTGAGAACTGTAAAGAGGGAAATTGAAGGTGAAAAGAAGCCCTCCGCTCTTAAGGACAAGAAGAACGGAAAGATATGTGAGGACGAATAACCGAGCAAGAGAAAACGGAGTGACAACAAGTTAGATCCTAGTCGGTCCAAGCCAGAGAAAACATCCAACTACGTTGGATCCAGAACTGTGACACCTTTCAATTTCAGCCTATCAGACGCACTAAACTCCAAGAAAAATTGGGAGGATCTGAAGTGGTCCCCGAAGCAGCACGGAGACCCCGCCAAGTGTGAAAATGGCAAGTACTGCACGTACCACAAGGAGGGTGGCCACAATACCAATGACTGCAAAAGTTTGAGATATGAAGTTGAGTATTGGATCCGCAGGGAGCAAACTGAAAACATTCCTGAATTCTGATAAGTGACCAGAATGAACCAGGGACTAGGGGGAGTCAGTTAAAGAAATAAAGAAGGAAACTCCAGGGATAATCTATGTTCTTCATGGAGTCGGACTGAATGAAGACCAATCGTACAAGTCTCACAAGCAGACTTTGCTGGATGAGAACAGACACATCTACCACTTGAGGATTCAGAGTCTCATTCTCACCTTGACCTTTACGGACAAAGACCTTGAAAGAGTTCGAGCGCCGCAAAACGACACCCTAGTCATCTCTGTTTCCATTGCAAGGTGGGAGGTGAAGAGAGTTTTGGTGAACACAGGAAGCTCGCTCAACGTCCTGTTCTACAACACGTACTGCAGTATGGACTTCAAGGAGGAAAACCTGACGCCATCGGATCACCTGCTGATTGGATTCAGGTGGGAGAAATGCTTCCCCCTCGAAAAGATAAGGTTAGCAACAATGGCAGGGGATCCACAGCTAAAAAAGGTCATGTTTTTGGACTTCATTGTAGTAGATGCGCTATCAACCTACAACCTTATCTTGGGAAGACCATGGCTTCACCAGGTGGAAGTAGTAGTTTTCACCCTTCACTAGTGCGTTAAGTATACTGCTAACCACTCTGAATGGACGATACATGGATACCAACCTAGGACGCGAGGTTGCCATTAGGTTGCACTCAAACAAATAGAGTGCTCCCAGATCCAATTGAGTCTTACGGAACAGCCTTAACCAGTGTCAAGCTAAGTGACAATAGAGGCACAACAATCAAGCCATACTGGAAAGGCTGAGGTAAACGGGTACACACCCCCCGACCTTCCTTCAGTGCGGAGATTAACCCCTCTACAAGGTTTACTCTTCAGTAACCTCTGTAACGCCAGCAAGTCTCGACAATCCGTTGGAGAACTCTAAATATCCGCAAGGGCTATCCGAGATCACATCAAGGCCATGACCAATCTATCTCAGTCAACAATTAGTTTTTTTATTGTTTAATTGTTTATTTCCCTTTCCGTAGCCAATGTAAATTTTTAGTTCTTAAAAGCTTATGTGATTTACAATCATTCAAGAAGTAAATAAATGATTACGAAATAAACTCTATTGATTACTCGAAAGATGTAACAACAAGTGCCTTGAGGCGGATACAAAAGACTACATACTACAAACATATGAAATCAATGTGACATGAAGTAAAGACTCGCTTAGACGATCTAACTATGTAAAAGTATCTGAGAAGACTGGAGCAAGCAAGATCAGGATGAAAATATCATGATCAACGCTTCCGCGGACATACTACTCAAATATGGTCTGAGGTGGTACCAAAATCGGCAACCAGAAGCACTGCGAAAGTTTACTACGAACTCACAAGCTTGATCCCGTCAACTAGATGAACTTGAGATAAGTATCAGGTGGACTCGGAACGCATACGCCCACCCATGCAAGGAAAACAAGAATATTTGAAAGTCAATGGCCCACTCCGACAGGCCATGTCCAACTCCATCGTAACCCGGATGCCAACTTCCAGTGCAAGGCGACGGAGCTAATCGAGAAGTGGTGGAGGCAAACACTCAAACAATGGTTGTTGGTGCTATCTCTGGAATTAAACATTCAGGAACAACGATAAGGCACCAGCACATGAACGACAAACTCTTCCCTTTGGAGAGAATCCATACTACTTCTTCGCCATATGAGAAGAAATTATGAGATCCCAGCTGATCAACTACGTGCCCACCCAAAACAGGTGACCACGCATAACTGCAACTATCGTCGTGCCTGATCAGTGCAAATGTCATAATATTCGAAGACTCCATTACTAGAGACCTGTCTTCAGCTTTTGGAAAATCCAAAACATTTTCTTCAAACAAGAACATTACAGAAAATAAGCTCTGCAAAAGACATTGCCTACAACGATTGAAAAACACCATTATATAGGCATAATGGTTCACCAAACGGGCGCTTCTGCATTAACTACCAAGCATTGAATACCGTATGGGAAATGAAGAGACGACAGTTCCCAAGGAAACTGCACAGACTACGTTCATTCAATTAATGGCGCTGCACGCAGGCCCATCAATCGAAGGGGAGTAACCAGTACTCAAGTATTCCGCAGCTTACGCCGTGCACGTGTCATCGAACGATCTATGATGTACACATAGCGGAATCGTACATGAAACCGTAACTCTTCCTCTGCAGACCCAAAGGCTTGGCCTACTATTCAAACAATATTCTTCTACATGCTTCGCACGAGCACCAATCCAAATTAGCCTTGATGCACAGATCATACATACAGATCGCTGTTTGTTTTAAGGTAATGTTGTCCACATAGTGCGCGATACTAGCGGACATGGGTTCACACGCCCTCAAACGGGTGGAACTCTCTCCAACCGAGCAAGCTTAGTCAACCAAAACTGATGACGACGGCTTCTGATACATCCTGACACCTAATCCGTCCAGCGTGGATCCCAATGGTCTAGGAAGTAGGAGTCTAATCAGCGCTATCACGCCTGATGACGACTACTTGCAGATATAATTGCCTCCTTCGTGGTCAATGATCGCCAAACCTGATCAGGTAAGTTTAGCTAGTGATGACTAGCAACGAAAGCTTCTGATCAAAGCTCAGACCTGTAGCCCCCACTACGCTGGCGTAGATGGTTTGGAAGGTGGGAGCCTAGTTAGCCCCAAACTGATTTCGACGGCTTGCCACGATAGCACTGCTTTTCATGGTAGCCGCCAAATCACCAACCCTGAACTTGTAACCCCTACTGCGTGGGTGTAGATAGTTTAAAAGGTGGTAGCCTTGTCAGTCTCGAATTGTTTTCGAAGGCTCGCCATGGGACCACTACTTTTTAGCCTGGTAACTGAATCACCAACCTTGGGCTTGTAGCCCCCACTGCGAGGGTGTAGATAGTCTAAAAGGTGGGAGACTAGTAAGTCGCAAACTAATTTCGAAACCTCGCCATGGGACCATTGCTTTTCAGCGTGGTCGCCGAATCTCCAACCTTGGAATTGTAGCCCACACTGCGTGTGTGTAGATAGTCTAGAAGGTGGGAGCCTAGTCAGTCGCGAATTGATTACGGACGGTTCGCCACAAGACCTCTGCTTTTAAGCGTGACTACTAAAAACTCCCAAATTTGTAGCTTGATGCGCACATGTGTAGATGATTTGGACGGTGGGAGTCTAGTCAGTCCTGAACTGATTTCGATAGCTTACCACATGACCACTGCTTTTCAACCCGGTCACCGAACCCCTTTACCTCTAACTTGTAGCCCCCACCGCATGGGCATAGATGGTTCGAAAGGTGGGTGACTAGTCAATCATTAACTGATGTCGATGACTCACCACGAGATTACTGCTCTTCAGCGTAGTCACCAAATCTTTACTCCCCAAACCTGTAGTCCATATTGTTCAGACATAGATGTTTCGGAAGGTGGGAGCCCCAAGCAGCTCATTACGCGACCACCGCTTTCCTTCAAAACAACTTCTACCAAGACAAATCTAGCTGAGTCAACGTCTTCACACTCAAACAGACTGCTAATTCTAATATTAGCAAAGGCCATTCGCGTCGATACATAGTTCATCTGGCCAGTGCCGGGGTAAATGCTACATAGAATGTCAACCCAAGTTTACGACGCCTGACTCGGCACAAATTCTCTGACACATACGCTTGATCATTGCAACTCGCCCATAGCAGCGCTGCAACCGACCAATCAGACAAGCAAGGCAAGCTGCAAATAGCTTACCTTGGAGACAAGACAGCTCGGGCAACCCAACCCCCAACTAAATTGTCCGCAACGTGCCCACTATCATACGCAACAATGATCCCAAGTCATTTACAATATAAAGTGGTCAAGCTATCTACTACAGACAGACCATTCAGCGTCCTATTGACTCAACTAGCCTATGTCAAAGCAAGAAAAGACGAAACGAAAAACATGCAATAAAGAAAACAAGTATAAAACTTATAAAGTGTTTTCATTGTCAGAATGGAAAGGGTACAAGTATACAATATTTACTCCTTATCAGGAGAAGGTACAAAAACAGAAGAGCTACGCTTATTGGAAGAAGAACGGTAGCTTCGAAAGCAAGGAAAATGGAAGAGTCAGACTCTGCACTACGGATGACCTAAATAGGGATTAGGTTCCCGCCTATTTTTCGCTAAACTGATGCACGTTCAATTAATGCAGCGCATGGCTCAAGCATCGATTTAGACTCAATCATCATCATGAGCGGCGTATCTTTTCAAGAGATGACTTAGCGAACTGATGTGACGACCCACTAACTCGAGGGAGTAGTTGATGATACATAAAAACAGTTGCATTTCTGAGCCATACATGTGTCATGATGATCTCGAGGAATTATGGGCGCCAGCGTCAGCACAAGCGATTCTAAGCCTACCTAATCCAATTCACCAGACGGACTCGAACTCTTACAGCATGCTCAGCCCACACGTCTCACAGCTATCCTCAATACCCATAAGTCTTACTAAGGCAAATATCTCGATGGTCAGCTTCGGACGGGCAACTAAAGTGGTTCTTTGCTTTCAACTAGGAAGCAAAATTTGAGTACATTCCACACAGGGAAACTCCCTTCTATATATTGCTCTTGTATTGGGAACTATCTCCCGCGTATATAGGAGCACGGGGTTAACATAAAACTTTTCTCCTACTGTATGACTCCTAATTAGAGAAGGAACTTCATGAAGATCTCCTTCCTAAACTACGCCTACGATGGCCTGGTAGAACTAGGACTCCCGCACTATAAATAAGACATGAGGTTGGTAAGCTAAGGTACGCTACAAATTCCCTGTTTACATCATTACGCCTTCCTCAGATCCCTATCTGACTTTAATAACAAAGTGTCATCGACCACCACAACAGTGGTCTGTGATTCACGTGCGTTACTTGTGCAGGTCAGCGGGACTAGGTTGAAGTAGGGAGCGAAAAATGATTGCATTACTATGAAAAAAGAATTCGAATTTCAAATTAGCCTGCTCATTGGTATTGGGATTAGCATTGGTCTTTTCAAATCTTTATCCAAAACTCTTCAATCACAATTACATATACTAAATTCAAAGTGGGTTAGTGCTGTTCATTTTTCATGAGGGACGACCATCTAAAGCTTTATATCTTTTCATGTAGAAACTTTAATTTTTTTTTTTGAAAACATCAATTTATTTTTTTATATTTTAAACAGACATTTATTATTTAATCAAAAGATTTTACATGTCGTGGGTACATTACGACTTCACTCGAAAAAAAGTAAAACATAAAATCTAAAGTTTATACCTAAATCACCAAAAACCTAGAGTCTAACCCAAAATCACCAAAACAAAATACCAAAGGAAAACAAAAAGGGCTAGCTCTCATAATAAGGTCCAAATCATGATAAACTAAGGGCTAAACCTAATTCACCAAAACAAAACATTAAAAGAAACTAGGAACCTAGGTGGTAGCCCTAGTTAACTAAAATAACTTAAGGGAAAAATTCACAAAATCAAAGAAGAAACCCTTAATAAAAAGGGCATTCCCTCCAAAACTCCAAGATAATTATAAACCAAAGAATTCCAAGAAAACATCTCCAAATTCTTGCAAGCATCCAAATCTTCATGCCCATTACCACCACCATACAAAAGCCTATAGCATTCACATCTAGAAGAGTCTGCTGCTGCTGTGAATATCTTGTGCTCTAGCTACTCATACCAGGTCACAAAACACAATCCAAGCAGCCGCCGAAAAACACACCACAACCATCACCCTAGCCAGTAGCAAATTGCCAGCTCTCCGAGCGCCAAACGGAAGAAAACTCTGCATCATTTTCTAATATACACAGTATGGGACTTATCTAAATATGTGTCTACAAAGGATCATTTTCTGGGCAGGAGGTTCAAACTATTGTATTCCGCAAACCTTCTCTCCTACTGCGCCTTTGTTGACAAAACATTCGCCACAAAATTCGCCTCTCTAAATTTGTGTCTACAAAGGATAATTTTCCCTCTTCTAATGTTGTCAATTTCCCTCCTAATATTTCCAAAAAACTAAGGAATCTTGCTCTATCCATGAAACCATCTTTTAACCAGATTGAATTAGTTTGCAACACCACTTTCGTGATGCGACGCCTATCACAAAACTTTAAGCCCTCCAAAACTACCAAGACTTCGGCCCTATTATTAGTTATTTCCTCGAAAAAACCTTGAAGAGCAGCTACACAATCCCCATTCTCATCTATGATAACCACCCCTCTTGAAGCTCGTTTTTCATCCGAAGACCCATCCACATTCATAACAAATAAGCCGTCAAGCGAAAAATCCCAATACACAATTCTACTATCCTTTCTACTCACCAACTTAATTGTTAAACCCAAGCGATCAACATACCATTATTGGCACTTTCTCTCTTAGGCATGTATACTGTACTAAACATCTGAAGCCACCTATGGGCTAAGATAATCTCTGAATGAGCGTTCAGCTCAGCCCTTCAGAAACTCCTTTGCATATTTGTTTTATAATTTCCCACAGAATGAACATAGGCGTGATATAATACAACATCCCAACCAAATATACCTCATTCGCTCTTCGAAACCAAACTGTTAACAAGGTCCCTATTTCTGTATATCTCCTCACATGAACCCCAAAAATTAGCTCGAAATGTTTTCACACCTTTGCCGCCAGCTCGCCCTCAATGAAAAAATGTTTGACTGAATCTGCATCTGAATGAACACAACATCTACACTTTGAGGCAAGACTAAACCCGCAACGAAACAACTCCCCATCTATCGGAAGACCTCGAAATAACAGTTTTCACACAAAAAAAAAAAAAATTTCTAGAAGACAAACAAGGGTGCCAAATATTCTTTAAAAGAAACACTTCTTCTTTCTTCTCCACTAGCATATGATAAGCTGAGCAATAAGAAAATAAACCGGCCGGGCTAGGTTTCCAAACACAAACATCATTTATTAATTAAAGCACTTGAGACCAAAAGTTTCGGCTAATACCATTCATTGTGATAGATTTGTCTTATCTAAATATAGTTTATACGCCTTTAGGTTAACAAAATTGGTCAATGTTAAAAACTTTAACCATCACTTTTATTGTCTTTGACACTATAATAACAAAGTAAGAAAAGTGTAAACTTAACAGTAAGTTACTGAGGTCCAATAATGGATGGAAAATAAAATAAATTTTGTGGTTAGATTTAAGTCATTTTATACAAAATATTATATGTTTGGTTTTAAACTGTCTCCATAATAATGTAGACAATTAATTGGTATTCTGATGTCATCTCCAAGCAATATGAGATACAAAATGAAATGTTATTAAATGATGTGAAATCAATTGTAATGGGGAGAAAGAAGATTGTATGCACGTTGATTTGACTTATCAAAATAAAACAGTTTATGATGATAAGCTGAGCAATAAGAAAATAAATCGGCCGGGCTAGGTTTCCAAACACAAACATCATTTATTAATTAAAGCACTTGAGACTAAAAGTTTCGGCTAATACCATTCATTGTGATCGATTTGTCTTCTCTAAATATAGTTTATACGCCTTTAGGATAACAATATTGGTCAATGTTAAAAACTTTAGCCATCACTTTTATTGTCTTTGACACTATAATAACAAAGTAAGAAAAGTGTAAACTTAACAGTAAGTTACTGAGGTCCAATGATGGATGGAAAAAAAAATAAAATTTGTGGTTAGATTTAAGTCATTTTATGCAAAATATTATATGTTTGGTTTTAAACCGTCTTCATAATAATGTAGACAATTAATTGGTATTCTGATGTCATCTCCAATCAATATGAGATACAAAATGAAATGTTATTAAATGATGTGAAATCAATTGTAATGGGGAGAAACAGTGACGGAGCCAGGATTTTTGTTGAGGGGGGAGTGATGTCATAATTAATTAAATATGAAAATATAATATAAAAATTAGTTACTTTAACATAAATATAACTTGAACAAGGCATAAATGACTATACAAAACTTCATCTAATCTAATAAAAGATTTTCATTCAAAAAAAGGATGAAGACCACTTTGGATATACAAAAATAGAGTTCTATAATTTGAACTTTTACATATCTACATCCATGAATACCAAAAAACTTCCCCTCCCCCTCCCCAATTAGAATAAAAAAAATATTACAACTGGCTTCGACGCGCTTTCATACCCTGAAATCGTTTCATGATTGCTTCGTTGTCAATGCCATCAAAAACTTCATTTTCAATATACGTAACTGAACAATCATTCATCAAATCATCTCCTATTCGATTTCATAACCGACTCTTCACTATATTCATAGCAGAAAATGCCTTCTCAACTGAAGCAGTGGCAACTGGTAGGATGAGTGACAATGTTATGAGTAAATAAACCAGGGGATAGAAAAATTCCTTCATGGTCTTAACCATCTTCTTAGCTAAACCGCTGAGTCCATTGACATTTGAAAATTCATTGTTGGAACGCATATCAATAACATAAGTTTCCAATTGATCATGAAGTACCATAAGATCAACATTTGAAAAATCAGCTGGATAAAATTGAGTGAGCCGAATCAACCGCTGACTATCAAAAGCTGAAAAAGAATCACTTGGATTTAAGCATGCCATACAAAGAAGCAATTCGGTGTTCACCTCATCAAAGCGGTTATTTAGCTCTTGGAGTTGCATATCTATGCTGGTATAGAATAATTCAACTTGATAATGATATAGGTTGGTTAATTTTTCAGTATTGCGTCGTGATCTTCCTCGTTGTATAAATGTATTATCCATCTCAAGAACAACAATATCGTGTTTTGCACAAAATGAAGCAACATTGTCCACAAGTATATTCCATCCATCTTCCCTCATCATTTGCAATCGTTGTTTGGAGATTTTAACTAAGGTCATCGCATTGACAATATCTTGATCTTTTCTTTGTAATGCTATTGACAAATCCCAGGTTAACGCCAATATATCATTCATTAAGTGCAAATTGAAGATGAACTCAAAAGATTGCATAGAATCTAATAAAGCATATGCTTCTCCCTTTTGGTCTGAGTTTAAACCATGTTTCACAACAATTTGGAGCACATCAATCACTGAAGAAAAATTAAGAAGCAAACTTATTAAGGTTTTATAGTAAGACCCCCAACGTGTATCACCAGGTCGTTTGAGATTGGTTTCTTGATTCAACCCTTGACCACTTGATAGTTCGCCACTATTAAGCTTTTCAAAAATTTTAACAGCTTGTTTGTCTAAAAAAATTTCCTGACACTTGCATGAGGGTGCAACAATGTTCACCGCACTTGAAACCAAGTTGAAGAGTAAAGCAATCTGAGGATGATTCTTTGCAACATGTACAAGCGCTAACTGAAGCTGATGCGCAAAACAATGTACATAAAATGCAAACTTATTTTCCTTGAGAATCAAAGATTTAAGTCCGTTAAATTCGCCTTGCATATTGCTCGCCCCATCATAACCTTGGCCACGTAACCTCGTTATATTCAACTTATGATCAGAAAACATTTTTACAAGTGCTGTCTTGAGTGAATATGCCTTTGTTTCAGTAACATGCATAATTCCAAGGAAACGTTCAACTATACATCCCTTCTTGTTCACATAGCGCAAGACAACAACCATTTTCTCTTTAACTGATACATCACGAGACTCATCAATTAAAACGTCAAATAATGCATCTCCAAGATCTTTGAGTATAGCAAGAGTGGTCTCACATTCAAATGAAGGCTGAGATCCAAACACACAGTAACATATCACAAACTCATTTCCTACATTCATATTCTTCAACCTCTCAAGCTCTTCCATAATCTGAAAAAATAAACTCTGGGTTTTCTTCTACAACCTCTCAAGGTCTTGAATTGAAAAAAGAGTTAAAACTGATTTTTGTTGGGTTTTCAATAAACTTTGCTGTTTTGGAGTGTTTCAAGTGATGGATAGTGCTGATATTCACAGAGTTGGTAGTTTAGTAAGAAATGGTTCTACTTGGAGAAAGAACATTGCTGAAGCGTTCTCTAGATCTGCTAGGGATGAGGATGATGAAGAAGCCCTCAAATGGGCTGCATTGGAGAAGCTTCCCACTTACAATCAAATGAAGAAAGGTATTCTAAGTGTCGAACAAGGTCTGCCTAGAGAAATCGATATCAACAATCTTGAGTTTCAAGAGAAGAAACTTTTACTAGAGAAGTTGGTCAGAGTTGCTGAGGAGGATAATGAGAAGTTCTTGTTGAAGCTCAAGGATCGAGTTGATCGGTGAGAACTTTGAATGATGAAACCATACAATTTCTTAAATGGGATTACCTTCTCCACATCATACTCAATCAAACCCATGTCAGAATTATATCACACAAAGAAATTACGAAATGGACTCCCCTTCTTCTTCAAACCCACAACCAAAACACTCCTAAAAAAACCATTAGACACAAATTCTCAAATGACTCTCTCACTTGTTTAATCAGTTACCAAAATACCATAAGAAAACTATGCAAACATACAAGAAAACATAAAAGCTAAGAAAAAAACAATCAGATTGTCAAGTGGGACATATTTTCATTCTTAAACATACTCAATCAAACCGTTGATGATCCAAATTGGCCTCTGATCATCAAAATCACAAAGAGAAGAAGATGAACCTGCAAGGCTGCAACCTGCAACTTGGGTTCCAGTCTTTCAGTTCCAGAGTATTGAAATTGAACACGAAGTACGAAGATGAAGAAGGTGAAAAGGTGAATAGTTTTTTAGCATAAAAAAAAGGTGAAGTGAAGAAAAGGTGAAGAGCTTTTCAGCATAGAAAAAGGTGAAGAGAACCTGCAACCTAGGGATTTGGGGGTATGCATAAAATTTTTTTTTTCTCTCAAAAGTCAGTGGAGGCAGGTGCCCCCACGTGGCTTCGTGCCTGGGGAGAAAGAAGATTGTATGTGCGTTGATTTGACTTATCAAAATAAAACAGTTTATGATTAAACACTCAAAGATTTTTCACCTATATATATGATTACATATATAATCTAAATTATTATGGACCTTTTATAAGAACACAACAGTTGTTGGAAGGAAACTCAACAACCGGCCGACAATAATCTATCGCAGAACAGAAATATACTATGAAAAAAGAAATATAATTTTAGTCTGCTCATTGCTTTTGGGGATCAAATTCAGCAATGAAGGCAAGCTGCTTATTGTGTGCTTGTATGTCGACAATCTAATATTTACTGAAGATGCTAACTCCCTGGTCGCTGACTTCAAGCAATCTATGATGTCTGAGTTCGATATGACTGATCTTGGAATGCTATACTATTTTCTTGGTCTCGAAGTTCTGCAGTCTTCGCATGGCATTTCCTCTCTCAACAAAAATTTGTTAGGCAAGTGTTGGATAAGTTTCAGATGCAGGATTGCAACTCCGTGGGCACACCAATTGATATTGGATTAAAGCTCAACAAAGATTCTGATGGACATACGGTGAATGCGACCCTCTATAAGCAAATAATTGGTTCCTTGATGTATATAACTGCCACACGGCCTGACATAATGCACGCGGTCAGTTTGCTCAACCGTTACATGGAACATCCTATGGAACTCCACCTCCATGCTGCAAAAAGAATCTTTTTTTACTTGAAGGGGACGATTGCTTATGGTCTAGTCTACAATAAAGGTGTTTCTTCGGGTCTCATAGGTTTCAATGATAGTGACTATGCCGGTGATTCTGATGATAGGAAAATCACCTCGGGTTATGCTTTTACAATCGGATCGGGTGTTATCTCTTGGTCCTCAAAGAAGAAGACCATTGTCACTCTCTCCACCATAGATGTTGAGTATGTTGCAGTTGCCTCTTGCGCATGTCAGGCTATATGGCTGCGACGCCTCCTTCAAGAACTCCATTGTTTTGCCTCTGGCCCAACTCTTGTTTTTTGCGACAATAGCTCCACGATCAAGCTCTCAAAGAATCCAATTCTTCATGGCCGAAGCAAACACATTGATGTGAAGTACCATCTTCTTCGTGATTTAGTCCAGCTAGGGATCCTTGAACTGAAGCATTGTCGCAGTAAAGATCAGGTTGTGGATATACTCACAAAGCCGCTCAAGTTTCCTGTCTTTATGAAACTCCGACACTTACTTGGGGTCCGTCCATTGCCTATGTCGGTTTAAGGGAGGGAAGTGGTAGTAGCTCCCTGTATTATTACTTTGTAAACTGAATATAAAAAATATTCAGTTTAAGGGAGGGAATGTTAGAGGGCTTAGGGTTATCTTTTGAATAAGTCTTGCTGACTTGGTCACAGCTTAGACTAAGTCCATTGTTGATTACCATATAATAACCAGGCATAAATCTGAATTAGTTCCTTGTATTTCTGCATTATTAATTTGATGCACAGCTATATAAGCAGTAACACATCAATGAATAATATAATCGGAGTTTTGTGTTCAACTTTCTAATCTTTTCTTTATACTTAAACTAACAAAAACACTGATCGATCACAGGTTTAAACTTTATAACATTATCAATTCGTTTAATCTCCTTACCTTTTCACTTTGCTAAAATATGAAAGTAAATCAATTTTGGGTTGAAATCATCTTTGAGAAGAAGTTTATAAAAAAAAAAAAAAACAAATCACACTCACATCATGTATCTTAGGCAAAGTCTTGAGAATATTATCTTTTAAAATGGCTGGGCTTATCGTTCCAAATAGTGCTGCTCATTTTTTTTTAAAAGACGACAAATCATTCTCTTTCGAACAGAGAACTCACTCACTCAGTGGCATCGCGAGGTTCAATTTTTTGTTAGTTAAGAAAACCTAAAAAGTGTTTAAAAAATATGTAGATGAGATATGTACGCAACACTAATTAATTTCAAAGATTATAATTAATAGCGATGAGACCAACCATGTAATCTACTCGTTACTCCTGTTGTTACAACCAAAAAACCACTAATCTTCCCTTCCCTTGTGTCATGAAAGAGTCTTCATGACATCACCCACCACAAGTGCGTGGAATTGTTCCTTCATCTGTCCCATATTATAATTTAAATCGTTCACCATCTCTACCTTATCAGATAGACTTTTGAAAATTTAAGATCGCATTAGTTTAATACAGAGGAATTAATATACTTACTATTTCAACTACCAGTTTACGATGTCAATGTAATATCAAGAAATTAATAATTAACATACTTTAGTGAGTAAAGTCGAAACGAATGTGCTGCCAATAACATGGAGAAAAAACCACTAAATTTCATTGGTGAACGTTAAATTTTTTGTTCTTTTTTTTTTAAAACCTCCGAAGAGGAGGAAAACTTTAGGATGTAGCAATGGTGATCTCAACTCCTTCTGGCATGATTATTGATTTAGCAACCAACCTCTAAAAGATTTGTTTCCAATGTTGTTTTTCATTAACAATCAGAAATTGTGGGAGCGTTAGCAACTTTTTGTTTAATGGAGATTTTTCAGGATCTTTCCTTTCATAGATCCATAAAGAATGGGGAGCTAGAGGAGACTGCCAATTTAATGCAGCTGTTGGATATTCAGACGCTCTCAGAAGGATTTGATAGGTTGGTGTGGAAGGGTAAATGTGCAGGTTTATCGGTGAAAGAATTTTACGATATGCGAGTTGCCTTGCGTTATGAGACTCACTCCAACCCTTCATTTTTGTTCACAAGAATCTAGTTTGGGCAAACAATATTCTTCTTCGAATTAATTTCTTATGCTGGTCAGTGTTGCATGAAAGAATCTTGATTAACGAGGTTTAGGAGAGAGGAATCTTCACAGGTAGTCTTTGTGTGCTTTGTAATAAGAATGACGAGACTCTGGACCACCTAATGTTTTACTGCAAATTCTCCAAATTCATTTGGAGCAGTTTATAGTCAGAATTTGATGTTTCAAGGTTTTCTTTTGGATTGACTAATTTGGTGGTTCAAAGCTAATCCATCCCAACACACGGGGTGGTCATGATATAGGGTTTCTCACATGCTCATGTAATGTGTGTGAAAAGAAAGAAATATTATGATTTTTGAAAGGCGGTATTTTGACATTTCTTGATTATATGAATGATTTTCCTTGTATGTGTTTTCACTTCTATTATTCAATAAAAATCTTCACGTTCGGGTAAAAAATAATAAAAAAAACGTTGAGATGCGACACCTTTATCAATTTCATTGGTGACTTACAAGCAAACTCATTTGGACTTTCCCAACCCTATGTTTTCAACAATTTAAAAATTGACATAAATTACAATTAAGTCTGAATTCGTTGATTTTTTTAATTAATTCTTTATTCATTTGATTGAACAAATCTTTGTTATTTTTTCTATTTTGTATTTCTTCATTAATTGAGATGGCCCATTTGACGATCACATTCCATGCATCTTGTTTGAAAATATAAAGAAAAATATAAAATAAATGTATATAGTTCCACTAAAATCAATTATAAATTGGGTGATAAATATTTGTCCAATGGAGACTTTTACTTGTGTCTTTAAACAAATACTATTTAGGGTTATTTGAATTTGATTATACCATTATGGACTGACTCCTTTGTGGTTCATATATATAGATTGTCAAACAAGTTGTTTATATATATAAGCTTTGCTACAGAGTGAGGGAGGGAGCGAGGTAAAGGGGCGAGGGATGGGGGGTAACCACCCATTCGCCTCGAAATGAACACATCAGATTTGAGATGCACGATGACACTCATCTCGAGGCAGATGGGTGGCTTTCACCCATCCCTCGCTCCCTTTCCCTCGACCCCTAGAATTTTTCTATATATATATATATAGATTGTTTACACACACATATATATATATGGAAAATTCTAGGGGTCGAGGGAGGGGTCGAGGGAAAGGGAGCGAGGGATGGGTGAAAGCCATTCATCTGCCTCGAAATAAGTGTCATTGTGCAATTCGAATTTAATACGCTCATCTCGAAACAGATGGGTGGTTACCACACATCCCTCGCCTCTTTACCTCGCTCCCTCCCTCGCTCTGTAGCAAAGCTCTATATATATATATATATATATATATTTTTTTTTTTCTACTCCCCATTAGGATCCCCACCACACACAACCCCCACCCCCAAAAGTTCCATTGACAAGTCAGCAAGTGTGGTGGATCCCAAAGAGTTTCTGACCAATGATCTTAACACGCATTTCTCGTGGGAGATTTTGTAGATGATCATCACTTATATCTGACCGTCCAATGTGGAAAAAGTAGATGCTCAACCTGATATATATATCGCTTTGCAAAAGCTCGAACACTCGAACAACAAACAAACATGCAAACAACACTATTCTTCCTTGTTATTGTCTCTACTATAACATACACACGATGTGTTGTTAACCTCTCTTCTTGTCTAACCTCTAATGGAGTCTCTAACTTCACTGTATTCTCTACTTCTTCGGACTCAGACTACCACAGACTTCTCTATGTTTCCATACAAAACCAACTTTTTACAAGACCCAATTACCCTAGACCTTCCATGATCATATTGCCTCATAGCAGAGAAGAGCTCTCCGCATCGGTTGTATGTTCAAATAGAGGGTTATGGACTATAAGGTTAAGGAGTGGTGGTCATAGTTACGAAGGGTTGTCATATGTAGCCGATACCCCCTTTGTAGTTATTGACTTGATGAACTTGAACCGGATTTCCATTGATTTGGAGTCAAAGACAGCTTGGGTCGAGTCTGGTGCGACTCTAGGAGAAATATACTGTGCCATCGGTAAGGCAAGTGACACGTTAGGGTTTTCTGGTGGTTATTGCCCTACGGTTGGTAGTGGGGGGCACATAAGTGGTGGTGGTTTTGGTATGATGTCTAGAAAATATGGACTTGCAGCTGATAATGTCATTGATGCACTCATTGTCGATGCCAATGGAGCTGTTTTGGATCGCAGTTCAATGGGAGAAGACGTCTTCTGGGCAATTAGGGGTGGCGGTGGGGGTGTTTGGGGTGCAATATATGCATGGAAGTTGAAATTGCTCCCTGTGCCAAAACATGTCACAGTCTTTAAGTTGATGAAGAACTTTGACAATATTGAAGAAGCTTCAAAGATACTTCACAAATGGCAAGTGGTTGCACAAGCACTTGAGGATGACTTCACACTATCAGTACTCGCTGGTGCTGACACCAATGGGATTTGGTTCTCCTTCCTCGGTTTGTACCTAGGACCTAAAGAGTTGGCTATTTCTTCGGTGGATCAAAACTTCCCCGAACTGAACCTTGTAAAGGAAGACTGCAACGAGATGAGTTGGGTTGAGTCCTTTGCTTACCTAGCAGGCTTGAACTCAGTTGAAGAAATGAACAACAGGTTCCTACAGTATGATGACAGAGCATTCAAGACTAAGGTCGATTTTGTAAAGGAACAGATACCTTTGGAAGGAATCAAAGGTGCCCTAACGATGTTAACAAAGGAGCTACGCGGGTTCATGGCTCTCAATGGCCAAGGTGGGTTGATGAGTAGAATAAGCAGTGATTCCACTCCTTTCCCTCACAGGAAAGGAACTCTAATGATGATGGAGTACATAGTTGCATGGGACAGAGATGAAGATGCAAAGAGCAACGAGTTCATCGGTTGGCTTCATCGATTTTATAACTACATGGGGCAATTCCTTACCAATGATCCTAGAATTGGTTATGTTAACCATGTTGATCTTGACCTCGGAAGATTAGATTGGACAAATAGTACCATTGCAAGTAACGCAATTGAAATTGCTAGGACATGGGGAGAAAAGTATTTTTTGTCCAATTACGAGCGCTTGGTCCATGCAAAGACATTGATTGATCCGTATAATGTGTTTCATCACCCACAGAGCATTCCTCCGATGCCACAAGATGATCTGAGGCCAAATGAGATATGGAAGACAAAAGAAATGTTTTTTTCTTCAATAATTAATTAAGTTTAAGCTTTTAGTTAGAAAGACATTAGATGTAAGACGTAAGTGACTAATTTGAGGGCTAAAATATAGAAAGCCATTATTCAAAGACAATATACTTTATTTTGCTAAGAATTAAATACACGTCTCTTATTCTTCCACAAAATTTACTGCATGTGGTAATACTTCTTTCAGTTGAGCTTGCCACATGAAATAGTGTTACTATACCATTTTATTTTTCATTTTAAATTATGTTTCACTCACTTTGAAGCCTATATTATAATATGTTTCTTAATTTTAAAATGTTTTGATGGTTATAAAAAAATGAGGGGACGATATTACAAATGTGGGATTCACATGGTTCAAGCCCCACATATCAGGGATACATCTTATCTTATGGTTCTGCACTACACCAAATTGACATTTTTGTAACAACCTCCAAAACAGTATCACTTTTGAAGTGTAACAATTCACCTCAAATTTACACATTTTCACAAACAAAATGATACAATAATTGTATCACCATGAAGAGTATCGTTATAAAAGTGATACTATTCATGGCGATCCAACTTATTGTATCATTTTTTTTGTGTTACTGTTTTTCATTTTTTTGTCTAAAGTTAGTTTTGACTTGAAATTGTTTGGTGAATTGCAACATCTCAAAAGTGATACTGTTTTGAAAGTTGTTACAAAAATGTCAAATTGGTGTAGTGCTGGCATCTAATAAAAATCACGGATATCATGTTTATGAGAAATTTATTGTCTAATACTTACTAATCTTGACTTAAGCTTTCCCACCACCTCTTTCTGTTAAGCTTCTGTTAATTGTCCATGATAAGTTATCTTTCAGATTTAAGCACGAGAAGAATAAATCAGAGCATCCACAGTGACTAACTGCATCTCTGAAACAGAACTCGTTAAAGAACTCCACATACAACACAAGGGGGAGGAATATTGCTTAGCTCAGTTGACAGTAATGTGTTTGATTCAAAGCATAAATATTTCCAAATAGTTTGTCTAGGCAGTCAGGCTTAACTATTTTTTTTGTTAGGTTTGGACATTTTTACACTTTTATCCATTTTCTTTAAAACACAATTACAAACATTATCTATAAAAGGGTAGAAGTACAAAAAGCCTAAAACTTGATTAAAAACCACAAACATTTTCTTTAAAACACAACCACAACCACAACCATATTTTTGGCTAGGTTTGGACATTTTTTCTCAGGGGGTGTTTGTGTGCAGCTCTGGCAGAAATTTATCAGGGAAAATGTTCATGAAATACCCTAAGGGCTGCCTCGAAACCATTCCTTCAGCAAGTTCATAAGCACCGTTGCCATTCCTTCATGAGATGAGTATCATACTATCATGTAGATTAATTAAATGTGAGCTCAGTGGAAAAGGTGGCAATTGAAATTCCATCACATGGATGGCTACTGAATGGTGAAACTATTTTACAATCACAATCACAGTCACAATCACAATCACAACAACAACAGTTAAATGAATTGTTTTACAGGCACACCCACTTGTACAGTCAGAGGTGCACCCCAACCAAATAACATTAAAACCAATGACTGTAACTATCACTTACAATGTCATAAACTATGAGTATCAATTGCCATTGTCAAAACCATATATGTGGTATATAAAGTCAATTAAGTTGTCAATATGTTTATCTATATTGAATATCTTAGGATGGATTATGACATGGTAGTAGAAAAAGTCAGCATCGGAGAAATATTGGACTTTCACTAAAAGGAGTTATTCAACGAAAAGAAAGAGTGGTGACCTTTTTTTTTGGGGGGGATTACATTTTAGTCTATCTCCCAGCCAGTGGCTACCTTCTTGGTAGATAACTTTTCAAAAACAGAAATTAGAGGAACAATGCAAGAGCTTAAATCAGAAGTTTCTCCAGGTCTTGATGGTTTCTCCATGAAATTCTATTTAAAAATGTGGGAGGTAATCAAAGTTGATTTTCTTAAGGTTATTGAAGATTTTAATAGACATTTTCTGGATTGACGGTTAAACACCACTATCATATCGCTTATTCCTAAATGTGCCGGTGTGCGGACTGTCAAGGACTTCAAACCTATTAGTATTTTGAACGAGGCCTATAAGTCATTGCCAAAGTGTTGGCTGATAGATTGAAAAATGTTCTTCACTCAGTTATTTCTCAATTTCAAAGTGCAGCAGTAAGTGGAAGGCAAGTAGTTGATATTATCGATTCTAGGAAAAAACAAGGTGTTCTAGAGCTTGTCATCAAATTAGATTTCTCAAAATCCTTTGACAATGTTTATTGGAGTTATTTGGATTTGGTAATGACTCACATGGGGTTTGACTCAAAATGGATCCATGGGCTTTGCACTTGTAGTTCTACACCCAATTTCTCTCTAAAGATTAACGGACAACTACACAGGTTTTTCAATAGCTCTGAAGGCCTGCATCAGGGTGATCCCTTGTCTCCTCTTCACTTTACTTTAGCAGCAGAATGTCTGACCCAAATGATTCTTAAAGCGGTTGATGTTGGTCTAGTAAGAGGGTTTTTGGTCGCAGAAGGTAGTCATCATCTTTTCATTCTTCACTATGCAGATGATATTATCATTTTTTGTGATGCATCTGCCTCTCGGGTTATTGCTTTCAAAAGAATTATGCTTTGGTTCGAAGTTATTTAAGGTCTGAAAATCAACTTTCACAAACCAGTGGTGTTGCCCATTGGAGAAGTCTCTCATCTGCAGCAGTTGGCGGGTTAGCTTTCAGTTAAGAACTTAGGCATGTCTTTGGGTGCTAGATTCAAAAGTAAAACTGTGTGGGATGAGTCAATTGAAAGGATGCAGAATTGAGACTAGCTTCTTGGAAGTGCAAATTCCTCTTGAAAGTAGACAAACTAGCTTTTGTCCAATCCACTTTAGCCTCTATCCGTGTGTTCCTTCTATCTTGTATCAATGTTCCTTCTTCAGTTGTAGCCAATATGGAACAGATCATGCGTGATTTCCTTTGAGGTTCTACACAAACCTTGAGAAATATGCAGTTAGTGAGTTGAGAGAAAATCTGTTGTCCTAAAACCCGAGGTGGTCTAGGCATTCGCCAAGTGAATACATCCAATTTAGCATTACTTTCTAAGTGGATTTGGCAATTTGCAGAAGATAATGGTACATTATGGAGATTGCTCATCATTGATAAATATGGGAGAAATAAATGGGATTGGAATACCAGAACCAAATACACTCCCTATGGGTGCTCTATGTGGAAGTCCATCTCTCGGTGTCCAAGTATCTTCTACCACCCTCACACCTCGCTTCGCTGTGGCAATTGTGATCTCATCTCTTTTTGGCATGATTGTTGGTATAGCAACCAACCTGTGAAGGATCTGTTTTCAATATTGTTTTCCATTAGTAGCAAGAAAAAGGGGAGAGTTAGCAATTTTTTGTCCAGTGAAGATTCCTAGGATCTTTCTTTTTGGAGAACCCTAAATGATGAGGAGCTACATGAGAACGCCAATTTAATGCAAGTGTTAGATATTTAGATGTTCTCGGAGGGATCTGATAGTTTGGTGTGAAGGGTAAAAGTGTGGGTTTCTCGGTGAAATAATTTTATGATATGCCTGCAGCACCTAATTATGAGACCCACTCCAACGCCTTCATTTCCTCTCACAAGAATCTGGTTTGGGTGAAAAATATTTTACCTCGGATTAATTTCTCTTGTTGGTCAGTATTGCATGAGAGGATCCTGACTAAAGACAGGTTGAAAAAGATAGGAATCCTCACATGAACTCTTTGTGTGCTTTGTAATGAGAATGACGAGACTCTGGATAACTTGATGCTTCATTGCAGATTCTCTAAATCCATTTGGAATAGTTTCTTGTCAGAATTTGGTTTGAGACTGATATTTCAAGGATTCCTTTTGGATTGGCTAAGTTGGTGGTCTCAAGCTAATCCATCCCAGCGCATGAAGTGGTTATGGCGTAGGGTTCCTTATGTGCTCATGTTGTGTTTGTGAAAGAGAAAAATATGAGAGTTTTTAAGGGCTTAACAGATCGGAACACTCGATCTATATTGAGATTAGGGAATTGCTGTGGAAGATGGGTTCGGCTTGTAATATCTTTAGAGACTTGTTCTTTGACACCTTCATGGTGTCTTGACATTCCTTGATATAGGGATGATTGTAATTTGTTTCTCTTCTTATCTTCAATAAAAATCTTCGTGTTCGAACAAAAAAATAAAATCTATATTATTGTTAACCGCTTAGCAGACTACTCAGTCTCTATAAAATGCAAACATATCCAGACTATATAATGAGAGAAGGCCCAGATGAACAATAAAAATGTCTTCAATTCTAAGTTTTATTTTCCATTTGGCCCCCCACTTTTATACTATTTACAAGAAAAATCAATAAGTAGATAAGCAATGACAAGGGGTGTTTATGTCTTTTAAATGAAAAACATTATTACACATATTTACCATTTTACCATCCCAAATTCAGACTATTTACAATCAAAATTAGATTTTCTCAAACATTGATTAATTATATAAGTTCCTAACATGATTTATTTGAAGCCCCAAATTATCTATAAATTATAAATAGACCTTACATGTAACTTTTGAATTTTCTATTTTTCCTCCACATTTCATAATTTTTACAATCAAAATCAGTCTCTCTCAAACATAAATTATTATAACTAAGGCCCTAACATAATTTATTTGAAGTCTCTCTAATTTTTTATAAACTATAAATAGGCCTTTATATCAAACTTTTGGATTTTTTTTATTTTGTCCTTCAAATTTAATAATTTTTTACAATCAAAACTATCCTATTTGATTAATTATATGTAAGTCTCTAATATAATTTATTTGAAGCCCCCAATTATATATAAACTATAGATAGGCTTTTACAACAGTGAGAGTGTAATATTTGGTTACAATATTTTACTCCTAAAATTTTAATTTTTACTTATTATTAAAATTTTAAATAAAAATAAAAATATTGAATATACATGCAAGTAGTGTGTGTCCACACCATAGTCTTAATTAATAGGAAAACAAATCACACACAACTGCACCTTGAATTTTTGTACAGTGACTGCTATGATTTGAGTTGACCTAGTAATTTTCCATAGTTGCAGGTAAAAAATGACAAGCTTTACTTTTGAGGTTCGCAGGTAACCTTTTCTACGCCAGTCTATAGGCCTTTCTTGCTGAGTTTGTAGTTTTGTTTTGATTATTTTTCTCAAAGAATTTTTCATGTATCTTTGATAGCTACGTTTGATTTCTTTTATACAAGTCTACCAACTTAGGTCAATGATCGACTCACAAAATCCAGTCGTTCTTAAGAGCCAGGGAGGCACGCCACAAGAGCGCTAGGGAGCCTCCCTGGCAAGTGTTTTTGAGTGAGAGGGATGTTAAAAAAAATCACGAAAAGCCTAACTGACGTTATCCCTTTCCCCAAAAAAATAAGCTCTAAGTTCTTTATGCAAAATATGTTCTAGAGAAAAAAACCCTATAGAGAAGAAAAGCTAAGTCCGAAGAAAAGCTCAAAAGCTCTCTCTGTAGAAATCGTTCCCCATTTCGTCTTCGAACTTGATTTCGTCCCCAAGTTCAAAAGCTTTGAAGCTCTCTCTTAAGAAAAGCTAATTCTGAAGCTCTAGATCGAAGCTTTCTCTCGTTCTAAGCCTTCAATTTCGTCTTTGAATCAAGATATAGGGTTTCTAGATCTAGTGGTGGGTTTCGTCTTCCAAACGACCCAGAGAGAAGCAGTTTTTATTGCAGTTTGGTGCTTTTTGTAAGTGTGTGTTATTGAATTTTGAGGAGAATGATATTTGTGGCGGCAAGGTTTGGAGGTTCAGATACTCTTATTGGAATAGTAGCCTAAGTTATGTGTTGACAAAGGGGTGGAGTTGATTTTTCAAGGAGAAGAACTTAAAAGCCGGAGATATTGTTAGCTTTCTAAGATCAACTAGCGGGGAAAATAAGACGTTTTACATTGCTTGGAAGGCCAAACCGAGTTCGAATTCCACTGCCATCGAATTGTATTTCCCGATTTACCCAATTGAGTCAGTCAACAAATTGGTTCAGTCCTCTGTGCAAGTAGTAAGGCTGTTTGGGGATGAACATTTTCACCAAATTACCATAAGCAACCAGAGTTGGGTAAATGTTGTGTTTCGTAAAAGTGTAACAAATACGGAATACAATTAATAGTTGCAATAGAAAGTAACAAATCCAAAGTATAATCAAGGTAATGTAAAGTAAATAAAAATAAAATAAAACATGTACCACACAAGCAATTTAACGTGGTTCAACAAGTTTGCCTACGTCCATGGGTAAAGAAAATAGTTTCACTAGTGAGATAAAAAAATACAAATGGAGAGACCTGCACAACGTAAATGACATTAAACACACACGTGTCTAAATGACACCACAGATATACGCGGGGTGTGTATATCTCTCAAACACACTCACTCTCCTATCTTTTTTCTCATAATAGACACACAAAAGGTTTTGGAAGAACCCTAACACACAGAGAAATCAACACTGAAGAAGATGTTTTCAAACAAAAGAGTTTGGTCCCTTTTATAGACGAAAGAGGCGGTGGGTGTGAGGTGGTGATGGGTTATATCACCTTCCACCACCTTCTACTTCCTTCCATAAACCTCTTCACTTCAAGATCCAACTTTGATCCAACTCATCCCACCAACAATCTTCTTCTTCACTTCACGATCCAGCTGCTACCACCTAACTTCCTTTGCCGACAAGCTGAAATTCAGCAAATTTGAATTCAAAAAGTGATGTTTTGTTCTCTGTTTTCAACAATAATCCATCTCGGTGAAGATTTCACAAAACAATCAGACCACACAAGCATTATTCGTCTTTGCCCTTCACACCCCAAATGGGTCAACACACATAAAGGATGTTGATCACGTCCAAGCAGTGTTGGAAGTTGACCCGAGAAACTATTTTTATCAACATATCTGCAGGATTCTCTTTGGTATCAGTTTTTTTCAGTAAGATGTCACATTATTCAATAATTTCTCACACAAAGTGAAAACGAACATCAGTGTGCTTTGTACGTGCATAATCTGAATCTAGATAGCCAACACAATGTTGACCGTTACTCATATCTTTCTCAAAGAGTAAACCAACATCTACTGTATCGAGGATGTAAAGTAGAAGCCATTTCTCCGCTTTTAGTGTCATTTGCATGGATTATACATGTACCGACTTGCCATATTAACCACCTGTGAAATGTCGGTCCTCTTACACACCATTGCATACATTAAGCTTCCCACTGCATTTGCATATGAAACTTGAGCTATATATTCTAATTCATCATCAGTACTCGGAAACAAAGAAGCTAAAAGCTTAAAGTGAGGGACAAGAGGTGTACTAACTGATTTTGTGTTGACGTTCATCCCAAATCATTGTAACACCATATTCAAATATGCTTGTTGAGACAAGCTCATAGGTTCCTTTACCATATCTCTTTGAATTTCCATGCCAAGGATTTTCTTAGCTTCACCAAGATCCTTCATCTCAACCTGAGTACTCATCCGACATTTCAACTTATCAACCTCATACTTGTTCTTGGCGGCTATAAGCATATCTTCTATATATAAGATAAAATATATAAAGGAACCGATGATACATCAAAATAGACCGATCATTACAATAATACATGTGCCATAGAGACCCAAATACAGAGGCCCAGACGACTCCAGCCAATGAGGAAACGTGAACAGGGCCCAAATCCGGGCCCAAACGAATCAGAGGGAGTCTAGGCCCAACACGAGTTCTCTCATAAAGAAGAGAAATGCTGCACAAAAAAGAGTCGTGGAGGGAGTTACGCATCCTCAAATGCATCTCCATTAAGGAGGAGATTGTTATAAGAAACATCTCTTTCCGTTGCGCCTCACATGCTTAAATCACGCAGAGAGTTAACTACGACCATTATAAAAGGTAAAGAGGAAATTCGACATAGGTATGCAACTTTAACTAAGTTTTGTCAAGATTTACATACTTCGTCCAACAGAGTTACTGAATTAAGCATTGGAGTGCCTTCGGCCACCAAAAAGGTGTTCCTTGGAAGTCTAACAATTGTTTTGTAGGTCAAACTCAGAGGATGACGATTTTTGGACGCATCAGTTTGGCGCCGTCCATGGGGAACGACAAGTTTTATTTTTCAAAAATAAGATTCACAGTAACAAAGCTCACACAACCCGATAGAAGATCAATGGAATACTCCACAAATCTTCAATCTGGCAATCAAATATATGACATGCTGTCCAATATTGATCCAACACTGACCATCGAAACAACCGTACCTACTAGAAAAAAGCTCCAACAGGTAACGATTCAGACATCTCTGACATCATGGGGAATCCCCTCAGATCCCTGAGTAGAGATGCTTATGGCCTAGATGAACCGCATGATCGAGATGGTAGACAAGATCATCTGAGACCTGAAGGACAACAACTTTCGAGAAGAAATCACCCAGCTTAAGAGACACTGGACTAATAATAGTTCCAAGTGCAATCAAGGGTTGTCTAAAAATCTACAACTGAAAAAACCCAAATACGGGAGAACGAACGTTCTCGACTCTGATAGCGAATTAGAGCAAGATCCTTGAGGCTATAGCATGAAGAAAAGATGTCAAATGGCGGCCAAAGATGAGAGGAAATCCAAAAAAGCGGAACAACAGCAGCCACAACGATTACGGACATGATACCGAAGATTGTCGCAATCTGAAAGACAAAATTGAATGTCATATCAGAAAAGGACGACTCAGAGAATTCGTCGAACTTGAGCGCAAAACAATCATTTCGAATGAGCAAGCAAAGGGAACAGTCTATGTATTGCATGACATGGGTGGGGAATAAGAGCAATCCAATCGATCCCGAAAGCGTATAGTCAGAGACTTAGGTACAAAGATCAGATTCCAAGAACCATCTGCACAACATGTAAAAAGAATGCAAATGACTTTAACCTTTTCATAAGAAGATGGTGATGGGGTTAATTTCCCACACAATGATGCTTTGGTGATCTTGGTCCGGATAGCTAAATGAAAAATTAAAAGAGTATTAATCAACACTGATAGCTCGACCAACTTTTATACCTAACAACTTTTCGAAGGATGAAGTTCACCATTGAGATGCTCTCACCAAGCGATCAATCCATGGTAGGTTTTAGTGGAGAACAATGTCACCTACTGGGTACAAAATGCTACTCGGGAGACCGTGGACACACACAAGATGGGCGCAGTCTCCTGCACTATGCACCAATGTTTAAAGTACCACATCGACAATGGTATTCGAAGGATAAAAGGAGAACAACCAGCGGCCCGAGAGTATCATTTTGCAGCAATAAAGACTCCCCATAAATAACAATTTCTATAACGACTGAAAAAGCCTTCACAACAACTTTATAAAACGAGTTCAGACTCTCTGGATGACAAGACGGCTCCAACCAGTCCCTAAGATTGACCCAACACCGGGCAACCAGAAGAAGAAACGGTCGAGGTCTACTTAGACAAGAAGCAGAAAAGACAGTCTGAATTGACACAAAGATTCAACCTAAACTCACCAAGGAACTGATCCAACCATTGAGAGATAACCAAGATGTTTTTCCATGGACGATGAAGGACATGGTGGGAATAGACCCATACATCATCTCCCACAATTTACAAGTGAATTTAGATAAGAAACCAGTTCGACAAAAAAGAAGACCGGTGACCACGGAGCGTAATCAGGTGATAAAAGAAGAAGTATACCGACTGCTTAGCGCAGGAATGATAAGAGAAGCTCGTTACCCAGATTGGTTGGCGAACACTGTACTAGTAAAAAAGAAAAATGGAAAATGGAGTGAGTCCGTGGATTACATCGACCTAAATAAAGCCCTGCTCCAAGTACAACTTTCCATTTCCACGAATAGATCAAATAGTGGATGCAACTGCCGTACATGAAATGCTAAGTTTCATGGCTGCATACTCCGGGTATAATCAGATACAAATGTACCCTACCGACAAAAAAACTTTTTCATAACGAAAATGGGTACGTGCTGTTGTCGAGTAATGTTGTTTGGATTAAAAAATGCGGAAGCAACGTATCAACGACTAGTAAACATGACGTTTGAAGATCAGATCGACAAAACAATGAAGGTTTGCATCAACAATATGTTCGTCAAAAGCTCACGCAAAACAGACCACGTTGCAGATCTCAAACAAGCTTTCTCCCAGCTTCGGAAGTACAAGATGAAGTTGAACCCAGAGAAATGCACCTTTGGGGTGGAGTCAGGGAAGTTCCTCGGGTACATGGTCAACCAATGAAGAATTGAAGCCTATCCAAAGCAGATACAAGCGCTTCTCAACATGCAATCACCGTCAAATATAAAAGATGTTAATAGCCTTAACGGAAGTTTAACAGCTCTGAAAAGTTTTATCTCCGGATCATCAGACAAGTGTCTTCTGCTCTTCAAAATCTTGAAGGAGAACAATACATTCGAGTGGAATGATGAATGCGAAAGAACCTTTCAAAGCCTTAAGACATACATGGAAAACACGAAGCTACTAAAAAAACTGAACACAGGAGAAGCATTGTATCTGTATCTATCTATTTCCAACCACACGGTAAGTTCAGGTCTGATACTAAAAGAAAACGGCGGGCAAAAATAGTGTACTACATTAGCAAAACACTCGCAGATGTAGAGATCAAGTATCCGACCCTAGAAAAACTAGCTCTCATTCTAATAGTATCATCAAAAAAATTGTGACCATACTTCCAAGCACACCCAATCGCGATCATGACCGAACAACTGCTTTTGTCGGTATTACATAAACCAAATCTGTCATGATGAATGGTAAAATGGGCGGTAGAACTTGGACAATTTGACATCAGCTATGCCCCCAAAACCGCTATCAAAGCTCAAGCATTGGCGAATTTTATCGCCGAGTTCACAAGAAGCAATAACCAACATAAAGATAAGGAAAGCAAAATAGAGAAACCCGAACCAATCACCGAAGGATGGATCCTCCGCTATGATGGGGCGTCCAACGAGGTAGGAAGCAAAGTTGAAATATTCTTGTATAACTCGGAAGGCATCGCATTAGAAAAAGCAATAAATTTCAATTTTAGAGTGTCTAATAATGAAGCTGAGTATGAAGCTATAATAGCGGGGCTACAGTTAGCAAAATATCTGGGAATAAAAGACATTAGTATCTTTATTGATTCCAAACTGGTGGTCAATCAACTAAACAACGAGTTACAAGTAAAAAAACACCCAAATAAAAGCCTACCATCAGAAAACCACAAAGATGTTACCCTTCAACGATGTGTGTGAACGGAGAACAAAAGAGCCGATGAACTAGCAAAATAAGCCTCAACAACAAAGGATAATGACAACCCACTCGTCATGACACAGGAAGCTTCATACTCGAAAATCAATCGAAAGAAGCATGCACTGTAAACCAAGAAACCAATTGGACAACTCCAATCATGGGGTATATATTATACGGAGAACTCCCAACAGATAAGATGGAAGCCAGAAAACTATGAAATCGTGCAGCATGATACACAATGATCAATGTCAAACTGTATAGGAGGTCTGTCACGAGCCCATTACTGAGGTGCCTTGCACCAGGAGATGCCGAATACGTCCAGCAAGAGATACACCATGGCACATGACGAAATCATCTAGGAGGAAGAGCATTGGCCCCACAAAGCTCTCACATTAGGTTATTATTGGCCAACAATGCAAGCGGATGCTCAAAAACTAGTTCGTAAATGAGACAAGTGCAAAAGATTCGCCCCATACACCCACATGCCGGGACAAAAATTTGATCCAAATGAGCACCCCTTGGTCGTTCGCACAATGGGGAATGGACATCGTAGGACCACTCTCAGCGTCCGATAAAAAAAGTAATTATTCGTCATAGTAGATTACTTCACCAAATGGATAGAAGTAGAGCCCTTCACAAAGATAAAGGAAACATAAGTCGAGAAATTTCTTTGGAGAGACATCATATGCAGATTCGGGATCCCAAGAGTAATCGTCACAGATAATGGGAGGCAATTGGAAGGCAAAAAGGTTAGGAGTTATGTGACAATCTGGATATCCAGCAACATTTCTCCACGTCAGTTCATCTGCAAGCAAACTGACAAGCTGAGGTCACTAACAGAACAATATTGGAAGTAATCAAAAGAAGACTCGAGATGACAAAAGGGCTATGGACATCCGAGTTACTTGGCGTCCTTTGGCGTATAGAACAACAAAATGAACTCCAACAGGAGAGTCACCTTTCGCCCTTGCATTCGGGTCAGTAGCAATGATACCCGTGGAGATCAGATTGCCAACATTCCGAACCGAGGACAACGCCAAAGCGTTGAGTCGGACTGGATTTCCACGAAGAAAAGTGAGAAGCAGCTTCCATTAAAACAATACAAACAATGCATGGCTGGGTTTTACAGCAAGAAGGTGTGAATCCAAACTTTTAACATCGGAGACTAGGTGTTACGAAAAGTCCAGTTAAACACGAAAGAGCCTAGCGCTGGCAGGCTAAACCCGAACTGGTAAGGACCATACCGAGTAATAAAAATCAACAGGCCAGGAACATATTGGTTGGAAAACAAAGATGTTGAAATGATACCTCGGCCTTGGAATGTAAAGCACTTGAAAATAGATTATTAATAAAGTCTTTTGCTCTCAATTTCAAAACCACAAAAATTTAATCAGGACAAAAAGTCAGATTAAAAAACCAACTCGAGAAAATACTCAGCACAGCTACAATATCTAGCAAAAACATATACATGTATTGGACGAATGAGTCAAACATAAAACGATAACTTCTAGCCCGATAAACCACAAAGTAATAGTACCAGGACATAAGAGCTGGAATTTTATATCGACTGTGATGTGCGACATTGTAATTCAAATGTGAGACAGAATTTCATAAACTATAGCTTATATACGACTAGAACGTTGAGCATCGAAGCCATCCGGACAAACAAGTAGGAAATAAACATAAATGTCATAAATAAAAGCTGACAAGCTTGGCATATGAGACACAAAAATGCGAAATAAAAAAATTCCATTTATCTTCTAAAAAAAGGAGATTACAAAAAAGAAAAAGAAAACAACAACTAAGAACGAAAGTCAGTGTCGTGCTCAGTGTCCGGGCAACATAGGATTAAAAGGCCCCTCGACATTTGGATCACCCATTGAATCCATAACAACTTCCTCGGCATCATCAAATTCTTGCTCAACAAATCAACGGCGGGGACATGTCCAAACCTTGCATCTCTAGGAAATCCAGAAAATCATGGCGACCCTCGACCATTCTCTTAAAATCCGCAGCCTTTGTTGCCTTCAGCTTCTTAGTAACAGTTGAAAGCTCAGCTCGAGTTGACACTAACTATCTGTCAACATTCGCAAGTTTAGCAAAGACCACTGATTTGGTCTATAAAAACTCGAAATTTAGCTGAGCGATGCGAATAGTAGAAGCCTTGGCTTGGCAGAACAAACAACCTCGTAATGTTCAGCATTTTGGTTGGATAGTTCCTTTTCAGCAACATCCAGATGGGAATGCAACTTGCCCAATTCCACCTCGGATATCTCAAGGTCAGAAGCAAACGCATCACGCGTAACCTTGAGTTCCCTCAATGACACCCGTGCAGAATCCGCAGCCTTTTCATACTTCATGCACTGGGCCTTCAACAAATCCAATCAACGGAGACATGGGAAAAGACCAGAATATGTCCTATTAATTTCATCTCGACATGTGCAGCTTAGTCACGAGACGCCATGTGTGATCCCCTCCATAAGATGCTGGAAGCCATCGTCAATATGAAGACGTGGTTGTCGCACAGGCTTAGGGTTCTATTGACCAACCGCCCATGACAGCCGCCAGAGGTTGTGAACACTGTCTTGCACATCAGCCTCGAAAGGTCAAAAGGTCTCACCAAGGATGTTAGGAGTGGGGCAAGAGGCAGAAGGAACATTAGGTGATCCCGAAGTCCCATCCACAACAAAAGAAATGGTAAGCTCCCGGGCAACAAATTGATCCTTTACTGACGGATCGTACTCGAAATCATCCAAGGTCTTAGTACACTTCGGATTCTTCGACAACCAAGCACCTAGCTGAAGCATTTTGTTATCAATAACGCGCGAATAATCAATCAGAAGGTCGGCAAAGTCCAGCAATCCATGAGGACGAGAAACTTCCTTCTTACTTATCTTGAGAACTCGGTTTACCTCCTCATCCTCGTGGGCCAAATAATCATTCCCCGAACCACGACCTCCTTTCTGGAGAGAAACAAGATGAGAGGGGGTCCTAGCGGATTCAAAGACGGAGGAAACAAACTTTTTCCTCTTTGAGACGCGGCCAAAACTAACAGCAGACATCTTGGAGGGACTAAGAGGCCTAAGAACTTTTTTTTCTTAACAACTGAACTAGTATACCTAGGGCCTCGAGCAGAGACCAAAGCAACGACTCCCACACCACTGGCACATACAATAGTAACCTCTGAAGCGACACCTGCTTTGCTTGGTGAAAGTAAACCACCACAAATAATGACATCCGTAGTAAGGAAATCTTCCATTGATACTTGGGGAAGGTCGCAAAACTGATGACAGAACTCATGCTCTTCCAAAGACAGTGACAACTCGACCGTCTTAGGCTCTCAGAATGATCGCAGAATCTGATTCCCACGAAACCTAAAGTGATTTGAAGAAAGAGATGCATAAGACCAAGACCATGACCAGCCCGCATACTCCTCTCGCAAGTCCTCAAAACAAAATGGAGAACGTAGACGATAGGTGTGATTGGGGTTCACGCTGAACCCTACTAGAGAAGACGAAACCCCGACATTCATAGGGATACGAGCTGAGGCGACCCTCACTTAGGTTGAAATTATTATTTTCCAACCATTAGGGACCAGTTGAGCCAGAGCAATACCAACCGAATTCAAGTACTCCTAAACAATCGTAGGAGACGGAGCCTGAAACCAGAGTGGAGCATACCAGGATACAAAACAATGTTCCCATGCTTAGGACGACAAGGACTGTCGCCCTCTCCGGGACAATTCACAACGAGTAGTTGTGATGAATGTTGTCGAGAGTCATATGTGTTGCCCATTTGGGCATAAAGAAAGATTTGCAAGCATTGCCACCTAAAACCTTGAAGTTAGACATGACTACAGAACAAATGCATGGAATCAAAGGGTTAACGATCAGAAAACAAGGAAGTGCATAAGGAGGCAGGGCATACACAAACTTCTTCTTTTATAGGGATGGACAATGAAATGACTGCTCTTGGGAGAAATTGCAAGGTATGACAACACGAAATCCTACAAATTGCGCTAAAACAAACAGGTGGATGAAACACAGGAGCGACATCAGCAGCAACAGATAGCAATAACACTAAATGTGTCGTAATGATGTAATCAAAAGAAAAACCACCACACATTTAGTGGATACATGAACATACCCATTAACTAAGAGGGTGTCACTGATGATACATCAAAATAGAGCGATCATCACGATCGTACACGTGGAATAGAGACCCATCACGAGAATACAACGCCCTATTGGGCCAGTTCGTAAAGCCTAAGAAGAATAAAGTCAACTACAGAGGCATAGATGAGGCTCGCCAATGAGGAAACATGAACAAGACCCGAATCCAGGTCCAAACAAATTAGAGCCTGAGTCTAGGCCCAACACGAGTTTTCTCATAAAGAAGATAAACGTTGCACCAAAAAAGAGCCGTGGAGGGAATTTAGCCTCCCTGAACGCATCCCTATTAAAGAGGAAATTATTACAAGAAACATATCCTTCCGTTGTGCCTCACATGCTTAAGTCACGCAAAGAGTTAGCTATGACCATTATAAAAGGTAAAAAGCACATTCGACACATGTATGCAACTTTAACTGAGTTTTGTCCAAATTTACATCCTTCTTCCAACCGATTGAGTTACTGACTTAAGCATCGAAGTGCCTTCGACCACAAAAAAAGGTGGTCCTTGGCAGTCTAACAATTGTTTTGCAAGTCAAACTCACAGGACAACGATTTTTGGATGCATTAGGAACCATCACAAAGCTTTCAAAAGTAGACACAATGATCATAATAGCTTTGAGTATACTTCTGTCCTAGCATAAACTGATCAAACCACTTATACCACTGTCTTGGAGACTGCTTCAACCCGTACAATTGAGCTAACTCACTTAAACCTTAAACCCACTTTCCTAAGTCATAGATTTTCTCCTTTTTCTGCAACCTTAAACCCACTTTCCTGAGTCATAGATTTTCTCCTTCAATTCACCATGCAAAAATGTAGTTTTCACATCTAATTGAGTTAACTCAAGATCAAATTGTGCAACGAAGGCTAGCAAAATTTGAATGGAAGAATGTTTCACAACTGGAGAATGACTTCATTGTAGTTTATACTTTCCTTCTAAGCATAACCTTTCGCAACTAACCTTGCTTTTGAAGTGCACACAATTACTAGAAGATCTTTCTTTGTGTATACCCATTTTCATCTAATAACTTTCTTATCTTTCGATAAACTATACAATTACCATGTTTCATTATTGTGAAGAGAAGAAATCTCTTCATCCATAGCATTTTTCCACTGTTCACATTTGGTACTTTCAATTGCTTCCTTATACATAAAAGGCACTTCATCCTCAACTATTGGAAGTGCATAGGTGACATAGTTACTAAAATCTTTAAGGATGTTTTATATTCCTCTTTGACTTACTTGTTGCAATTGACTTCTGAATCTGAGTCTCTGGAACATCATCAGTATCTACTACAGTCTCATTATTTGTGTCATCATCTACACCTATTGTGAAATTAGTAGGTACCACCTCTATAGATACATGACTAACTAGAACACGTAGAGTAGTATCAATCTCGACTTGCTATGAATTATTTATGGTTGAATTCTCCACATGCTGAGAATTCTTTGGCTTCATCATAGAAGCCTTATCAAAAGTCACATTCATACGAATAACAATCTTTATGGATTCATGAACCACAACTTAAAGCCTTTACGCCATACACGAAACCCAAGAAAATAGCTTTCTTGGCTTGGCGATCCAATTTACTTTCTTGAACATGAAAGTAAGCAAGACAACCAAAGATATGCAATCTATCATAATTATTAGCGAGATTTTCAGACCATACCTCAATAGGATTTTTCCATCATTCACAACTGCATATAACATGTTTATGAGATGGCAGGCATATGTCACAGCCTCAACCCAAAACGCTTTGGCCAATCCAGCATTGGACAACATACAATGAACCTTTTCCAGCAATGTACGGTTCATGCATTCTGCTTCCCCATTTTGTTGCAGAGTACTTCTAACCGTGAAGTGTCTGAAAATTCCTCATCCTGACATACTTGTAAGAACATATCAACTTTGTATTCATCTCCATTATCTGAATGAAGCCTTATGATATTTCTGCCAGTCTGAGTTTCAATCATCATTTTCTATTTCAGGAACATATTCAAGACTTCATCTTTATGCTTCATGGTGTACACCCACACACGTCTTGAATAAGCATTTACAAAAGTGATGAAATAGTGCATACCTCGGAATAATCCTTGCTTGGTAGGTCCCCAAAGTTCGAGTAATTGATCCGTTCAATTTAGAATCAGTTTCGGGTCTATTCGGCTTAAAAATTTTACAACCGATATGGCCGATTCGGTTGTCGGTTCTTGAGTGATTTGAACAAAAAACCAAACCGACCAATGCATTATTATTCTTGTTTTAGTCTCTCTCCCTTTACTTTACTCTCTCCCTCTCCATTTACTCTTTCTCCAATTTCCAATTTGATTTACTCTGGAAATGAATAGGCAACTTTGTATAATGTCTATCTCGCATATAGTGCAATGAATAGAGATATTTGAAGTTTGAACAACAAAACCCTCAATGACACAAACTCTTTATCTTCATTAACCTCTCAAGCTCTTTCTCTCTGCATATTCAACCTTTCTGAAGAAGAAGCAAACTGCTAAAAGATGAATTTTTCCCTCTGCAACTAGTTTTCTCTCTCTAATACCGTGTTCTCTCTCTAAAGCAATAGTTTTGTTCCCGTTCCCTCTATCTCTGTTCTTGTTCTTTTTCTTTATGTATGTATTTAGAAAGTGGGATAGGACAACAAAAACTTACACAGACACACACCCCTTTAGAAAGTGAGACGAAACATAACCTTTTAGATGACCTTGGGTGCTCGCTGGGTTCTTTTAGAGTGGAGATCAAAGATGAGAAATGCTTCATGTTGAAGGTTGTATATTCGAGTTGCTTTTACTGACAATGCCTAACACAATGGAAATAAAATTCCTAACTTTCAATGGTGTAGAAATGTTTCCAATAAGAAGACAACCTCTGCCTATGCAAATGACAGGCTAGAGGAAAAGAAAAGTCTACATGATAATACCAACACCTACGGCAGAGTCTCAAAGCAACCAAAAGATGGGTTGTTCATTTCAATCAAAAGAAACAGATAATGATCATCTAAAACACATCTTCCAAAATTCATAATAAGAAAATTCCTGAAGACACTCTAGCTGCCGACTTCTTCAACTTTGCAAGCTCTTGCCTTACTGCTGAACCCCTCTACAGATGAGATTATATAAAACCATTAGCTTTAGCATAACAAAAAAATAATAAACAAGTGTAACAGTTCACCCCTCTATGTTAAAAACATTTTGTTACTAAACTTATGGCAAAGATGAAATAGTTTATTATCTGTTGCTTCTTATCGCTTTTTACATACAAATATTTCTCATTCTGAATTATAACATAATTTCCTTTTTACATACAAAAAATATTGCTGTGAAGATGATCGTCTTATTTAGGAAGCCAATTGACTTATTAGTTATATATTGATGAGAAGATGATCTTCCTATTTTAGTGTTATATGCAGAAAGTAAATGAAATGTACAATTTAATCAAATTTGTTTTTTGCTAGATGGCTTCTATGAAAGACCGTCCAAATGAAGAAATAACAAATGATCCCAAGTCTACAATTGAAGCAACTAAGGATGACCACTCCCACCCATGGAAGGTAAAATTCAAAAATCTTCACTTGTTTGGGATCATAAACATGTTAAATCACATACAAATATAGGGAAAATATAACAAATATCCCTATAGAAACAAGACCACAAGCAAAATATCTTAGCAAAGATGATTTCAAATGTGCTTGTGCCCATTAGTTTCAACCAAGAAGCTTGTAGAAAAGTACTTGCTAGAATGGTGATAGTTGATGAGTTGCATTTTAGGCATGTAGAGGGTGAGGGGTTTAAGTACTATTGTAATGCTTAAAACCAAGGTTCAAAATACCTTCCTGTATTACAGTTGCTAGGGACTGCCTACAAATTTTTCTTTAGAAAAAAAAGAAGTTGAAAAGCGTTTTGAAAGGTAAGAGATTTACATGACCACCGATACTTGGACTTCTATCCAAAATTTCAATTACATCACTACAAAAAAGGCCTTTAGCAATGTAGGCAAAATCGTGGCTATAACAACATTTCGTTGCCATACATATTGGGCGACTAAATAGTTGTCGCGCGAAAGTTGTTGTTGCAACTCTGTATAGCAAACATTTGCGTGAAGAAAAAAATCTTCATCGTTTCAGAGTCCTTTTGAGCGACGACAACAAAGTTCGTTGCAAAAAGGGTTCGTCGCAATATACTATTTTGCACTACGTTAGTTTCGACGTAGGAAACAGAACGGTTCATCGTGCAAAATTTACTTACATGATTAAATATTTTGTAGCATTAAACTTCGTTGGCTTTACTCAATATTACGTTTGAGCAATGACAATAATCGTTGCGCTAATGTTGTGACGACAGGTTCCGTCGCTCCAAACACATTAAATCTATTCTTGTGCACCGAAAATGTTTGTCGCTTAAAATTCAGTGTAATAATTTTGAAATATTTTTATTTCAAAATTTTATTTTAATTAAATTTTAAATATTTATTATTTGAACCCTCTCGAACATAGAGGGTTTGATATGCATTGAAATTTTGTTAATTTAGTTAAATACGATTAACTTTACAAATTAATAATTTAAAACCGTACTGTATCCATTACAAATTAATAATTCAAAACCGTATTGTATCAATTAGAAATTAAAAAACACGTCGGTACATTTTCTAGTGTTGGGCTGATGGTTTGTCGATGGTAGCGGGAGGTTTGACAAAGTAATCCCCGATTGCTGGAGAGACCCCTGCCGCTCTGCTTCTCAGGCCTCCTACTATGCCTCATGCACTTTGGTAGCATTTAGCTCAATCTGTAAATCCTCCACTCTAGACTATAGCGATGAAAAGGTTCTAACTGACTACTGGGAAGCTGAAGATGAGGTGTCGACCTCACAAACTCTAGCTTTCCCCATCCCTCGAACAATCTTTTCGGGTCTCGGATGCAGAGATTCTAATGTCTCCGACAAAATATGTAATCCTGCACTGGGATCGTCGATTGTGAGCTACTCCAATAGGGTTTCTATGACATGCTGCGAGGCCACTTGCTCCATGTAGGCATCCTGCCTCTTCACCATCGTTTCCTTCATTATAAATTTATAAAAAAAATTAATAACTTTTAAAACAACAGAAGCGATAACATGCAAAAAATGCAAAAGAATAAAACTTACATGTAATTTCATAGCCACCTCATTGCCAGGTAGTGCATAAACATCATTGCACATGTCGATTTCTAAGAATTTTGAACCTTCCTACAAAACATTGTAAAAATATTAAACCAACTAATATATATATATTTAATTGAATGTATTGACTGAAATTAAAACAATTAAATTTAAACATATTAATTCACTTATTAGATGTCATTCCTCCACCCTGTAAGAGAAGGGCACCGAACAACAGTGATTTAGAATTTTTTTTTACCTCGGTTCGCCTTACTCGCCTCAGATCTTCTTTGTATAATTATTCAAACTATTCATCAAATTCCTTATACATATTAAAGGTTTGTTTTTAATTAAATTAAAATGTTAATGCTTATCAAAATTTGGGAGTTCGAAAATGATTCCACAACCACACTCACTCATCAGGCCTATTCTCCAATTCGATAAGGGGTTGAACCTTAGCACTCTCCATTTCAGGAAATGTCTTGAAGTACAAATGGAACACATTCTTTCAATCCCTATACTGATCCATGAATGCATCGTTGATATATTCATGAATGTTTGTGTCAAACTCAAAGTTGACCTGAAATTTTAAAGAATATTTATTAGAGAACCTTAAGGCCCAAATAGATAAATTATATCAAATCATGTAAAGCCCTCAAAAGGTGGACTCCAATACAATCCAAAGCTTCTTTCATATAGTCATATAGATAACAAGTTGAAAACTTAAAACAATAGAGGAATATGATACCAAAAATTATGAAAACATTAGGAAATTTCCATACTACAGTTCATGTTAAAAACTCGAGGAAAAATCTAGCCAAAAAATCATACAAAAGCTAGAAACCATCAAGAATTTCGAACTAAATCAAATAACTAACCGCCTACTTAAACAAATCTTAATAATCTTCTGGCATACATCACATTGACATGCCAACTACTAGTACGTTCAAGCATATTTATGGCCAATTAAAGCTAGATAAAGATCATGAAAACAATTCCAAAGGGAAAAAAAAGTTTACCTCCTAAAGTTACAAATAACGACCTGAGATGTTTAAGTTGGTCGCTCAAAGTGGCCGATTAAAAACATTAATATCATTTTATTGAGACAAATGTGATTGTTTTAGGCGACAACACTTTGTCGCTCATAATTTCTTAGATGAAGGCTTCAAGTTTTGTCGTGTTAGATTTATTTAAGTGATGAAACAATGCATCGCTTTAGCTTGTTAATTATACTTTATAAATGCGCAACGATAGTAAATACGTCATCATGCAAAGTTCATTTTGGGTGACGAAATAGGCTTCATCGTGCTACGTGTCGTGGCTAAATGGCATTTGCAGTGCATGTGCATCATAGTTCACTTTATTGATAGTGATTGGGTACTACAGAAAAGAATCATAAGTTTTTATTTAGTACCTTGTCATAAAGGTGAGACTTTGGGAAGATGGTAATGCTAGAATGGGGTGTAGATAGTGCATGATAGAATGGGGTGTAGATAGTGTTTTCACACTAACACTTGATAATACTAGTTTGAACAATGGTGCCATTGACTATTTGAAAATAAAAGCTAAGCATTGGAAATAGTCCATTTTAGGACATGAACACTTACACATGAGATGTTGTGCACATATTTTAAATCATATTGTTTGTGATGGTTTGAAAGACTTGCATAATTCGATTATTAAAGTGCACAATGCGGTGAGGTACGTCAGATCATCTCCCTTTAGGTTGGCTACATTAAAAAAATGTGTAAAATGAAAAGATTGCATTTAAAAGTTTATTGTGCCTAGACGTGCCTACTAGATGTGATTCAACTATATGATGTTGGATGTCACAAAAAAATTTTAAAAGGCATTTGAGCATTTATATGATGAAGATATGCATTACACTCCTTAAGTTTGAGAGAAGAAAGGAGAAGGAAAAAACTTGAGACGACCAACTGATTATGATTAAAAGGATGCAATACTGTTTGTAAAGTTTTTGATGATCTTTCATAATGCAACATTGAGGCTTGCGAGATCTTTATATGTGACTTCTAATCTCTTTTTTTAATAAGTTTTTTCTTATCCATAACAAATTAGCTCAATTTGCACATAATGATGATGATGCCTACAAGATATGGCAAAGAAAATGAAAGCAAAACATGACAAATATTGGAATGTTGATAAGATAAACATTTTATTGTTTGTTGCAGTAGTTTTTGATCGTAGGTACAAGATGAACTTTCTTGTATTTAGCTTTGAAAATATGTACGATGATTGTGTAGCAAAAAACTTAAAGGACAAGTCCATGGTGTTTTGACTCGTTTGTTTGAATGGTATGTTAATTAAGCATTACTCGACTTCCACTTATCAATCACAAGATATTACCAGATCAAAAGAAAAGGAAATTTATGATGATGATGATGACGGAGAAAATGATAGTGTGATGTTTGATTTTCAATATCAAAAGCATATAGAGGAGAAAAATGTGGGTCGACGAACAAATCAAAGCTTGAAAAGTATTTGAGAGAAAGTGTAGAAGCTTATTGTGATAAGTTTGATGTCTTGAATTGCTGGAATAACAACCCAGCGAGGTATCAAATCCTTTCTGTCATGGCAATAGATGTCTTGGCGATTCTGGTATCTTTGGTTGCTTTCGAGTCTGCCTTTAGCATGTTGGGGGGGGGGGGGGGGGGGTATGTACTTGATCCATTTCGTAGTCATTTGTCTCTAGGCCCTTATTTGTGCCCAAGATTGGCTTTGTTCTCCATCAGTTTCAATCAATCTTTGGGAGTCTATGGATGAGTTGGAAGAATATGATATTATTGATGCAGGTAATATTCACATTAGAATATTTACTTCATCCGTTTTTTTTTTGTACATATTTGATCTTGTTTATGTCATGTATATTGATATGTTTTTGCTTTGGTTTTTTAGAGATGTTTGGATCCGTTTCACTATCAGATATTAACAACGTGAAGGAATTATTACAGTTACATTTATTTTGGGTAAGGATTTTTTGTATTTTTATTTTAATTTTTTCACTTTATTATTATCATTTTTAACCAATTGATTGGGCCTCTTATGCAGGTTTTTAGATTTTTGTTGAAGCTAGCAAAATGTGTTTTGGCTTTCGAAAGGAATGGTTATTATAGCATCCAACAACTAGGTGTTTTTTTAATCTCTTTGACTCACATTTTAATTATGTCATGAACTGATTGCATGGATTTACAGTGCACTTGTCTGACCTGATTGCAGGGCATTGAAATAGCTATTGTGTATGCCTAACTAAACATATTTTGTTAGATTTCACCAGTAGGATTATCTTAAATCTAATATTTTACACATAATTTTCATTTTCCGTATGCTAGCTAGTAGAACTAGTAAGCAATTGTTGAACTATCTAGTGAATACCTCCTTGAGAAGTTGTTTCTTACAGGGACAACACTAGAAAAAAAAATATTATAGGACAAATTCCTGCATGCATCCAATTAGATCGAAGTATATGTAATAGTGAAACAATTGAAATAGAAATAAAAAAATATATATGTCAATTAAGGTCTTAAAAAATAAACTTACAACGATATCAAAGATCCTAACTTGCAAAATTCCAGAGGAATCGGACCAGAAAGTTGATGCCCTGCAATATGTATAAATTTTATGATATTTCATAATGAGCAATATAAATAGTTCATTTCAATTTTGTTATAATGTGATGCTAATATGTTATATTACTGAATTGTACGAGTTTTATACTTTGCAATTGCATGGTTTATTTTGCATATTTTAATTGAATGAAATTTATTTTCATTGCTACAAATATTGTGATTTTTTATTGTCATTTGAGATGGATGTTGATTCTCTAGACAGGTGTGAAGTTGGCTTGAACTTTTTGCTGCAAATATGTGTTAATAGAGTAGACAAAGCTGAAGTACCGAGCTCACTTTTGGCATAGGTGTTGAACAATAGGCTGAAGTTAGGAAACATGACATATCAGTTAGCAAGTGAAGTTCAAGACTTTATTTTTGCAAGTGGTAGACTATAGATTCTTTTCATGAATTTGTATACTCTTTAAGTAATTAATGATGAAGTCTCTCTTGTAACTTATTTAAGTGTGAACAGTCGCACACATATTGGATTTGTTATGATGTAAAAGAATCACTACTTGCTAATATGGTATCAATGTCAACGAAAAAAATTTCCTTGAAAACACCATAAACTTGTTACTTTTTTTTTCAAACAAAATATATTTTGTTGGAAACTTTCCTTGTTAAATAGGTGGCAGAAAGCATTCCCTCCAAAACTAGTTTCCTGCCAAATTGATTTAATAACAAAATATTTTTCTGGCCATAAAATACTAATTCCTTTGTAATTATGGCATTTTTTGGAATGAAATATTTTTTTCCTAAAGAAGACTAAATTTAACAACAAATCACTTTCATTGTTAACAGAATATTAACACTTATTCATCTCTCTTTAATAAGGAAATATGTTTTCCTAGATAATAATCTCATTATTAGTAATGATTCGGTTAGTTGATAATGATTGATAATTTTTTCTATTAACTTTTTTCTTGTTAAAGCTCATTTACTAATTTATAGAAGCAAAGTAATATTTCGTTGTAAATTGTCACACTATTGGCAAAAACAAATTTATTTTGTTGGAAATAATATCTTATTTTAATGAAATCTCTGTAGCAAGGAAAATTTTTTTGTTGGTAATTAACCTTGTTGGTAACAAATTGTTTTCACTGGTAAAAAGTGATAATTACTTTCATGAAAATTTATTTCTCATTAAAGCTTACTAACTATTTTATACCGACAAATCATTATTTTTTTGGAAATTGGTATACTATTGGTAACAATTGTTTTTAGAAACAATAACTATTTTAATAACATCTCTACAACAAGGAAATAAAATTTTGTTGGTAATTACAATAATTTTTATGAATTTTTTTTTCCTTTTAAGGATCGTTTTCTTTTTTTACAATAAATTTTTTTTATTAGGGATATAACCAATTTCAATAACAAATCAAGCAATGAAATGCTATTAGTATTTATTTGCAGATTATAATAATGTTATTGTGGATTTCTTTTCATTATTAAAAGTGGTAAATATTTCACATAAATTTATAGTTATTAAATTATTTAGTCCTAATTTATAGTGACGAAATATTATCTATTGGTCCCTATTATATACGCAACAATGATTTATTTTTTTTTTTTGCAAAAGAAGAGTTAGTTGGTTTAATAAGTTATAAAGTTGCTTCACACAACACAATTATTCAAATAGCACAACTGGTAAAGATTACAATAGATTTTACTGTAGGTCAGGAGTTCAAACCATGTTGAGCATAAAAATAAATAAATAATTTACATCGTCAATATACATATTTCCATAGTGGGGTCTTACCACCAAGAGTGGTGTAAGTTTGTGGGAGGCAGATTGTGTTGGGTTTTACAGGTGTTATAAGAGCCGAGAATGATGAATCATTTTAATATATAGATGATTTTTTCATTGGAAATAATTTCATTGGTAATTGTTAATGATACTTATGACAACTTTCGTTGATATACATGCATTTTACTAACGAAAAATTTCTATGATAAAGATAGTTATATTTTCCCACAACAATTTTCCTTAATGATTCTAAGATTTTTTTGAGATAAAAATAATAGGTAAATAAAAGTTTTTTTTATAACAAAGCATTTTGTTGGTAAAAATATTTGATTTTTACCAACAAATATCCTTGGTAGTTGTCAGTATTACCAACATCGTGTTTCCTTAACTTATCAACGGTTTTACTAACAAAAAATATAATTCCTTGGTAAAAACCTTTAGCTACGGGATGCCGCCACGAACCCAATAACAAATTTTTTTCTTGTTAAAATTTTTTTCCAACAAAATTTTGATTTTTGTCAAGGAAATTTTTTCTTGAAAATTGTTGTAATTGTTGTAGTGAATATGATTAATTGATATTTACAGATAAACTAATCAGTATATGACTTAGAAGAGAAAAATAGATAAATAGATGATCACGCGGTCAGTTTGGTTTTATTAACATTTGGGTGGTTCGGTTTTGGATTAGTTTACATAAATTGAGAGTGGTTTGGTTTCAGTTCGGTTTCTTTTATTCTTGGTTTGGTTTTGGTTGACAAAGTTGAAACCATAATAAACGGTTCGGTTTTCAACCCTACATCCAAGTGAACATAATCAAGTATCTCATGAGTACGGTGGATCGCGATGCCAAACTTGACTCTTGTTTGCTTACCCATTACACAATGTTCACAACATTCTAACTTGCATGTATTAACACCTTTTAACAAATTTTGTTTCACAAGAGTTTGCATACTCTTCATACCAACATGCAATAAACACATGTGCAACAATCTGATATTATCACAAAAAACACTTGCAATCTCAGTAATTGCAACATCACCTGTAACTGTACTCCCAGTCAAGAAATTTGATTGCCTTCATCACCACCATTGCACCAAACACAACTTTGAGAATACCATCTTACACAGTTATCTTGTAACATTTTCTATCCAAAGAACCCACTGAGATAGATTCTTCTCAAAAGTAGGAACATACCAAACTTCTTTTAAATCCTGAACTATATCATTAAACATCATGAGCTGGATTGTACCCATCCCTTCTATTTTGCATGCTTGATAATTTCCCATCAGAATAGCTCTTCCATCTAGCTTTCTAAAACTAGAAAACTAGTCTCTATGGGGACACATATGATAAGTGCAACCCGAATTGACAATCCCTCATTAGTAGAACACATTAACACTGATATAGATAATGAATACTCATCATAATCTTTATTACTACCTTCGACAACATTCATATTAGGGTGTTTATTCCCTTTTTCTTTGGATTTGAGTTTCAGACAATTTTTCACCCAATGTCATTTATGATGACAGTAAGCGCATTCATTTATCGCTAGAACCTTTGACCCACTTCTCGATTTGGATCAATATTTATCTCTTTTACTACCATATATTTTAGTTTTCGATTTTCCCCTTGCAATCCATGCTTCAGCCGTTACATCCCTATGAACTTTGAGGTCATTCTTCCTGTAAACATAATTGAGCAACGCTATAGCAATCTCATCATAATTTAATGATTATTTTCCTATTAACAAAGTTGTCACAAGATGCTCATTTCTTCTAAATGAGAATTCGAAAGGCACAAAATCTTATAATTCTCTGGAACAATTTCTTCTAAGTTCAAATAGGTCGACAATTAGCCTATTGAAGTCATCCAAATGCTCAAACAAAGTAACACCTTGTCTCATATTCATCCGAAAAAATTGCTTCACGAGGAAGAGTTTATTTTTGAACATTTCTATCATATACTTGTCTTCCAAACTTTTTCCACAATACTTTAGCGGCACCACATGCTTGTCGATTCAACTTGTTCCAATTTTCTTCTCCCATGGAGTCCGGCTTATCACCCAATACATTCTCTAAATTTTGTTGTGTTAATACATCCAATACTTCACATTGCCACATGCCAAAATTTTTTTTTCCCGTTGAACTTCTTGACATCAAATTTACGGACTGTAGCGGTAACCATTTTTTAAATGGAACTTGAACTTGACGGCTTTATTATGTTTTTCAACACTTTCATACACAACTACCAATTCAAACACCTACAAACGAACCCAAGAAAATACCTTCGACTCTGATACCAATTTGTTGCGCCTCACAAAAGCGTAACAAATGTGGAAAACAATTGATAGTTGCAATAAAAAGTAATAAATTCAAAATATAATCAAGGCAATGTAAAGTAAATGAAAATAAAATGAAACACTTACCCCACAAGAGATTTAACGTGGTTCGACAAGTTTTCCTACGTCCACGGGCAAAGAGAATAACCTTACTAGTGAAATCGAAGATTACAAATGGAGAGAGCTACACAACGTCAATGACATTAAACATATACGTGTCTAAGTGACACCACAGATATACGCGAGGTGCGTATAACTTTCAAACACACACAATCTCCTCTCTTCTCTCTCACAATAGACACACAAAAGGGTTTTAACACAGAGAAATCAACACTGAAGAAAATGATTTAAAACAAGGGAGCTTGGTCTGTTCTATAAATGAAAGATGAGGTGGGAGTGAGGCGGTGGGTGTGAGTGGTTGCGGATTCAATCACCTTCCACCACCTTTTCCTCCCTTCCACAATATTCTTCACTTCAAGATCCAATTCTGATCCAACTCATCCAATCCACAATCTTCTTTTTAACTTCACAATCCAGCTGCTGTTATCTAACTTTCATTGCCAACAAGCCGCAATTCAGCAAATTTGAATTCAAAAGTGATTTTTGTTCTCTATTTTCAACAATAAACACATGAAAAATTTACCATTAACATAAAATAAAATTTGGCTATTAAGAAAAATAGTTGAACTTCTTATGGAAGTTGATCCTAGAATTCATTCTCTGACACTTTCATGTAACCGACATTGAACAAGTATGTATCTTTTATTTGCACGCATGTCTAATTAAATATAGAGTTTTAACACATTCCTTAAAAAGAACCCAAAGAGAGGAAGATGATAAATGCCACAAGCGAGTTGGTAGAGTTGTGGCAGATGAAACTACGGCCCAGGGATCACCTTGCAAGAAGCATATGTTATTTCTAAGATAGTTATGCGATCTTGTTGAAAACCCAGCTTGCATTCAAAAAAAAAAGACATGCCATAAACAATCCATTTTAGTAGTTATCCTTGTATGGATAAAATTGTGACATCAACAATACAAATGATGAACCTAGAACATAGGTACTAAACGTTTTGCAGAGTCAAAAAAAAGAAAGAAGGAAAAGCTTTGAAACAAAAATGATGTTTAATGAAACAGGTAAGATTCTGGCCGTGTGATCATTCGTTACTAGTCGTCAATGTTTGCACTAGTGTTGCGATGGTACACCAAGTGCTTGTAACCATACATATTTAATGAACGACACTAGAGGTAGCATCTAGTGTTCTATTCCCTTGTTTCTTCCAAATTCATTATGTATTAGGATCGATTCGTACTACAACATGAAAAAAACTCAAAGAAAAGTATAATGATAGACACCAAGGATTTACATGGTTCGACAATATGTGGATACGACCAGGGAGCAATCATTAGTCTTCCACTGTATAAAAAATAATGGGTACAACAAAAATAATCTTACCAAGTCAAAGACAAGGCTTGATAATACAATAGAGTACAACAAACAAACTCTCACACTCTTAATCTTACTCGCACAATTTGTGGTGGAAAACTCTTTCTCTGCTTGGAGTGGTATGCCTTTTGAATAAACAATGGTTAAAAGCCCTGTCACGCCTTGATCCCAAAACACCTAAATGTCTCGAAAATCGAGCCGCGACTCCAAAGCCTTACATAATTTTTTTTTTCTGAGTGACTCTTAGCCTCCTACTTATACTACTTGCCAATGGTGACCCTTGCTAGCACACGATAAAATAAAATAAAACCATCAATTTATAAGGCAACACTTACACCCAAGTATTTCCATGTCTATTAAAAAACACCTAAGCTACAATGACTTACAAGACTCAAAATACCCAAGATCTAAGAATGAACCCTACCTCTCAGCTGTACAACCTCGCATATGACCACTCACTCATTTCGTGTCTCCTGTGGCACCACCTCCAAAAACACCACCACCTGCACCCGGTCATGGGTACACCATTTGCCACAAACAAGCAAAGGGGTCAGCACTAACTAGAATGTGTATAACCAATACATCTATCTCAATTAAAATGCATACAGATCGACAGAAGCAACATAAAACAATGCACTAAATCATGATGTAGCTATGCACATGAGTTCAAAACCACATATTTTCCCACAATCTCATCCTCCATCGTGTTGAACATGTCTCACCTTTACATGCCTCTATACACACGCCGATACCACTCTTGGCATGTATGTTTCCAAGCGGGGTATCGCCTCCGGGACATGCATATCGCCATAAAAGACAGGTCGTACGACCCCATCACAAAGTAACACACGTCGGAGAACTATCAACCCGAGAAAATCAAACCCCATTATCTAAGCCACAGATGCTACTCCTTTTCGCATCGTACCTAGTATTGAACAGGTGATATGCATCGAACATAGTATGCATATCCACCAACCCTGTATGCATGTTCTCCTGATGTGCACCGAACATACACTACACCAAAAACCCCCATTAGCAATGGTTATATACCGTGGGCATAAGGCATTGTCACGGCTAAGAGCCGTGGGCTACAGAGGCGTCGCGAAATTCCTTGTAACGGCTATAAACAGTTGCTAAACATTGTAGAAACGGTTTTATGCTTGAATGGGGGAAGTGATTTTTAGCATTTAGCCACGGTTTTAGACCGTTGCAAGACCAATAGCAACGGTTTTTAGCCGTGGCAACAATAGCCACGGTTCTAAGCCGTGATAAAGTGTGGATATTGGCAACGGTTTTACACCGTGGCTAACAAGGTAGCAACGGTTTTAAGCCGTGGCTAACCCTGGCCACGGTTTCAAGTCGTGGCTAAACAGTGAGAAATAAACTGTAGCTAACAAGGTAGCAACGGTTTTAAGCCGTGGCTAACCCTGGCCACGGTTTGAAACCGTGGCTAAACAGTGAGAAATAAACTGTAGCTAACAAGGTAGCAACGGTTTTAAGCCGTGGCTAACCCTGGCCACGGTTTCAAGCCGTGGCTAAACAGTGAGAAATAAACCATAGCTAACAAGGTAGCAACAGTTTTAAGCCGTGGCTAACCCTGGCCACGGTTTGAAACCGTGGCTAAACAGTGAGAAATAAACTGTAGCTAACAAGGTAGCAACGATTTTTAGCTGTTGGCAAATAAAACAAAATTCAAAATTAAAAAGAAATCTGGTTTGTTGCAATGGTTTCAAACCGTTGCAAATTAATATAATCGAAAAAAAATTATTTTTTTTTGCTGCTGCAACAAAATCACAGCCGTCGCACCTGCAAAATCAGTCCGTACTATGGTTTGTGTCATGCCTCCGGCACGAACAAGATTCCACCAAACTATAAGCTAGATAAATACAAAATCAACCGTAAAAAGGAACTTGTCAAGTTTTGACGCCAAACAAAAACATGTAAACAAATAGCACTAATGTACAATAACAAGATTAACATGAACAAATGGACCCTTGTTATATCATGTTTCGCTCGCATCTAAAACAAAAGAATTTCTCTATGTTTTTTCCAACAATACAAATCCACCTAGTTATAATGTAAGAAAATACAGATGCCCTTAGGAACATGCCCCATTTCTTTCGGTACTTGCTTGTTCAATATACTGAAAATGATGAGAATGCAGCACCTGGTAGTTGCTTGTATATGGCACCGGTGATGGTTGATACAACGACACACTTTGCACCCCAGAAACAAGCAATGTATGCGCATTCTCCTGTCCAACATACTGCTGCCCGTACTGGCTCAGACCTTCAGAGCCCTGCAGTATAAAAATTAGTCAGTACTCAATGACAGACAAACATGACCTATAAAGATTGCTAATAAACCAATGACAGACAAACATGACCTATAATTGCACAGTTATTGAAACAAGACAACATAGATACTCTTTAAGTGCTTTATTGCATATAATCTGGACCTGGGTGTAACAATAAGTTGTAGCAAAAGCACAAGTAGAAGTATCATCATCAACAACATATGGGTTTCATGCTGAAAAAAAAATTCTACTAGACCAGATTATATGCTCTTAGGGCCCAAGACCAATTACTTACCAGCTTGTTCTCCACAAACACCAGTGCATGACAAGTAGCAAGAATTTCCATTGTACGGACAGGTTTCAAATCCAGTTCGAAGGACAATAGCCACACAACCACCATTATTAGCTTTAAGAGGGAAAGACTGGCTCGGATGAAAAACAAAAATATGAGTATCTATAACATCAAAATAAGAACAAATTTACACAAGAAAACAAACCCACTTATCTGTGTCATCCCTTCAAGCTTGCATGCCCTTGGCTTGGATATAATAAAGTTATATCAACACAAGAGGATGCAAGCATGTGAACAACAAAAGACTAAAAATTAAGTAATTAACCAAAAAAAATAAATACAGATTTACAAACATCCTTGTTTCAAAGAATTAAAGACTTTCAGAGGTCCCTAATATCATTTACTTTATAACAATATTCACAAACAAGCTCTCCTAAATACATGAGAACATCAATCCTCAATGCCAAAGACTAGTCAATAGTGTATTTCGTAAAACCTATGTTGCCAGGGGCTCCGCTGCAGCAACGCCTCGTCGCGCCAAGGCTCTAGAAGTGGACCTTGGCACCTCATGCCCCGCTTTGCCCCTGACAACATAGCGTAAAACAGCCTCCTTTGATAGTATATTTCAACCAAGTAATTACAATGGTCATTGACCTTATTGATATGGTAGGAAACTTGCAACAAATAACTAAATAATATAAATATCTTTGAAAAAAATGTCAAAATATGGAGCACGTGCACCTCAGTGGCTTTTAAAAAAAATTCAACTCCAGTTTGAGTCAACTGATTTTTACTGAGTCGTTTTGATGACTGCAACAGTCTGAGCTGTGATGAGACTAAAAAGCTTGAAATGAAGCATCCATGTTTTTCCAGAATGACAAGTATAGATTTCAAGAGATATAGACAGATAATTGAGTTAAAATATTGCAAGAACCGACACAAAATACCTAAAAGCACGAAGCATCACCATAAATATTATGAAAATCCGAGGAAAATGACCAAAGACAACAAACAACATGTTATAACTGCCTAATTTGAATAATAACAAACCTGAAACACAAAAAATGGCTCCATGCAGTGCTCTTTCATTAATTTCAGGAATGTGGGTTGCGGGTAATCAAATCTGGAAAACAAAAGAGAACCCCCATAATCAACAAAGAAATAGACATTAGGAAATGGTTCTGCATTTCTCTAAACAAGCCACAATATTGGTTTGACAAATAGCAAGATAGTTAGAGTCTCTAAAATAATCTGCAACACGACAAAAAATAGATTTCCCAGTGATGCATATAGAAGCTGAGGGCTCCTTGTTTGAGAAGATCAAATAAAATTTCATTTTTTAGGGTAGACAAACAAAGAGAATGAAGGGAGCTATATTTAATGTTATTGCAGGAACGCACCTGATGGTACAAGTGACCATCCCCAAGGGAAAATGGAAAGAAAGTCAAAACATAGCCAACTTATAATAAAATAAATAAATAATAACTAATAATGTTTTTTTAATTCATAAGGATATTTGCCTTGTATTTGCTTTCACCTCTATGACTTCATGAATTTTTTACTTTTTCTCATAAAAAAAAGAATAAGAGAAGCAAACCCTGTGTTCTTTTTAAGCAACATTTCATTGCAAAGAGGTTACAACGAATCAGAAGACGGTGACAAGCACTGCCTTACAAGATGAAGATTGATCAGGTCTAATCCCTCACCCTGATGCCTTTCGTATCATCAATCATATTACAAGGAAGATGGTTGGGAAACTAAAATGCATCATACACGGCAAAGAGGATAACATAGCAGCTAATGAAAAGGGTTTAACCATTTCAGATAAACAAACAGAAAATAATGTACACTCCACAGATCATATTCAATAAAAAGGAGAAAGAAAGCTTACACATTCCGTCCCCTCTTGTTAGTGGCAAGATCCACTTTAGCTTTTGAACCATGGCCTGTACTTTTAAGATAATAACCAAATGTTTCCTTTGTAGGATAAGGAAGTTTATTGTAGGTACCCTTCTCCTCTGAAAATATGAAACGTTGCTTTCTGAAATCAAAATAAATCTCTTCCATATCTACAATATTCGATGATCCTGTTACCTGCATACGTACAGAGTGTTCTATTTAGGAGATCGTTGTTGGCATCATTGATGAGAGGAAAGCTACACCAACTAATTATATATTTCATATTAAAAACCTGAAGCAGTCAATCAGAATTTAAGTAGTGTTTGGCAGATCCTTCTCAAAGGTCATAAAACATAACAATTACTAAGGTTAACAATAAATCAATAATAAACTGAGCAAACCCAGAACCTAATGCCTGAAACAGATAGAACAAGAGTATAAAAACTCTGTTGTTTCATTCGCTCTAGAAGAGACTTCCAAAAGTTTAAAAAAAAAAGAAGTCGTGCAGAAAGAGTTTTATGGTGGAATAACTATAAGTTATAAGTATTAGTTCGACATGAGCCTGACAGCTGTTTAATCAAATAGAACCTTTTTAAATGACTCAGGCAAGGGAAAAAGATACCTGTGCTATAGATGTAAAACACTCGAGCAAGGGAAAAAGATCTTTGTCGGCATTCGAAAGCTGCTGCCACTTTGCAATCAGTGGAGGCATTAAAATCTCAAGATATCTTGGCTGTAATTCATCATCATAGAGAACAAGTTAACTTACTATTTTTGTTCAATACTGGCAGCCAACAAGATGAAACACATTACATGATACCTGAAGGTTTCGTTAGCATCATATACAATCCGAAGGTTTCGTTTCTAAAGGAGTTTAGACAAAAAGGGATTAGCAAGTGTCAGATATTTGACATAATAGCCAAAATGTAAAGTGAAAGACCACTTATATAAAACAAACATGAAATTTCCATTAGGAGATCTTCTAGCTCTAAGAAGCCATTTTTATATATCAACCACAGGACAGCCAGCTCAATAGGTGCTGAAAAATTAACATACTATAAATATATTTTATTTTTCTGCTACCCCCCTGAAAAGACTAATAAACCTCAACGGCAGATGTCGATTCTCAAGATTCTTTTAATATATTTACATGCACTAAAAAAAGTCAAGTAAAACTTCACCTGCTGGTAAGCATTCAATCTTCCTGAAGGATCAAACTTCACCTCGCCCTGTTCGCGACACCACGACTGTCCCTACAGTCGTTCCTTGCAGCTATTCCATTGTCTGTCTCGGCCCTGTAGTCGTTCCTCGCAGCTGTTCCATCTCATTGTTACCAAGAGAATCATAAAAAAAAAACCACACTATTTGTGGGGTTACACTGTTTATGTTGATCAATTAAATGGATAAGAGATTTTAAAGCACACTGAAGCCCTTTGTAAGGAACCTTATATGCCATCAATAGAGATCGAAAATATAAAATAGTGCCAATTACCTTTATGATCTGTTCAAGTTCAATGTTCAGAACTTGGTTAAATTGAGATTCGCTCACTCCATCCCTAAGAGGAAAACAGAGAAATTTATGAAGACAAGGGCATTAGAAAACCAATGGCAAAGCCTCGAAACACCACAAATCATGTAATCCAACTTAGAATGATAAGAAAAGCAGATGATAGAGCATACTTGAGCTGAAATTGAATAAAACTACACACAGATATTTAAGCTACAATAGCATTTATCAATCACGAACACCAATGGAGTAAAATGTATTTTGATTAACCTTAAGCATAAGCAGAAACCTTGTTATTTCAAAGAAGGATAGATATGAAGCCAAAAGTACAACTGACATAACTTTTTGAAGTAACAACTTATCAATCAACAGCTAAAGTTCACAAAGTAAATCATAAAGAAAATAACTGCATAAGTATGTATGAGTTTCACTAAAACAATATTGTCGCAAATAAATATGAAAATATAACAATCATGTTGTCCTGGATTTACTTTTGATAGAGAACCAAGTAACTAGAGAATTAAATGGCGTTTCTTTAATTCCCAGCACCATCTCGTCTTCCAGTTAAATGTCTCATTCCATTTAGAAGAGCTTTTGATGCCTACGAAGTGTCAGTCATGCTAACTTGTGTCATGTGGAAAACCATATTTCTTATGCATAATAATAGTATAACTTATCTCCATTTTTTTTAAATCTTTTAAATCACTTACACCTCGCCATTTTCAGATATAACTGATGTATGGTAATCCCCGCATGACACTTGGATAATCTTTACAAGTTCTGGGGCTTCATCAAGGAATTTCGCATAACCATTTATAAGGCGAGCTCCTTGTAGCCCTTCACAAGTAAATCCTCTGCCAAGCTGACCATACTCATTGTACCCTGATTAATCAGAAAGTAGTACAATTTATAATTAGTAATTATGAGAAAACGAGTTTTAAAATAACATTTGATGAACGCCTTAGATGCTACAAAAGTTATAAATAAAATATAATACATGTGAAAAACATAACTCATTGATTCAAATGTCATTTACAGACAAAACACAGCAATGCGATTATAGTATGCCAGCAAAGATGTTTTCTCACAAACAGAAATGCTGCATCACAACAATTGTATTCTAAAAAATAAAATAAAATTTTCTGCAAACATTACCCCAAGCCTATAGTAAACCATCCTCTGAGAGAACCACCACATGAGCCACCCCGCAAGATACTTGGCGGACAACCTGTAGCACATGACAGAGACTGAGCAAGAGCTTGTCCTACATAACCGAATCTCAGACGCAACTTCTCATGCATGGCTGAACTAGAAAATGCCATTATGTTGCTCATGAAGTCAAATTAGAAACATATTCATTAATACTCATCTCAGAACTTAATTGAACGTGCCATGCTCTTTTCTCAATATAAGAAAACAGATTCATGGTTGTTCATGGAAGAGATGATCTACATGGAAGTTATGACTGGTGAGCAATATATAAATGGATTTGAAAAGAAGTACCAAACTCAAATCTATTTTTTTCTTTTCTTATAACAGGGAATGCAAAAATTTTAAATGAACAAAGAAACCAAAATTTTCCTGGCACTGAACTAGTGAACTATAGAGGCAATCAAAAGGAGGAAGGAGCAATCAAAAGACTTGAATCAAACAAAGAACGACTAGTCATACCTATCCCATCTGCAGCTGCATTATCCATCACCACTGACCTGTGGGTTTCTTGACACCCAATACATATCACCATCAAAATCACCATTTGCAATCTCATCTGCCAAGGAGCGTGGGCCTTTAGTAGGAAAGAAAATAGCGTATTTGGCATTGCCAACAAATTTCTCCAACTCTTTGACGTATATTGCATTCAAGACATGTACATCACCAAAGTGCAACCCTGGATGCCTGTAGACTAACACTTGCCCAGAAATTTGTCCATCACCACTGTATTTCAGAAAATATAGACCTTAGATGCCCCTATCGATCATCAAGTTCCACATGAGTTCTACACCATACGAAGAAATCACCAACGTCCAAATCCCCCATCTTGTCTCCTTTTGGATCACTTTTGTAAAGTTTCACCCCAGTCCTGTACTTGAAGCATAAGGAAAGTCTGATCTCTGTTGCAAGGTTCAATGATCCATGACAAGCGCAAGAGAATTGATGGATAGGATCTACAACCTCTAATGCTATCGCAATGACATTCCTTTCCCAATCACAAACTTTGTATCTCCTTGACACTGAAGGAACATGATTGCTTGGAGAAGGAAACCTCGCAACACCTTGAGAAGATGATGGTAATGGAGATGGTGGTAATGGAGATGGAGGTAATGTAGATGGTGGTAATGGAGATGGAGGTAATGGATTTTCTGGTTGTCTTGTCGATTGTGCATGGGATGACGGTGTATCTTCAGTTATGTGAACAACTCCTTGTATTCCCTCACATGTTGATGGTCTTACATAAGTTCCACTTTCAAGTCTCTCTCGTATCCATCTAACATTTTCTTCCAATCTTTCATATTTTTCTTCACTTTTTTTGGCTTCCAATGTTTTTTCCAATAGCAATGAACGAGCGGGAAGTGCAGCATCATACTTCCTTTTAGAGACAGTGGTTCCAACACAACGAGTACGTCCCCTCGCTTCTTGGCCAAACACTTGGCTTAGAGGATCATCATCAATACTGAGGCCAGTGGTACCCTGAGTTGAAGATTCTTGCAAGGCAGCTTTTTTTGCTTTAACTTGTTCCTTCAAAAGAATGAAAAAATAAAATAAATCAGAAAACAAATAATATTCAAACAACTACAAAGTAAATTAAGAATTGGGTATAAAAGACATCATTGGGCACATACCATATATTGTTCAGAACCATGCGTAGGTTTCCATCCTTTCCAGTGTGACATGCAATCCATATGTCAGTGCGTGTGACTGGTTCCCCATCAGGGTTCTTCTCAACCTATATACTTGAAAGATTAGTCTCAGCCTATATAGTTAAATGGTATATAATATTGTACTAGTAGCTAGAAACTCAATTACCATTTCATACTCTACTTCTGCAGCACTCTTTTGGCCACCCCCCATACATACTTTGAAGCCTTTTTGTTTTTTGCATTTTGGGCTCTAATTGCCTTCGCTTCAGGGGTGCTCTCATAGCGAGCAAACTCCTTCCAATCCTTCTCTCTTACACCATTTGGAACATGTTTCTCTTGTTCCTCAATGGTAGGATACTTATCCAAATAATTCTTCCTAAGATCTGCCTTGAACCTTCTATAATATTCAGGCATTTTCAAATGCACTCTTTTTCACATAATTTGGGATGTCGTATTCACGCTTCAAATAAGCCATTGAGATATAAGTTGAAAATAAAATAAGAAATTATGAAAATCAATGATGTAAAATCTCACCTTGAGGCCATTCCACACATCCTCTTTGTAGTTGTCAGTAACATGGTGCCAACCCTTGAATTTGATGGGCACAAGGGTTTCAACAAACTTTCCAATGTTTTTATTGAAATTTCTAGCACCAGGTCCAACTGCTAAACCGTGGAGGTTGAACTATATGGTCTGTTTAACTTCAATGTCATCATTTGTAGATCTGGTGACATCAATGGTGGAGAGATTGTCGCGAGTACTATCCATTTCTATCAATGACATTATAGATATTAACCATTATCAAACAAAAAGAAATAAGAATCAACTATATACACCACATTTATAGATAATTTCCTTCCACAACATATCACCACAAATAGATTTTTATAAAGCATTGGAAAAGCCAATCTGAATACATAGCTACAAAGCTTCCCTTTCCCAACTCAAAAGTCAAAATAAGAAACAAAGACAAAATATTTGGTCTCAACCAAAGAGGATGACTAAAATAGCATTAGAAATGCATCAAAAAATATTGTAGCATAGTCAATTAAAATTCCAGTAAGCTCTTCAGGTTGGGATTGTCTTTCAAGATGCTTTGATACACAGTGGGAATTTCCTTTTTATCGACATTAGTGTTCAAGCCTTTTTGAGTATGTAGAACTACGTGCCACCCGTCATTTGATTGATCTTTTGAATAAAATACCCCACTTGCTTCTTGAGCTAAAATGAATGGATCCTCTTCCACCTTTCTTTTGTCTTTTAGCTCCGACAAGTTTACCATCTCATGGTTCCAAATTGGGTCCACCTTATATGCATTTTTCTTATCTTCCACTTTGACCCAATCACAATAGAAGACAGTTTCTTTGAAATCTATGTAGTCTAGCACCAGTATGTCTCTAACAACTCCATACCATTTGACTAGTCCTTTGGCCTCTTATCTTTCTTACTAGCAACAAAATGAGCAATGGCATCTATGGAGACACCACTATCTTGTGTCACCAAACATTCATCCAAAGAACTTGTCGCAAATGTGAAACCATTTACACAATATTTTGGATATCGGGTTGCCAAAAATTGTGGACCTTTGGCTAACCTCCAAAGTGTGGTATTTGTTTCCCCAGCCTTCTCCAACTACATTGTAAAACAAATCATCTTAGAACTGAAATCTGAAAATAAAAAAAAAATTATATATGTATATATATATGAATAAATACACATTATAATATACCTCATCACACAACCAAGGAATAAAATCTGTAGTTTTCTCAACATTTTTCCTTGACCTTTTTTTTTACTTTGTGTAGCCAACTCCATGCAATATTCATTGTATTTTCTGCACAAGTTACCATATTATCATAATTCTAGATTTCTAGTTATAAAAAAAGAATAAAATATTATATATCTTACTCTTCCCAATCACTCGAATCAGCAAGTGCATTGAAAACCCATCTTCGAGCTTGTTTAAATGGTACATTATTTAGCATATAGTTTTTTCTTTTATCCAATGCCTTTTCATCGGCATACTCATCATCTACATCAAGCCACTCCTCTTGACTGTGTTTGTGAGTTCCGAACCGTGGCTTTCTCATATACTCCATGCAGTATGTAACAGATTCATCTACAAGGTATGATTCTGCTATTGATCCTTCTATGTATCTGAAATTTCTAGCATAGTCTTTGTATCGTTTCATTAACCTATCAATCATAAGTAAAATGATAAATTAGTATATAATATAATAAGATAACGTGATGACGTGCACTAAAATTAGAAAATTTATTTACCGCTCAAAGGGAGACATCCATCGATATCGAACTGGACCACCAAGCATCTCTTCCTCGGTTAGATGAGCCATGCAATGCACACTTATAACAAAGAATGAAGGCGGAAACTCCTTTTCAAGGACACACATTGCCTCAATCACACCTTTGTGTGCCAACTGAAGATCTATTTTGTTGATCACTTTAGCACATAAGATATTAAAGAATAAGCTAATTCTTTGAATAGCAATTCTTAAATCTTTATCCTTCTTGTCACGAAAAACATGTCTAAGCAAAACTGTAAGTAAATGTTGCATAATGACATGGTAATCATGTGACTTCAGTCCTCTTAGCTCCAGGGGATTGCCAAAAACGCAATTACTCAACTTGGATGAAAATCCACTCGGCAATTTCAACTCTTTTAGTGTATTCATAAATACTTGTTTTTCTTTCTTGGTCAAGGCAAATGATGTTTTTGGCATTGAAGTTTTTCCCGTTTCATTGTCATGGCTCAACCAATATCTCTTATGAGTTCCCATGTCTTCCATATCTTTTCGAGCATTCTCACCATCCTTTGCTTTCTTAGAGACATTCAACAATATGTTCAATAAGTGTTCAATGACATTCTTTTCAGTATGTATCACATCAATATTATGTCGTAGCTCAACATACTTCCAGTACGGCAAATCAAATAAAATGGACCTTCTAGACCACGGTGGCGCAATGTTATTGGTTGGTTCATCATTGACGTTATCATTATCAACCATATTCTTGCGCTTTTGCCCACTAACCCTACCTTGTGTAGAAGTACCTTCCAAAATTTCCACTATCCTTCGTTCAACTTCTTCGCCAGATAACTGTCGTGGAGCACGGCGATGTTCAACATCTTTGTTGAATCCCTTGTCATCTCTAAACTTGTGTTTTGTAGGTAAAAAATGTCGATGGCCTCTATAGCATATCTTCCGACTATTTGAAAGACGTTCAAATTCTACATCATCAACACAAATAGGGCATGCATTATAACCATGAACATTACAACCAGCTAGAGTCCCATAAGCAGGAAAGTCATGGATACCCCAAAACAACATTGCTTTCAACCGGAAATTGCTTTTAGTACACACATCCCAAGTTGAAACACCATCTGCCCACAATTCCTTCAACTCTTCTACTAATGGCTCCAGGTAAACATCAATATTCTTTCCGGGTGCTTTTGGCCCTGATATTAACAAGGTTAACAAACAAAACTCCTTTTTCATGCATAAAGAAGGTGGAAGATTCAAAGGTGCTATTATTACTGGCCAACAACTATAAGCATTACTTAGATTTCCACGTGGGTTAAAACCATTAGTCAATATTGCAAGTCTCAAATTCCTACTATCAGAGGCAAACTCTGGCCATCTCATATTTGTTAAAGTCCATTGTGCTGAATCATATGGATGTCTCATCAAATTCCCATCTGAACAATTATCCTTGTGCCAAGTCATTGCTTCACCAATCCACGGTATGCTAAAAAATCTTTTCAACCTTGGAATCAATGGAAAATACTTTACAACCTTTTTAACTTCTTTCGTGTATACCTGGTCGGAGTCGTTGTCATCGACATCCACACAAACCTTATACCTACTTGAACCACATTTTGGACAACCAACCAGACCCTCATATTCTTTTCAATAGAGTATGCATCCATTGGCACATGCATGTATTGTCTTACATTCCATCCCCATATCTTTAATTGTGTTTTTCATGTTTGGGTAGTTATCTGACAAATTACAACCATCCGGCAATAAGGTTTTTAGCCATTTTAACAACATCGTCACACTATTACCACTCCAACTAAAACGAGTCTTGAAATTCTGTAATTCAATAATGGTGGACAACATGGTCTTATCCTTAGGACACCCATTGTACAAAGGCACAGTCGCTTTTTCCTTATACTTTTGATACTTCTTGTTCATAACTGTCTCAGGTTCACGAGAACGTTCCGGACCACCTTCTGGATTACCGCCAAAACATTCTTCGACGGTGTCATTCAAGTCATTTATCCCATCATCAGCCTCCACAATTTGCATGTTGAGGAATACATCATCAACTAGCTCGCTCATCCAAGGATATTCACAAACATCATCAAGTTCAACCACTTCTGTCATAGGTACACCAATCACATGCTTGTTTATATTCTCTCCATGATGTATCCACGTGACATAATTGGTATCAATGCCATGGCTTAACAAATGAACACCTATGTTGTCAACACTAATGTTTCTCCTCGAGTTTCTACATCGAACGCATGGGCAAGGAAAAAGACTCTCTCCATTTGCATTATCCTCAACAAACTATTGGAATTGTCTAACGCCGTTTATATACATTGCACTTCCCCGTTTGTTCATCCATGACTTGTCTAAAGGAATTGTTGACATTTCTACACAAAAAAAAAATTAAAAGATTAACTTTAGTCATTGACCAAGGGAATCTAAATTGCTAAATTGCTTGAAAATCATTGACCAATCTAATGAACTTCAATTCATCCAGTTGTGCTGTTGTATTTGTTGTGGTACACTATACAATGTTTCATTGACCTTCTTTCTACATTCCCAATCCAACTCAATTACTTGAGTTACATTGGATCTCCTATCCAAACTAATTGTTTCTAAAATACCACAATCATGCTTATTGCTGATCTTAGAAAAAACAAAATAAAAATATATAAGGACAAACTAACAAACTACAAAACTACAACTGATCTTAGATAATGGATTGGAGCAGATCAGACTATAATCTGATCCAGATGTCTGTTCATCTTATATATGGAGAGCCAATGGTTCAGTCATGTTGGCCATGCAAGCCATTGCTCTCAAACATAATTAGACTAAAGTCATGTGGTTTTATGATCAGTAACATGTAACCAGTGCTGAACATCAGAGCTCTTGTAGCTCATCAACGTAATAAGGATGTTTTGGTTTGACCTCTGATATATAAATATGGTTTGATAACTTTAATAAATCATGCATTCTTAAACTTCAACGTGGGCAAATAATTGTTGATCTAAGCTGAATGAAATATCAATCGAGGAGGAGTAAATGGCTCCTTTTCTCTCTGGCATCATGCCTTGAAGACCCACCCCTTTGAGAAACAAATAAAGTTGGAGAAACAAAAATGCATGGTATAGAAGCTAAATCATGCATTCTTGCAACCAAATTTTGCCTCAAGGATTTAAAAGAGGGAAAACAAAATAAAGATTGTAAAGGGGTTTTAATGACATTGCAGACTATGAATTCTTCACCATTATCGTACATATCATCCAGTTTTGGTGTACGTAGGCAACCTTCCAAACCATGTAAGACTTTGGTGTTTCTTGTCAAGTCATTTTCTACTTTGTTCTTCTCACAACACTCTGAATGCATCCAAGAAACTCTTAAGTTAATCAAATCAATATAGAC